>CM053788.1:430379766-430807266 GCA_028749045.1 Cupressus sempervirens
TTGATTAATTGATTTAATTATAAGTACTATATTATTATATTATTAATATAGTTAGTTTTATATTATTAACATGGCTTGAACTCCATTTAATTTAATTAAAATTCTATTTAATTTGATTTCTTATTACTTATTTAATAATATTTTATTATTTAGTTATTACTGGAAATGGGGTTATGATAGTACGCCCTTCCTCAAATTGCTTGTCCTCAAGCAATGCAATTTTTTTCTTTTTCCTTGTGATTTGATCATAGTCCTACAACAACAATTTCAATTTTTGGGTTAGATAGTTATAATATAAATTCAAGGATCTCAAAATTTAATTTAAGAATTACTAAGAATGTTTTAAAGAAAGAAGTTATCTTGATGTACAAAAACACTTTTAGTTGCTTGCTCCACGATGACCCCTTATGAATAATCTATATGAACTGTGGGAAAGACTTTATCTCTTCCGAGGTCTCTAGGGATATCTCCTTTAGATTTCCCCTCTCTATTTAATCCTTCGGAGAGACTTTATCTCTTCCTAAGGCCTCTTATGGATATTCCTTTAGGATTATCCCTCTCTACAATCCTTAGGAGAGACTTTATCTCACCCTAAGGTCTCTATGAGTATTCCCTTTAGGAGGTACTCATCTCATATAATCCTTAGGAGAGACTTTTATCTCATCCTAAAGCCTGTAAGGACATCCCTTCTCTATTTAATCCTTAAAAAAGACTTTATCCCATTTTAAGGCCTCTAGAAGTGCGCGATCTTTCTATGGTTTCATTCAAGGAGTTTGCATATAAATACAATTGAATATTTGGAATTCATATGCTTATTACAAATTCTCATAATTAATTACTTGTTTTTACTTGTCAATCCAAAAGAAATAGGTACAAATACTAACTAAAAGTGAATAATTTCTTATTTTATTTTCCCTTCCTTAACATCGATCACTAATTCCATTCTCAAATTCATGCATCAAGTGGAATTTCTTCAAAAGACCATCGCTTCTCTTCTACATTTTGTGCTTGGATATTATTCAAATCTCCTAGATCATGTCTTGGTTTCTTATGCAACTCTTTTGTTTCTCTCTCGAATGCTGCTTCTATTCTATTAATTTGATTCCTTTTGTTACACTTGTGACCTGATGCCCATGGTTCTCTACACCTAAAGCATAAGCCTTTCTTCATTATGTCCTCTTTTTGCTTGAGAGCATCCTTTCCTTGGCATTGATGCCTCTGGCCCTTGCAAAAATAATATTCTTCTTCTTTATGATCTTTTCTCCAGTCATTGTTTCTATGTTCTATCTTTGTTGAGAAATTCTTAGATCTTTCCTTTGAAGGATTTGATTCTACCATTTTTGCTTTTCTAATGGCTTCTTCCAAGTTTTGTGGTTCATGCAGTTTAACAGAGTGCTTGGTGGAGTCTTTCAAGCCTTCTATGAATATGAGTGAGTCTCTTTTGGAAAAGGTCTGGAACCATAACAAATAACTCCTGGAATTTGCGGTATAGTCTTCTACTGTTCCAGTTTGTCTGAGTTGAGCTAGTTCTTGAAAATACCATTTGATGTCCTTATCATCAAACCTATTCATGAGCTTTTGGGAGAATTCTTCATAGGATTTGACATCTTTATGTCCCAATGAGATACACCCATGGGTCCACCAATCATGTGCTGCTCCCTCTAGATGAACTATAGCGAATTGCAAGGCATCTTGTTCCGTCATGGGATTTAGAATAAAAAATGTGTTTAACTTTTCTAAACATTGGCGTGGTGTAATCTTTTCTGAACCATCAAAATGTGGAAGCTTTATTTTGTTAATTTTATGTTTGAGTTCTTCATTTACAGTCCTTCTAGACTTCTCCCTTCATTTATCATCACAAAATTCTCTAAATGATATCACGTCTCTAATCTTAGGTTCTAGAGCTACATATGCTCTCGCAATATCTTCTGTAATAGTTAGGGGTTGCTTGACCCCTTCTTCTTCTCTTAGATTTACTCTTATAGGTAAAAATGTGGGTTGAGGAAGGCTGGAGCTTGAAGTTACATTGTTATTTTCAGAATGTATTGAATTAGTTTCTCTCCCTATGTTATGTTGACTTCTCAAACTATTGATCAAGTTTCCCATGTTTTGTAAGGCTTGCAAGAGGGCTTGATTTGACTTCTCCATTTGATTCAGTATATTTTGGTTGGTTTGGTTGATTTGCTCCATATATGTTCTCACTTCATTTGCTAAGTCATTCATTGTAGTTTTATTTGTCCTTCTCTTGTAAGTTTCCATAAGTCTTCACTCATAGGATGGTAGGATTATGCTCTAATACCACTATAATGTCCCCTCTCAGGATAGCTTGAAAATTCAGAACAATTACCTTGAATTCTCTATTCTTACTATGAATTTGAAATGATAATATCTCAAAAATAATATATAATTACTAGACCACTTTGTAGAATCGTTATTGTTATTATATGGCTAACTCTGATCTTATTTGTATATATGTGTCTTGTCAAGGCCAAGAATGAATAATAAGAAGGGATAAGTTTTTCCATAGTAGTCTAATTATATATTTTTATAATTATGGATAGAGTTGTCTCTTAGGAATGAAATACTGGCCTACAACCTCAGTTGCCGCTTGGATAAGTGTGATGATTAAAATAATGGAGTAAGGATTTTATAATAAACTCCAATATTTATTATGACTGACTTATAACATTTGGAAATTGACTATATCTCAGTCTGCATATACAATCTATACCCTCCGACTGGATTCTCTATTTTGGGATTAACATATAACTTTTTAAATTTGTAATGTTCATATTTATGATGTTCAGAATATGTATTTTCCTTGCTTTGTAATTAATGGTATTGGTTGAGATTTTATTTAGTTGAGGATGACTACGATAACTGGTGCTTATTATTATTCAATTTCCCTTGAGGTGATACTGCCGTATATGCTTTCCTTGGCTATTAAGATTCCTTATTCCAGTTCTGTTGGATATTGGGATGATATTGATCCCTGTCTTGCTCAGCTTGGTGTTCGGGAGTTGCTTGTTCCTTTCCGGATGTCTTTGCCTGTACGTGGATGTTCTTGCCAAGTCTGTTGGGCTTCCTCACATCAATCTTCTGTTTTGTTCGAGTATTATGCAATTGCATTTAGTGACTCCCATCAAAGTTTGGTGTCCAATGTTGATGTCCTTCCGTAGAAGAATGCTTCTTCTTTTTATATATCTCCTCCACTCGAAACATTGAGATGCATTACAAGAGTCGTGTCACTTGTATCCTTAATCACATCATTCTATATTTAGTGCTTTTGGCCAGTATTAAGAATGCCTAGCCTCAAAATCATTTGTTATTTGAAATATATCTTTCACTTTGCTATTGATCTTTTAAATATTGTTGTTATTATCTTATTAACTATGTCATATCTATAATATATTTATTTCTATTTTAATGTTTATTTTTTTTTATTTAATTGATTTATTGATTTAATTATAATTACTATAGTATTATATTAATAATATAGTTAATTTTATATTATTAACATGGCTTGAACTCCATTTAATTTAATTAAAATTCTATTTAATTTTATTTCTTATCACTTATTGAATAATATTTTATTATTTAATTATTACTGGAAATGGGGTCATGACAAACTAACACCAATCAGCCACACCGACCACCCCTTCCACAACAACAACATGTTTATCAGCAAAGGATCCATGCAACCCTTGAAAACAGACAAGCAGAGCAATAGATAAGCCCAATTGAAACTTAGGGTAAGATCAACGGGGACCCTATCTCTATTTTAATTGATATTGGAGCTTCTGAATGTTTTATATCGCCTAAACTGTTAAGTAGATTTCCAAAGAGATGTAGTTTTATGGAAAAACCATGGACAGTCGAGTAAGGGCTAAGGTAGAGCAGTGTCTTTTTGAGGCTAGGGTTGATTTCATGGGATTCGCAGAGTTTTGTAGGAAGTTTTTCAAAAATTTCTCCAAGATAGCCTACCCGATTACATTACTTCAGAGAAAGGGAAGGAAGTTTGTGTGGATGGAAAAATGTCAATCAGCTTTTGAATGCTTGAAGGAAAAGTTAACTGCAACACCCATATTAAGAGTATCTAACCCGCAAAAGAAATTCGTTTTTATAACCGATGGATTAGGAGGAGTAGGAGGTGTGCTAATGCAGGATGAGTAGGTAATTGCATATGAATCTAGGAAATTGAAAAATTACGAGCAAAATTACGCCCCTCATGATCTGGAATTAGTAGCTATTGTTCATGCTCTTCAAATGTGGAGACATTACTTGATTGGAAAACCTTTTGATCTGTGATCCGACCACCACAGCCTCAAATATATTTTTACTCAACCTAATCTTAATGCTAGACCAAGGAGATGGCTGGAATTTTTAGTAGACTACGAATTTGACATAAGTTACATCAAGGGCAGGGAAAACAAAGTGGTAGATGCCTTAAGTAGGAGGAGACACATTTCTGTAATGGCTACTATAAATTTCAGATTAAAGGACCAAATTTTACAGCATCTAGAGCATGATGAATTTTATGGAGAGATCAGCTTAGCTCTTATCAGAGACCCACAAGACCCCAAGTATTCAGAATTTAGGATAGAAGAGGATGGATTGTTAAGATATCATGACAGGATTTATATATCTAACAAAACTGAACTTCGAAAAATGATTATGGAGGAATCTCATTTAGCTCCAGATTCAGGATACCCTAGAGTAACTAAAATGTTGTTAGATATAAAACCTCTATATTTTTGGAAAGGAATGAAAAGGGAGATAACAAAATTAGTGGCAGGATGCTGGAATGCCAAAGAGTAAAAGTAGAACATTGATACCCAACCGGTCTTTTGCACCCAAATGGGGTACCAGAATGGAAATGACAGATACTCTCCATGGATTTTGTACAAGGATTACCTATGACTCAAAATAAACACAATGCTATTCTAGTAGTAGTGGATAGATTGACAATAGTTGCTCACTTTATACCAGGAAATCTAATTGATGGAGCACCAATAATCGCTCATAAATACATAAAGGAAATTTTCAGCTTGCATGGAGTTCCAGAGAAAATTATCTTAGATAGGGATGCTAGGATAGCTTCCAAATTTTGGAAAACATTATTCTCAGCATTAAGGACTAAACTAGACATCAGTTCAGCTTATCATTCCAAAACAGATGGTCAAACAAAAAGAGTAAACCAGGTATTAGAAGATCTTTTAAGAGTTTATTTTATGGACCGGTAATATTAGTAGTAAGAGCTTATAACAATTCCTACCAATCCACCATGAAAATGGCCCCCTTTGAGGCTCTATATGGTCATAAATGTAGAACTCTTGTGAGTTGGAATCGATTGGAAGATAGAATTATTGTTGGACTTGAAATGCTTAAGGAAATGGAAGATCAGATAATCCAAATTTGTCAGAGATTGAAGAAAGCCAATGATAGACAAAAGAGTTATGCAAATGCAAAAAGAACAACTAGAGAATTTTCAGTGGGAGAAAAGGTGCTATTAAGAGTAAAACCTCAGAAGAGTAGTATCAAGTTTGGTAAGAATGCCAAGTTAGCCCCAAGGTATGTGAGACCTTTTGAAATATTGGAAGTTATGAACCCAGTAGCATACATAATTGCCTTACGACTAGCCCTTGCAAGGATGCATGACGTCTTTCATGTGTCATAACTTAAGAAATACTTTACTCATCATGATCATATAATTGATTGGAACTTATTACAGGTGCGAGAAACAAGGGTGGTGGAAATAGAACTCCTCAGAATCCTCGAGGTGCATAAGCTATGCTTATGAAATCTTTCAAAAATACCTTCATCTTTTCTCTAGGGCTAGAGCTTGAACCTTTGCTTTCTTGAAGTAATCTGAATAGACATTGTTTAAGTTTTGTTGTGATATTCATTGGGGACGATGAAAAATTTAAGGGGGAGGGTATGTTACATCCCAAATTTTGACCTAATTTTAAATTTGCTCATAGCCGTTAGGTTGAATGGATTTTTCTTTCATAATCATGTTAAGTAAGTAGTTATTCATACCCATTGTATTAACCGTTCAATGAAGATGGTCGTTATCCATTATTTGTCATGTGATGTTTAGCAGTTGCTTGATTTTGGAACTATGGTTAATAGTTAAAATCTTTTAAATGTTAATATGAAAATTATTATGGAACTTGTTATTATCGTGGAAATGTTGCATGGATGATTGTAGGAGAAGATGAAGGGGGGAAGCATTGCTAAACAAGATCAACGGAATGGGATACTAGCTTGGTCCAATCATCAAGATGACAGGTATGAGCTTAAATTGCCTTGGTATGGACCTAGCAACTTGAACTTCAGGATACAATTGAAGGACCTGCATGAGCTATTAAGCAAACATTTTAAAACATAAAATAATTTAATTAAAATAAAATACATACTTCAAAGGATTTTGATTTCCATCACAAAATTATAATTAATACCTATGTACATACACATAGATATAAGAATAAAATGACACCATAATATCATTATTTCTTTTATAATAGTATGATGTCACCCCATAATTATATCTTTGTGCATGTAGATAGATGTAAACCATAATTATTTTTCGATTTATAACCTTCAAATCTTTTTCCATTTTTATATATTTCATTTTCTTACTTGAAACCAATTGTAACACTTGGCATATTTATTTGGCGTTCAAGAGCCAAGACATTCCTTTTATGTTACGACTTCTTGGAAGCCAAGGAGACACATTAGCGTTTTCTTTAAGAAGTTGAGAGAAAGGTGGAAGACATTTTTCTAGGCACCCAACTTCTATATTTTTCCAAGCAGTCGACTTATATTTTTCTAGGCACCCGACTTCTATATTTTTCCGAGCACCCGACTTATAATTTTTCTAGGCACCCGACTTCTATATTTTCCAAGCATCCAACTTCCATCCACCACCCAATATTCTCTACAATACCATCTGATATACCTCTATATTTTTAGCATTGCCAATCTCTATTCTGTTGATACTATTCTTCTTTGCTGAAGACGTGACTATAAATCACATTGTGAATGCGTCTAGAGATCGTTTGGAGGAAGAACTAAATCATTAGCGTTTGGCAGGGCTCCAAATATTACTAGAATTGTATCAGGTTATGTGGTCCATCAACCTCAAGTAATGTTATGAATTTTATTATCAGCTACTATTGTATACCAAACTCCTTAGCAGTAGGCAGCAGTTGTATATTCATCATGCTTAAGTATCATTAATTTGACCCTCTTAAGGAGTTGTTTATCAAAAATAATAGTAAAGTATCCATGACATAGAATCGTAATTTATTTATGCCATTGATAGTCAGAACCAAATGATATTTTCTGCAAGTCTTAAAGAACATATTCTTTCAAATCATAGCTTGTGAAAAGTTGGAAACATATAATATTCATGAAACAATTGAGAATCAATAGATAGAGCTGATTGCTCTGAGATTCCGAGCACCTAGGACTCACCGGCTGTATAGCCATGGAAAAGTTGAAGAGGTGAGATGGAATCTGCAATGACATGGGAGTGAAATTAGATATGATACAATAAATTTAAATAATTTTATTTAATAGCTCATGCTTGTCCATATTGTTGTTCCCCTATTGTTAAGTTGAGCGTTGCTGATCGGGTCGTTGAACCCATCAGAAAAACCTTGGCCAAGGTCATTTAAAGGCATGTTTACCATCTAAGTTCACATGATGTCAGTGGTGCCAGTTATTCAAACATGTCCGTCCATAACTGTGCGGACATTTTAAGCACCAGAATGCTCAGGTGGCTGGATTAAAAGTATCCCTAGCCCGATCCTGGGGTAGGGAGGGCCTTTGTAATTCAATAAATTGTGTGGGGATAAGTATGGTCCAAGGTTGGGAGGTTATGCCTAAGTCAATGCTTCTCCTCTTACCGAAAGACGAGGCTTGCACAACCAACTAAAGACTCATTGGATATTACTTGTATGTTTTCTTTTCTTCTTTTCATGTTAAGCATTTACTTTACTTGTATGTAGAAAATGATAGTTAATCGTTATTCCCGTTATTACAAATGATCATCGATACAGTTATTTCAGTTAATCGTTATTATAGTTATTACAGTTGATCATCGAAATAGTTAATTCAGTTAATCGTTATTATAGTTGGTCATTGAGAAAGTTATTTCAGTTAATCATTATTTTAGTTATTTCAGTTGATCATTGATACAATATTTTCAGTTAATTGTTATTATAGTTATTACAGTTGATCGTTGTTTAAGTTGATCTTAGTTGAACATGGTTATTTCAGTTAATCGTTGGTAATTAAAAGCAGTTAATGTCCTATGAAATGGAATTTAGTTATTGTTCAATAATTTGTTGGGAAAAACTCTATATAGATCATCTTTGTTTAGTTATGAAAAACCATTTGTTACACATAATCCCAAACTAATACTTTCCTTTCAATATTGGTCCTTGCAATAATGGATGTTATTATCCAATCTGATAAGACCTCAAGAAGTGGGTTTATTCCTAATATGAATCTTTGTATTGAAGATTTAATTTGACCATGTCACTTCTCTTATTGATGCCGCCGATTAAGATTCTTCTTCACTCAATGCAATTTTCTATAAGATGTCTTCCCGATAGGAAAAATAAAGATATGTTTTGATAAATCTTTGTATTAGATATTTCCATCTTTGCATAAACCTTTATATTCTTGAACCAAGGATGCCATAGGATGATATGCTCGATAATTCATAAGGGCTCCAAGAAGGAATGATTTTGGGGAAATTTAGAGAACGTCTAACATGTATTTTTCTGTGCACTTGTAATCTATTGAACACCGATGATATGTAGGTAACATGTGTTTTTTTTTTCTTAGAGCGTTGATTGGTATCAACCATTCTATGTACGTCCCCTTATTTTGGGAGTACGTCCATATCTTCTTACTATCCTTTGCCTTGTTCGATTTTGTGATTGTTTTTATCTAATATATGAGTGTTTTCCATGAGCTCCTCCTTTATCTATTAGTTATATTTGCATTGACGTGTTTGGCTTTGTAGAGACGTAGGCTTTGGTAATTTTCCCTTTGATAAATATCTACCAATGATAGTTTTTTCAAGTTTATCTTAAGATAAACTATCCCTTATATTTTCATTGCCGATACTTTAGTCTTGTCACGGGTTCTCCTTTGATGTTATTGCCTATTGGATTATTTTATATATATCTTTCATATCCTCTCATGGATTCGCCTCTTTCGTAGGCCTCTTATAACCTTCCATTGACTCATCCTTCTCTACCCTTGTTCTTGTTGCTATCGACCTTTTGAAGACTTCCTGCTTTGTATTCTTGTTTCCAATTCCTATTTATATTCTTTTTGATGTGAGGTTGTGACCATTCCGATTAGGTTGCAACCTTTGATTCTTTAAATAATATATTTATTTATTATAATTATTTGGTTTATATTTATGATATATTTGATCTATATATGTTTATAATTATATTAGTTGCATTTTAATGTGATATATGTATTATATGTTATTAATTTCTTATTATGTTTATAAAATATAATAATAAATTATAATATAATTTATTATCATATATTCTATTGTTAATTAATTTATTATAAAATCCTATAAATATAGAGACATGACAAAAAGCTATAGGTCAACACATTTGATATGATAGATAGGGCTGAAACTTCAAAAAACAAATTGCATGTGTGTTTAATAAAAACTGAGAAGCACGATTTCTTATTTTTAGTGTTCATTGAGGACATGTCCCCCTTGTTTATTATTTATTTCTTCAAAAGGGGATGTCCTGGGGTTGAGGGGATGAAACATCCTCTGCACAAGTATAAATTTCCTTTGTTAGGAATGCAGAAGGATGCTAGGCTATCTTTCATCTCCTGACTTGTTTTGGTAATAAAAATGTTAGCAAATTTTGTGTCTTGGGTGGTATTGCCATTAACCCTTATTCACTTGCATGGTTTTGTTGTTATGGTTCTTGTAATGCCTCCATTTTCCGCATTGCTTTTCTTGGTTTTCCTACATATTGAATAATTTTTAATACATTTTTAGAATCTATAAATTAAACTATATTTAAATATTTATCATAGTAACACGGGGATGTGTGCCCCCCCTTTTTGCCCCACGTCTTGGAGACGGGGACACACTAGGGACTTGGGGACTCTATCTTGCCGTCCCTAGCAGTGCCACCAAATTTTGCCACCTCTGTTGAGGATGGAGGGATGTCTAAGTGTTGACTATTTGTTGATTCAACTATTTATATCCAATGTTCGATGTTCCAATTCAATGCAATGTTCAATTATTTACTCTTTTACATCTTAATATCTTATATTGCAATACATCTTTCCATAACTGGCTTTTTAAGTACCATATCTATAGCATATACAATCCCTTGGTCCCCCCACCACTGTCCTCCTACCGTCCCCAAATTTAGGCCCCTTTGTCTCCTAGTCCTAGAAACTTGTCCCCCGTTCCACCATCCCCCCATCCCCTAGGGTGGTGTAACTATGATATTTATATAAAGGTAGCTGTGGAATATCCAAGTTACCATGCCATTCTTTTTGTTGATGTTTTTGAACCTCAAGAAATGTCTAAAGAAAGGTTGTTTGATGATTATACCACAATGTGATTTGTGGAAGAACATATTAGAGTTAAATCTCTCTAGTTTTGGTTCTCTCTTTCCCATATATTTATTTTTATTTCTAATGGTCACTCGTCTTCTATGTTTCCATATTCTCTCTCTGTTCAATATGGAAACTTTCTCTTTCACTTTTTAAAATGTTTCTATTTTTCTCTGTTTGTTCATTATAGAAATATTTTTTGTGTATACTTTAATAAATAGATCATTTATGATCTTTGTTAACAACACATTCATTATTTTATCAGAATACAAAAAATGGAAGTTGTTGCTTCGTTTGATATTGACATATCTAATTTAATGAATTGGAAATATCTAAAAATAGCATTTCTTTTCAAGGTAACATGAAATACAGCTATAACTACCTATGCATGGATTATCATTTCCTTTTCATTTATACCATCGTAACACAGGGACGCTCCCCCCTCACCCCCTTTTTTGCCCAACGAACGGGGACGCTTCCTCCCCTTTGCCTTATGCACCGGGGACGGGGACGTACTAGGTACTTGGGGATTCCATTCCCTTGTTCCTAGCAGTGCCACCAGATTCTATCACCTCCACCGAGGATGGGAAGACGTCTCGGTGTTAACTATTTGTTGATTTGACTATTTATTGATAAGTAGGAGATCATTTCCACAGCAAGTCAAATTGTGATTCACACAGTTAAATCCTGATAGCAATATCACAATTTGACTATTTATGTTCAATGTTTGATGTTCCAATTCAATGCAATGTTCAAGTATTTATCCTTTTACATCTTTATATCTTATATTGCAATACATCTTTTCCCTTTTAAGTACCGTATGTATGGTATATACAATCCCTTGATGGTATATACAACCCCCTGGTCCCCTGTTGCCGTCCCCCCATCATCCCCATATTAAGGCCCCTCTGTCCCTTGTCTCAAAAACTTGCCCCCCGTTCCCTCGTCCTCCTGTCGCCCAGGGCGGTGTAACTATGATTTCTACATAAACAAGTAAAGAATAATTGAATTAACTGCTTTTAATCCAAATAAAGAGAAACTGACCATATCATCTAACTATAATACTTCACTAAAAATGCTGAACATAAATATAAAGTACCTGAATTTCAGATGTTTGTGAGTAGACCTTGACCTTGAGTTGTGCAAGCCTTGGCTATTGGAGGAGAGGAGAAGCATCACCATGGGCTTAACCTCCCAGCTATGGACCCTTAAGTAACTTGACACAATCTCTACCGAGAAAGGTCCTTCCTACGCTTGGGAATTAGGCTTGGGGCACCATTGTCCAGCCATTGGGCATCCTGGTGTTAGTGCGTCGACTAAACAACTAGGTAGGCTTAGGATACCTTCCATACACCTATTTGCCAACTGTTATCAACCTTGCCCTCTAGTGTTCATAGTAGCAAGCATGCTTCTAACCTACCTTGGCCAAGGATTCGTGAGGGCCCTATGTACCTGATCACCCACCTCTCAACTTGACAACAAGACTATACTAAGGACTATCATGAGATGACACTTGTTTAAATATCTCAAATTATTACTTAAGTTGTTGATGGTTCTTATTTGTTATCATGTAGGAGTAAACCATAATTCGGTGATTTCCATTTCACACCCTTCATCTCGACCAGGCTGGTCTTCCTGAATGAATCATTGGGTGGATGTATCAAAATTTGTAATCACAACTATTATATCCGCTAACCTGGCCTTGGCATTATGAAAGATAATCTAAAAGTTTAAGCATTTATATTCATAGCCATTTTATATGTTGATCTGGCCTTGGAATTATAAAAGAAAATTTGTATGCTTCGAAGCATTTATATTCCCTGCCATTGTATATAATGAGCTGACCTTGGCATTATAAAATATATTTTGAATGTATAAACATTTATATTCACAACCATTGTATGTGCCAATTTGGCCTTGGCATTATAAAAGAAAATCTGATTTCAAAGAGAAACTATTCTTGATTCGCAAGGTGCAGTTTTCTTATCTCAGTGAATACATCTCAAATATTCCTATATATGTCACACTCCAGTATTCATGACTTTGGAAAGAGAATTCCTTAAATGAGAAACATAATAGTTTTGGAGCATTCATACGAGGTATACATAAAGAGAGAATATTGGTTCATATCTTCATCGATTTAAATCAGCATTCTTTAAACTTTCAAAGCAGGCTTCAACTATGCCTCACTAATCATTTGAAAAAATAAATAGAACCCAAAACAATGGTGATATTATGATCTGATTGAAGGTTGTCCTTGCTCGAGCCTGAGTAATTATTGAGTAATGCTTGGAATGCCTAGTAACCGAAGGCTATGGAAGCAAAGACGCTACAATCAACTACTGTTGTTCTGATTAAGCACCGAAATATTGACTATAAACGGCTCAACGCCTGTAGAAGGTGTGAATTGAGTTCACAGAGATAATTGTGAAGCAAGAATGAGAGCAAGAAAGAGAGTTAATCTTGCACGTAGTGGTATGGTTTCCGCTAGAGGTAAGAATGTTATATCAAAGTAGATTTCGTACCATAAACTTAGCCTTCTTGGTTGCATGCTCAATTACAAGCAAGATTGCAAAGGTGACAAGGAGTTAAAAGATACAAGGCCATCGGTTCAATGTGGCAAAAACTATTAATGTGGCCATCAAAACAAAAATAATATAAGGCCGATGGAAATAAATATAGATATATAGTTGCTCAGGATGAATGATAAACTATTGCCAAGGAATAATATTAACCCATGCTAATTATCTTAGTATAATAATATCATACACCACCTACCTATAATTGTGCATGTATGTACACATGTGTGTGTATGTATATATGCGCGTGCACATGTGTGATAGTATAACAACATATTTAATGTATGTCTTATATTATGTGGACGTATACATACATTTCACTCCAATTCACACATACATACATGTATATATACATATATATAGATATATTTATATATATCACATGCATACGTACATAATATGATATTATTGTATTAAGGCATGGCAATATCACATGAAGCTCTGAGGTCATAAAATTCATAAGGTAACATATGTAAATAAATGTTCAGTGATCTTTTAATAATGCATATTTATTGATCAGGTAGCTCATGGTAGTCCCTACTATACTCTTGCTTGCGTAGCCATTTTACCCCTTAGCCTTGGTGGTTAGAATTCATACCCATCGACTCATAGGTGAAGTGGTGTTCCTTGCCTAATTCCTTTCTTGGTAATCCTTCCCTCCCTTTGACGTGCTCCTACAAGAAGAATTCCTACAAGAAGAATTTCTCCATGATAATATCATATTCCTCAAATAATCATAATTACTATAACAAGTTATTAATCATAAAACATCATAACGACTAACTACCATTTCACTTCTCATGAACGAATAACCAACTTTCCAATATTTCTAGATAACAATATAATAACATCATAACAATTAACTAAAATATCTTCACATGAAATCATAATGGTTAACCATCTTACCATTTCACATGATCATAACTAATTTTAACAGTCAACTGACTTCGCATGAAAACTCAATGGCTATATGAGAAATTTTAAATTAGGTGAAAATTGGGATGTAACAATAAGCATGATGAAAATCAGGTTCAAGGAGAGGGACACATTCCTTGCAACATACCAAGAGGTCATCATGACAGATCAAATTTATAAAGCTGTACCTGTAACTTTATTCATGTACCCTCTTACCCTATTTCATAGTGACATATGCAGACCCATAACAATATAGCATCTATGATAAACTAGGTTCAAGGATAGGGACACACTCCTTGTGCCATATCCAAAAGTCATAATGATTGATAAAGTAAATAAGCTGTACCTTTATTCATGTACCCTCTTACCCTATTTGAAAGGGACATCGACATCTCCATGCCCGTAGCAATATTCCAATAATGATAAAATGTTGCATGTTATACTTGATAGCTAAGTCACAAGGTTCGGATTCGAATTTGAGTTGTTTGATCATAAAATTCTGAAGAAATTCAAAGGGTAAAAAATCACAAAAAATCAGCATTAAATTCACCGTATATAAATTTATTTATTTTTAAATATAAGTAATATATCCACAAAATTGTCAAAACTGTTTAACATTGATAAATAATTTAACTAAATAACTTAATATGATATTGAAATTCAGACATTGCCAGCTTTTACAAAGCTAAATATATTAAATTAAATATCATAAAATTCGGATGAAGTTTAGAAAGGGCAAAAAATTCACTCAAATTCAAATTTCATGGATCAAACTTGGCCTATTCAGTGACTTAGCTTGATAGTATTCTTGGCTAACTATTCTTGGAAAGGCCTAAAAGATTTAGGACAAACCTTGAATCGAGGATGAAAATTAAAGATCCAAGTTAATGGTATAAAGAGCAACAATCAATAGCACATAGGACCATATCCCATGACATTATACATTTTTAGCAGCCTCATTTGTTACCAAATTTTATAAAGTTTTGCAAGTCTATCAAAAGAATCAATTTGAATCCATTTTGGTCCCCAACCCTCTTTTTCCATTGTTATAACTTTCCATGAAGATTAGTTGCAACTTTGGATTAATATTATAGCAAGTTTATGTATCTATTAACTATTGTCTTTTTAGCATCGACCTTAATAAGATGGATGTGCTGCAGTCAATTCTCTTTTGTCACCTTGATATCAACAATCTACGATTTAAGAGGCAGAAGGGGTGAGTAACCAGGAGATAATAACTGGGACTACAAACCTCATACAAACTTGCATGATGTTGTTGATTCTCGAATAACTAGACAAAGGTTTTAGTAAACATATTCAGAAATAGGATATGGGTTTGGACAAACCATTACTCGTTAGGATATGAATCCTGGTGAAGAAAAAATAGAAAATATTGAAGGAAAAAAGACAAAAAGCCCACAAAATTTAATGTCAAGTTAAAATGCAGATCCTTTTCCAGGAAAGAGATGTTTTAATCATAATTATTGTAGTTAGGTTCTTGAGGATTGATACATCAACAACTTTACATGGTTTATGCATGTGTATGCAATCCTTGACTAATCACTTTGTTGAAAGTATTTTGGCATAGTTGAAAAAATTGTGTATACCACAATATATCACGAGTCGCTAGGTCAAACGATTTAATTGCACATTATAGTGTTCGATATTTCTTGAAAGCATATTTTTGGTGAAAAAATCGTAAATCATGCAATATTATTGTAGAAAATTGGCAGTATAATGGGCGCACAATGTGAAATATGCATTGCTTTAGGGTTTTTATTATGTTTTTATCTACTATATGAGGTTGCGATGGGAGGAGAAAAGGCATGATAGGAGCTTGCGATAGTAGGATAAAAGGCGTTACACTGAATTCACAGTAGAAATTCCTGTTACTAGTAATTATAAATCTATAAACTCCCTAATATTTGGGACATTTTAGACCTACTGTTGGTAAATATTGTTGCTTGACCCGACTAGGCATCTGTGATAATTTTTTCTTCTAAATCCCACCCTCACTTATTACTCTTTAGTTTTGTATGTCTTTGTCTCTATTGTGTTGGGTGGAAATTTTGCAATTGACAATTTTGGGTAAAATTTAGCCGTAAAATAGGATGACCAGCCACAGCGTATGAGACAAAGTCTCTCCTACTTTAAAGGGAAGGTTCTCCTTTCTCACCATTCCTTGGATCAACTCAAGGTCAGCAAGAAGTTGAGAGATTTTGTAAAAGTTGTTACCAATATTTGTTCCTCTTAACCTTCAAGAAAGAATCCACTTACCCACGGAGCGAGTAATGCGCAAGATGAAATCTCTAACTACACTTCTATCTAGTAGCTGAAAACGGTGATACCGATAAACCAACACCAATTCAAAGGCTGATTAAAAGCGTACTGGTTTGACTCTAATTTCTACTTGTTTAATTTATAAGAAAAATAACTACATTGGGGTGCAAAGATTTCCAGAAGTAAGGAAATTGTAACTATCTTTCGTGAATTTGAGACGACAATACAAGCTACAATCAAAGCTTGTAGTCTATGTATTACCACAACCGCTCCTAGTCAAAGCTTCTGCTCGAATTGCTTCTTAACTCACTGCGCTCTATAATTGAACACACAATAATAACATGAATCAAAGACAATAGGCACAAATTACAGTCAAAGCTTCTAATTTGCTTTATCACAATTGCTTCCTGTCAAAGCTTCAAATCCAATTGCTTCTTTTATTCACTTTTCTCCCAAATTTGTACTACACAATCAAAGTTATGCTTGCACAAGTGTTTCAGAGTTTTCTTGCATACAACAAAAGATGATTTTTACAATGCGGGGGGCACTCTTTATATAGGCAAAGGAGTTGAAAAAAAGATGGAGGAAAAAGTTGGAGCAATTCAACCAACTTTGACCTGGTCTAACTAACAAGATAAGTTATTAAATTACATGTTATTACACATGTAAGTCGTATTACATATAATTACACATTTTCTTGTAATACATCCTCTTCAATTACAAACATGAAATAAGAAGAAGAAAGATGGAAGAGAAATGAAACAATCCTAGGGATTGTTCTAAAGGGCCTTGTACTTGGCGATGCAATCCCGGATGATAACAGGATCGGGAGTTCCAGTATTTCATGCCAGTGCATTCACCTTGATAATCATGGTGTTACGTTTTTTGATAACCTCTGCCTGTCCTTGATGAATTGACCGTTGTCATTTGAAATCTTCATTTGATCAAGCGTTTCCTCATTCAAGTGGTCATGAATTCTCCTTTGTAGATTGGCACATTCTGGAGTCTTCAACACTTTGAAGACATTCTTGATGGTGTCCGAATGTAAACTCAAAACAACTTTCCATCAACACCTTTAATTCTTTAAAAAAAAAAACAAAGTGCTTGGCGCATTCTCACACAAACTTAGGTTCTCGAACAACCATTGCAAAAATGGAGACCAAATGAATTACCACTTTTTTTATTCGAAGCATGCCTTCTTTATCAGATGTTTTCATTCTTTATAGAAATTTTAGCATATTTTGATTTGTTGTATCATGAAAGTTTCGATGGGATTGAATCCATGAAAGCTTTGAGATTTGAGTTACAATGACGAATCCATGAGGAGTGGGTGTTCAAAGTATAGATTAGATACTTATGAAACACATGTAATAGCTATAAATGAATCGAAAAGCATATGCATTTGGATGGAAAGGGCCAAAGTTGGACTTGGAATGATGGATTGCATGTGAGCAATGATGGGTTTTTGTGGGTATCGCCAAGAATGCAAGTTAGGATGCATATGGATGTGTGCAAATGATAACCTCTTGACTTGAAAAGTGTGACCTTTAGTAAAAAATGGGTTCTCAAGATGCAATTACGTGTAAAGTGATTTACATGTAATCATGACTAGACACAAACATGGAATTAGTTTCAAAAGATGAGATTACATGTAAGTGGGTTTGGAAAATAGGTTTATAGTTAAATGCATATGAAGGATGGAATTACATGTAAATGCGGATGGAAGATGAGATTACATGTAATTGTGGATGGAGAATGAGATTATATGTAATCACATGTGGAGAATGAGATGCAGCATGTCATGACATGGAAAATGGAATTAGATGTAATAGCTCTTGAAGTGTAATTCCATATGAAAGGAATGGATGCAATGTGCCTTGGCATGTAATGGTGAATATAGAATAAAATGATGCACTTGCACGAAGAGATGGAAGGTGGAGTGAAGTGAAATGTGCTCAAAAGAACTTGCAATTTCTTCCAAAAAGAAGAAAAATGAGAAAGCTGTAATAACCCCAATAGGTTATAACTTCTTCAAACACCAAAAATCTTTATACTTCAGTTGTTTGACATTTCGTCAAACACTTTGCAAGCAAGCTCTGATACCACTGTAATAACCCCGATAGGTTATAACTTCTTCAAACACCAAAAATCTTTATACTTCAGTGGTTTGACATTTCGTCAAAACACTTTGCAAGCAAGCTCTAATACCACTGTAATAACCCTCCTCAAATTTGCTCTCAAAAAATGCTGATGAAGGCTCAAGGAATTTCATCAAACAATTCACATGCAAGGGATGTATGACTGATATAGTATTTCAGCTGGCTTTAAATGACTCTTTTTACAATTTTGCATCAATAAGAATCTTGTGCTAGAAGACTATAATGGACTACACAATGACCTAACATGAGTGTGCTACTAATTTTGACAATATTCAGTGCATATATATGATCTAAGCATGAGAAATGAACACCTACAGCCAACTGACATTTTTACAAACAGTTGGTATGCAAACTAACTTGCTAATAAATAATGATATTAAATTGCTTAAATGACACCAGCAACTATTATCTTCTTAATTGCAATGAAAAAATACAATGCTCATGAAATATGGCCAAGATTTTGGCATTTGCATGGATTACAAAATGATAATGCTGGTATAATGCACACTTACAGCTGAAACTTATAACACGCTAAAAAAACAATACTAATAAAGGAACCTCGTTGTAGATGTCTGTAATAATTTTCTTCAATGCTGCCCCTTTTGTTTTGCTTTTTCGAACTGCTTTTTCGGACTACTTTTTCGGCTTGCTTTTTCGGTTCCGCTTTTTCGAACTGCTTTTTCGGCCTGCTTTTTCGGTTCCGCTTTTTCGGGCTGCTTTTTCGTATTTGCTTTTTTTAGACTGCTACCCTATTGAATCTCAAGACCATATCTTTCAATGGCGTCAAGATTTTCAGCTTGAAGGGATTTCGTCCTTCAAACTATTGAGACATGATCTCCAGAAAATTTTCCAATTTCTTTGATTTTCCCAAGCATGCTAAAAAGAAGCTCTTCCATTTCTTTTATAGTGTTCTCACAAGAGCTCCATCTTTCGTTTTCTCAATGTGGGATAAAAGATAACTCCCTTTATGTAACTTATGTCTCCAATGTGTTATAAAATAAAGGGGACTCTTTTAATTTAAATATTTCTCACAAACTATAGTCTATGCATTAATAAAGTTAAATATTTAAATTTAACTTGATAAAATAGCTTTATCAATGCAAAACAAATCTTATCAATGATAAACAAGTCTTCTTGCCGATTTTAAACAATTACCATCGACATACCGCTACCACTGGATGTCCACCCATGCCCAAGATGACTTACTATAAATAGTAAGTATGCCCAAAGTTGCCTCAAAACCCCTCAGAAAGACCTGCAACTGAAACCATCTACGCCAAATGGCCTCTAAGCCCCTTTAATGTTCTGGTTAGCCTATGGGACCGTGGGGAAATAGGCTAACGACAACATCATGCTATGAATGCTAAAAAGGGGACATTACAAAAGCAAGAAAACAAACAATGAAAACAAGCACAAAACAAACACATACCTTTGGTTTTAGACTCAAACATGTCAAAAAGCAAGTTGCTTTCAAGTGCAATTTTTGGAAATTGGGGAAATTCCAAACACTTAAAAATGAATGTTCTCATCCTATTTAAAGAGAATTTGCACTTTACAAGGTATACATTTTGGCAAATGTGCAATAACAAGCCATAACATGCATGGAAATAGCAAGATAAGCTTGAATTGATGAGCAAGTTTAAAAATGTCCACTTACTTGGAGGTTATGAGCAAAAATAGCAAGATTTATAGATTTTGAAGACCAATTCTTCCTCAAATCTGGATTTTCAAACAACCTTTTGACTTCTTCCATACTTGCATTCAACAAATATTAATGAGCAATGAATGGTCGAATTTGACATGAAAATGCAAAGAACATAGTCGTCAAAGGCAATAGCATGCATTAAAACTCAAAAACAACCCCTATTGATCCAAACATATGGGCTGGAAATGCTATTTTTTGAGTTTTTATAAACAAAAACGTGCCCTTTTCATGCAAAAATCTGGGTCTTTTTTGCAAAATCGTGGCTCACAAATGCATATATGTTGATGATTTTTTACTTGTGAATGTAAAAACAACTTTCCCAAATGCATATACATGGACCCAAATGGAAAACTTGGCTCCAAAATGCAAAAAGTGAATAAAAAACCCAAATTTCTGGGCGTTTTTAGCAAAAACGTGATTCATGAAAGGCATGAAAAGAAGATTTTTTGACATCTAAAGGCAAAAATGTGTTCTTCAACAGCCTATATATGAATTGAAACCTCAAAGTGACTTATATTTGAACCAAAACATGATCAAAATTGCCCCAAATCTGGGCGTTTTTAACAAAAACGTGGCTCAAAAATGCAAAAATATGAGTCTTTTTTGTCTTGAATATGCAAAATCATGACCCCCAAATGCACATATATGCATTAAAACTCAAAAACGCTCCTCTTGTGATGGATTTCAAGCCATTGTATGGGTAGATCTAAGCATTTTTGATGAAAAATGTGTTCTCGGAGAAAAAAACAAAGTTTTTTGCCCTTGAATCTTCAAAAACGGGTTTACAAGATGGTTATGTATGTTTCCCAAGCAAAACACACCTTTTTGGTGCCATTACATATTTTAAAAACTTTCAAAAACAACCTCCAAGACAAAACGAACCTTTTGGTGTCATTGACATGTTTTAAAAATATGCATGCAAGGTAAAACACACCTTTTTGGTGTCTTTGCATATTTTTGCAATATGCATATCTCACCTTTTAGGTGTGATTGCATGTTTTAGCAATATGCATTTGCATCTTTTTTATGCACTCACATACATGCATTTTCATTCAAAATTTCACCTTTTAGATGCAATTGCATATTTTTGATGAAATATGCTTGTAGACATGTTTGCACAACTTAAGTGATGAATTAAGCACACGTCAATTTAATTTTTGGTGAAATATTAGTTAAATGGGTCACAAATAACATTTACACTCATATTTAAAATATAATGTGCAAATATCATTTTAAAAGTAATAGTTACTAGAGCATTTGATTGAAAAATAAAAAATTAAATCAAACTGTATAGTTAATATAGTTACTCAGTGAAAAATCAAAAGTAGCTCAACTTAAAAATATAACATAAAGTGCACTATAGTTACTTTAAGTGAAAAATCAAAATGATAAAGTAACTTAAAAACATAACATAAAATGAATTTATGTTATATTTTTCAAAAAGTGAATGTTGAATTAAAAAATATAACATGATATTTTTTAATTTGTGCAGTTGCATAAAAAATGTCTACTTTTTGGGCACTAAATTGGTTATATCTTTAGATCAAATCGAAGGAAAAATTGAAAGCAATATTTTGAACATAACCAACAGATTAAAAACCAACAAATACACACTCCAAAATGAGAAAAATGACTTTGAAGGCTTCAAAAATCAAGCATAGGCTTGACAAATAGAAAAACGAAAAAGACTTGACGAAAGCCTTTAGTAAAAGAATTCATTATATCAATTGGGGTTGATCGATTGATCAATGCTAACCAATTGAATTACAAATTTAACTCAGAGAAACGTGAAACTAATTTGAAAAAGTTTCATACTGTTACCTGTATTTTGTGGTGACAAAATGAAGAACAACATACTGTAAGGGCTATTTTGTCCCATCTCTTGGTTGGTAGATAGCTCTAGACAAACAACCTATGCATTTATAATTAAATGATAACACTCGATCACTAAATTAAGACCTAAATAATATAATGGCATTTTTAAAATAGTGCTTAAATATATATGTATATCAAAACTATATGCAAAAGGTTTTAATTCCTTTAGGGTCCGTTTGGTTGCTGGAATACAACGGGAATAGGAAGAAAAAAATAGAATATGTTTTATGTTCCCTGTTTGGTATGCCAAATCTGAATTGAGAATAGGAAGACATATTCCCATTTTGCCCCTAAAATGAGCATATGTCTATGCCAAAAAATAACTGTTATTGGAATAGGCCATTCCTATTCCCAATCTGATTTTTCCAAATTATATTATTTTTTGGGCCTGTGATGGTTGCACGTAAGGTTTGAATCATATTGACATCCGCTCATATAGTTTCCTTGCAACCTATTCAACTTGGAATAATCTAAATACACTTGCAGAACTGCTAGTTTTTCTAGGTTTGTCAGTTCCATTTTAAATCGCCACTAATGCGCAACAATCTTAAGTTGGGAAAGGAAATTTCCACGCTTTCTCCATTCAGCTTGTTCCTTTTGCCTAAATGCAGAACCCTTACAAATTCCTTTATCAAAACCAAATGCTCTGCTTCAAGTTTGAATTCTCGGGAACAATTTGGAGCAGGAAGCCAAATCCCTTTCAGCTTTACAAGCCTCTAGAAAAATTCCAACGCAAACAATTTATACTTACACAATAAAAGACAAGTATAGTAACTTATCAACAATTTTTCTTGACCATTACACGAAATGTTGTGTTTTTTAATGCTTATAAAGACAAACTTCTTTAAGAAAGTCAAACTTAAAACAAAAACTGAAGAAGAAAATAAAATGTACCTTGGTCCTCAGCAGGGCCTGATTGTAGGATTCGTGGTCAGTTATTTTGTTTCCTCCTGACAACTTTCTTCCTTGTGCTACAAGGATATCGTGTACAATTACTTTCTCTTCTTCTGATATCGTTACTAGGGCTGCCTTTTGTATTCTTTAAATGCCACAACTCCAACAATGTAACTCACAATCCACTGATCCTGATTATTGAAAAATATGGCTATATCTAGAAATGCATTTTTGTATAAATCTTCTTGCAGACTATTGTGTATAATGTCTATTTAATTATATCTATTTGTTTAAAAAAAAACTAAATAAATTAAACTTGTCATTAACTTCAATGAATAAAATAAAAAAGAAAAGAAATTAATTTCTTTACTATTATTGAAAAAAAAAACCCAAAGAAACAATAAATTAAATAAAAATAAAATTGAGATAATTTTTTTTTAAAATATAAACTTAATCTTATTCCAACTATAGTTTTGTACAACCAAACAAAGGATCAACATATTCCCAATCAAATTCTAGGTGAACCAAACAGGACTGGAATTGCCATTTTCCAGTCCCATCCCCGATTCCCAATTCCCATTTTCTATTTTAATTTTCAATTCCTATGCCAGCAACCAAACAGGCCCTTAAGTCTTCTGCATTTTAATCTATGTCTAAAAGGTCTTGATAACTTCAATCATGTAGATTATAGATACCACTCTATGGTAAATTCTACTTGCTATGTATTTAACTCAAAACTTTGATTTATATGATGGAAATCTCAAATTAGTATACGTTCTACAAATCTGGTGTATATGTGTGTGTTTTAAGAATAATTTAAGAAATTATATATTTACAAATATTTGATTAAAGAGCTGATTTATTGTCAATTTTTTCACCGAGTTTCGAGTCTGAGCTTTACAACTGTGGTTGAGACTTAGCTGTCTGTTGTCCATGCTTCTTCATGACTTATACCCCTCTGGATCAGAAATTGGACAGATGAGTCCAAGTTAAGAATATTTTCCAATTTATTTTAGTAAAACAGATTATAATGGGATTCAAATGTCACGTCTGTCAAAACTGCTTTCTTTTTCCTCTTGCATACACTGTATATGCTAGGTGCAAATTGCATCAATTGCTTTTGTGTTTAACAGATTGTTGCATATGGGATTTTGGGTCTTTCTAGAACATGTGATGGCATTTTGACAAAGTAGTTTCATGATAATGTTTCATGCATTTGAGCTTAAATGCTGGTTTATGGCCCTTATTTTTTGGACTATTGAATTATACAGTTTGCTTTGCACTACTCTTGGTCAACAGAGGAACGTGCACGGCGAGCTTTGTTAAATGTATCTACATTGCTTCGTCCAGGAGGCACTTTTGTTGGTGTTATGCCAGATGCAAATGTGATTGTTAGAAAGCTACGTAAAGGTACCCATTTCTTCTTTGGAATTTTGGATCAGCAGTTTCTAAGTGGATTGAGTAGATAGATAAGATAATTTTACTAAGTGGGTTGAGTAGACTCTGTATTCAATCTTACATTTGCTTAAAAAAATATTACAGTAGACAATATGCTCACAAATATTTATGTCTCATTATTTCTGGGTGGATTCTTATTAGTAGTTTTGTCTGGCTTTAACTGTTTTGAAATGTCATCTTATTCTTTGTGGTTCAGGAAAAAGTGTCCTCCCATAAATTCTTATAGGGGACGTGCACGTCATTATGATTCATTAACTAGTTCTTGCAGGATGTACGTTCTTTCAAAAACATAATTGGATCCTAGATAGTTCAAAGAGTCAGAAGTATAATATTATGAGAGTTATATTTATTGGTTAAATTGACTTTCTGTAGTTTCAGCTCAAGAAATAAAGGCTGTCATCAAATAAGAATTTGACTAGTTTTCTTATTAGACAAGATATTCAGTTTAAGGATTTTGATGTTAAGAAATATTCTTATTTTTCACATCATGATGAAAAGTTTGGATTTATTTGAAATATTTGAGGAGGACAATAAAAGCAGGGATAAATGCCTGTTTCCAGTGGTGCCAATCTAATATACATTGAATTGTCAAACAATTATGAAAACTGTAAAAAATATACCTTAAATAAAATAGCTCTGTATGGTGACAAAGCCTAATAATTGCCTCTTGGAAATGGGAATTTTAAGACTTCAGTAAAAAAACAGTCTTGTGCTGAAAGCCCATCTTGAAGCTAGTATTTTGTGATTTTCTGGCTTTTATTACCAGCTGTTTCTTATAGGGAAGAACACATAAAAGACGGTATCTTGTTGAATATATATCAATCCTCTATACTCAATTTTAGTGAGAATGTTTCAACAACTATATTTTTTACATAGAACACTTGAAAATTCACAATATCATTATCTACAGTTTAGGTAAACCTTCATTTTTATTTTCCGATTTGGATTCTTATTATAAAGAATAGGCAGTTGAGGAATTTAATTGCTATTTTATTCCTAGGTCACTAAATTCCTTATATCTTATTAATACTTTGGTACCCTTAGGTATTAGATGAACATTCCTCTTACGGGAACTTATTATTGAAATCAATAATTTCTCATTCTTATGAAATTTTATTTCCTTCATGAGATTTCTGTACTAAAACAAGCAACATGATATTTTTTTAATATACCTTATTGATTTCATTGGATCATATATATGTTCATATGATTAGCATAGATGACTCCAATGATTGGATTTTGCGTAACTGTCCATGTTTTTCATTTTTTTGGTTTTACTTAGTCGTTTTTTAATTATTGACATGCATTTATATAGACATGAAGAAGACAAGATTCCATTTTCAACCATGAGCAATTGAGTTCATGCCTCAAAAGAATGAACGAAATTCAAAGGATAGAAAATGAAACCCTTTCCAGGTGAACTCTCCAATCTTTGAAATCTGTTCTTTATCCTTGCAAACCTATGTATAAAACGAACCCCTAAAATTGCCAAAAACTTTCTCCATTTGTGAATGCATGCAAAATTGGCCACATGCATCCAATTTAAGGAGAAAACAAGAAGGCTATGGTTTGAAAAGGGAAAACCCTAAAAGGAAACAAAAATGATTTAAAATTAATAAGAGTCAGTTTATTAATTATTAAATTTATCTAAGTTGCAAAATTGAAGATCCAAATAAATTTAGCATCAATTTATTTAAAATTGCATGATTGATTTATTATTTAAATTTAATTAATTATCATGGCATAATCTCAAAATGTAAATAGATAAAAAAAATTAAATAGTCAAAATATAAATAGATATTAAAGTAATAAATTAATTGATTATGTACTTATGATTAATTGATAATTTAATATTAATTAAAATATCCAACCAATATATTAAAACTGTCTTTTAATCGTAAAACAAATAAAGATATTTTATTAAACCTTTATAATTAAATATCAAATGCATATTAGTAATTTGACATCTGGTATTCTATAGTCTACTTAACAAGACATGCCATTAGAACTATATATATCTATAAATAAATACATACACCCACACATGATTATCTGACCCATAAATTTTAACCCCCTTTTAAACCTTTTACTGACATGAAATAAATTTATGTTCAATCTATATGAATGTGCACACACAAAAACTCAACTAAACCAAAATGCACACTAGATGAAACAACCACAATCATGCTCAAACAAGGTACACGGATTCTCGTCACTTTGACGAATCCAGAGAGGGTAGTCAATTACATACTTTTTTCTTGCATAAGAAACAAGTGTAGGTTTTGGATATATTTTGGGCCTGAATTTTGCATCAAGGTATGTATAAGGGCACACTCAATCCTACAAATTCAGAGGAGATGATACCTGATACTTGTAAACTTGCATCACAAAGCCAAGCATGTGCATACATGTATATAATCATAAAATGCAATGGTAGGGATTGTTACATTGTGGAGATCTTGTAAACAAGTAACCATGCTTTGTCCCTCACCATACATGCACATCAAACATGTCCATCATCCATATAAATGCAGATCGATGGGCCTGTAGGTTAGTAAAACCATAAATATCCATAAGACCATACTATGAAAATAGTAAACTTCATCTAAGTAGCAATCTGACATAACTCAAGTAATCATTGAATGAATATAACTACATCATCATAGAGAATTGTCATAACATCAGGCATCTCTAAATCCAACTAAAAGTCTAACACACATAAAAATGGGATAAAAAAGGTGGACATCATAAACAAAAATAAGAACATATGGGCAAGTATCCCTCCCCCCTAGGATTAGGATTACTCTTGGAAACCTACAAACAAATGGAGATATAATTCTCTCAATCTCAAAGCATCCTACCAAGTCATAAAAGACTCAATGACTAGTTATAATTGGACCTTTTCCTACTCTGTGGTTTGAATTTTTGAGGATCATTCCTTGTTGTAGGAGATATGAACGGGTCTTGATCTAATTGCACGCTCTCTACCTGCAAACCCAATCATAGTAGTTTGGTGCTTAGTCTAGCAAGGATCAATGACTACAAAGACTCTATGAGATTTACTAGCATCCCCAATTGTAGGTTCTGACATGCTGGGTCTCTTATATGAGAACTGTGTTGATTACTGAGGACAATTGACAACAATGTGAGTATGCTATCCGCAAGAAAAAAAACCTCTACTAATACCTCTCCCAACAAAAAGTGCACTAGATTGTTGGAAGCTACCTCTACTAAAACTTTGATGCAAACTTTGAGCTACATGAAAAATTTGATTATGCATACTACGTTGCTAGCTACAATAATTTCCTAACTGCGAACCACCACTATGACCATGGAAGAATTTCTTGCTTCATTGATTTTGACCACCCTTCGAGGGTGTAGGATGATTCTTAGACTTCCCAAATCCCTAAGATTGGTTACCCCTGTATCCTAAAAATGAAGCACCACCAATTTGAATGCTGGCTTTAACCACCTAGACCTCTAACTGAATTTTTGTAAAATCAACGTGGCATTACTAACTGCATCTCTATGGGTTTTGGGTTGGAAGACACAAACCCGTTCAACAATGAGGTCTTTAAAACCTCTGGCAAAGTGTTGTACCATTGAGGCAATATCATTACCAAATCCAACATATTGCTTGAGATCAAAGAATCGATGCTCATACTCCTCAACAGACATAGCCAATTGTTGTAGATTATGGAACTCAACCGCACACTCTTGTCTCCACTCATTTGATAGAAAATGATCCTAAAAGCTCTCGAGGAACAATTCCAAAGTAGGAGTATCCATGTTCAAATCATGTTTTTGTGTCTTCAATTGCCAACATGTAGAGGCAAAACCTCTAAGGTGCATGATGGCACACCAAACCTTGGTATTACCAATGTTGTGGTGCATAAAAAACATCTATTTATGTCAATCAATTAGGTCTCCACCTCAAAGCCACTATTGGAGCCATTAACTGTAGGAGGTTGAGACCTAAGGAGATTTCTCATATGACCAGCCAAAACATATCTTGATTAATTGTAGTGTTCCTCCTCTGAGGTCTTCGAGATCTCTCTCTTTCCTCTTTTCGAGAATGATAAGATCTTTTCAATCTGGACCCTAGATGTGCCATACTCTCTTGTAATATTTGTTTTGTATAAGGATCCTTTGACTTAGCATTTTGTTCCCCACTCCCCTCTTCCTTGGTTTCCTCACTTTGCTCTTCTTGAAATTGCTCTTGATGAACACTCTCTTAATTGTGGCTTGGAGGAGTGTGATGCCTACACTTTCCGTGTTTTTTGCCTTGGCCTCTAGATTGGTCCCTAGCAGTAGATTGGGTTTCGGTAGGCATTTTACCTACGTCAAGCAAAAAATAAAGCAATATCTTAAACCAAGTTAAGGGAAATAAAGTCATAAATGTTTAGTTGCAATGATATGGTTCTAAAATGTAATAGGGTTAGGTGTCGATGTTTTTGTTTCAATTTTTAACTACTAGACACCTAACGAACATACAAATCCCATAGTTACTTGTGTAGAAATTCGCGTTCTCATAATTCTCCTATATTACTTTTCTACAATGTGCAGATAACGATCGAGCAATATAGAATACAAATCAGAAAATGGCCTTGCTAGATATTTGGATGCGATCTACAAAGTCAATTTTAAATAGCATCATTGAGAATGACCTTGCAACATTGGGTAGGTGATTGTTGTATCGGATCATGAAATTTCAGCACATAAGATTTTTAATTCTTATTGTGCAGTTTTGAATGTAGAGTTTTAGTAGGAACCATGAGGATCCTGGACAAAATGATGCTAGAGGATTTGCCTATTGAGCAGATCCACTTCATGTGGATGCATTGGCACATCCCACCTTACAATTCTCACTTGCATCCAAATTTGAAGGTAGGCCTTGGAGGTGCGAACCCGGTAACTGAGAAGTTAAGTGATAATGTAATTGCTGTCATATGACATTCTACGAGGGATTCTCAGGGAAATGAAATGTTCACTCAATTAAAGATAGAAGGGACCTTAAAACTTGCCAACAATAAACTCATTAGGCAATATGTGCAATGTTCAGCCATTCAAACACAAACGATTTTCCTTTCGTCTCAACAACAT
Organism: Cupressus sempervirens; assembly: GCA_028749045.1. NCBI lineage: Eukaryota > Viridiplantae > Streptophyta > Pinopsida > Cupressales > Cupressaceae > Cupressus > Cupressus sempervirens. The sequence continues at coordinate 430,409,361 of CM053788.1, forward strand.
AGGTTTGAGATTCAAGACTTCTTGATGTCATCTTAAAAAAGTGTAGAACACAAGAGCAGTAGATGAGGGCTCAATTGTATCTAGAATTTAAAGTTTTTGAAGCAACAATCGTGGTTTGCAGGTCATAGTGCCAAGATTGAAAGTTTCACCTACTGGCATTGTGAAAGAGCAAAAGTAGGAGGCAAATATCTAAAACCAATTACCAAGGCCCCTACAGCTATGCCCAACTATTGAGAGGAATAATTTATTACAATATTGTAATTGTTCTCTAATGGTGATCTTTTTTTTTTTTTTTTTTTTTGATTGGTAAAAGGAAAATTGCCCTATATGTTATATTAAAAATTATCAATCAAAGACTTTGTCCCCATTCAAACTGCATGCACTGGGGGGAAAGAATAGGGAAGAAAACCCCAAGTATAGCCCGGAACATATAATGTCCTGTATAAAATTGGATACATTTGCCTTTGAATTTTATCAAAGGAGTTTGAGAGGGCATATCCTCCCTTACATTATAATTTCCCCATTGTTAGGAAGATTTAAGAAGGCATAACTTCCTTTACAAAATACAAAACTTCTATATTGAGATTATAGAGTATTAGTGTTTTAATCTCTTGTGATCTGATTTGTTGATGTTTATTCATTTGGTTCTTGGTTTTGCCTTCCAGTGCTTATTGATATTAATGCCCTTTACCAATGCCATGCGATTCCTTTCTTAGCCTGATTTAGAGAGATCTGCGAAAAACGACTTGTCTTGGCAAGATCGTTGTTAGTGGAAACTATATATATAGAAATACAATACTAAAAAATATTTGCATTCAAGCTCAGTTAAGTCAATAAAATACTCTTCATATTATAAAGCTTTGCATTCTTTCTTTGAGAATTAATTTAATTTTACCTTTTATCGTATTGTATAGATTAGGAATCTTATAACAATCTTTAAGATTAGGAATAAATTATCTCTACAATTGAGGTACTATTGAATGTGTTTCTTAGTTTGATTATTTTAGTTTTATATTATGAATTATCCATGAAGTTCCTGAGAAAACTTTATTTTGTATGTTAGTTAAAAAAGTTGTTTATATCTTAATTTATAGATCATGTTAAAAAGAACAAATAATTATACAAAGTGATGACCTTATTTTATTATGATACTACTCATTTGTTAGCGCTGATTGGAATTACATATTATAATTCAAGGTTAGAGAATCCTGTCTTAATTAATTCTTACCAATATTTTGCTTTTTGGTCTTAATCATTTTCGAGATTTAGATTGTTTTGAATGTTTTTTCTAACCATATTTAAGTATATTGTCTTTAGTTAGTTATGTATTTAATGGAAAAGAAATCTTGAAGATTATATTTGAACATTACTTATGTAACTTTGAAATGTTTAAACTTTCTTAGATGAATTTGAAGTTCATTAATAATGCTTTGACTGATATTCTGATTTGTTAGGAAGCTCTCTTCATGCTTCTTTTAGACTCTAATAATATGATTCAGAATTATTACTTCTTTCATTATTTAGATATAGCCATTGCTAAGATTGCTCATATTAAAATCACTTTCCCCATTCGAAGTTGAGAATAGATTTGTTTGTTAAATCCTGAGTCTTTAAATTAATCACCTTAAACCATTCAGATCGTTGACAAGCTAAGGATAAAAGGTAAGAGATGAACTGCCTGAAAGGGAGGACTAAAAGTAAAAACTACAGGACAAAGGCACCTAGGAACCTAAACCAAAGCGAGGGAATCTAGACAGAAAGAAATAGGAGGGAACAAGGGGAAGCCATAGCGAAGAAGAGGCCAAAAGAAAAGGAAGCAAAGTGAACAGAGATGACCCAATCCAAGAATGAAGCATCAAGAAAGGCTACCAAGCTAAATCTGTTATACTTATAACCAGACTTAAAAAGGATGAAAACAAATAAAAGTAAGGAGATTTCTAATAAATCTATCAATAGCCAATCTATAAATAGTTTCAAATCATAGCCCCCTGTTTTGTTACTGAGAATAGGCTGATATATTTTCATTCTGTAAACACTTACCATCACACCTGTTGTTAAAAAGCCTAAATGAGATCCATTGTACCTTACTCTTTGTTTAATTTGCGTGATAATTGAATTTTTTTAACTGAAATTTCCTGTTTCTTGATTCCCAATTGAGTTTGCTAAGAGTTGCTGAAAAGCACAATAACTAGAATTACTATACTTTAATCTTCAAGATTTTTGCTTATATTTAAAATCTGCTTAGTTAGTCAGTGTGTGCTAGAACAAGTCACTTTTTACATGCATAAGCTGTGTTTCCTGGGCAGCCATTTCTATTGACTTAAAACCTTAATTATTTAGATTGTTACTAGGCTTCCCAGCTTATGTCTTCTTGCCTTGTTACCTGTTTATTCGTATTGCTATAGAAGATTCCTGGTTTAATGAGCATCTTTAGTCATACTCAAGTTGAAAATTAAATCTTTATATAATTAATACATTAATGACTATTGATAGTCCTTTGGTACAGAGCATTCGATCAAACACTTTAGAATATGAGCTAAGTGCCATCAAAACTTTAAAAAAAAAAAATTACTTTATATATTTCGAATAATGTACATTGCATATGGTAAGAGTGTGATAATCAGATTTAGAATTGTTCAGACAAAACTAAGATCCTTCATGAGATAGACTATTTAGATAGTGCTAAGACAACAGTAGAAATAATAGAGTATGAGTATCCAAACCACTACAAAATATAAGGTAGGGTTAAAATATAGACAAAAAGACATATAGACGAAGAAAAGGAGCCTATAGACATGGCCAAACTATGATCGAGAGCCTATGAACAAAACCAAACTTAAACTATAGACTATAATGACAGTTTAGAACAAAAACACAACAAAACTACTATACCATTACTAGCGCCATGGTTTGATGACTATGATATCTTCATCTGACTCCGAATCTAAGTCAAGGCTAGATGCCCCTAATTCCGACCTTGCCCTTTTCTTACTCTAGAGTCTTGTAGCTTTGCACAGACAAGGAAGCTGCACTCTGTATTGCCCACGGTCTTTGCAGTCGACATTAGGAGGAATGTCTGCCCCTAACGTCTTGAAGAAAGCTTATGCCCAATTACCCTCATCCTCAATGATGTTATGCCATCTTAGTAAAAATTGTAGATGCTTTTCCATGTCTGGCCACAATCCTTCAAAGGCCTCTTGGTCTTTAATATATAAAATAGGTCCTTTGGGCACATTAGTAAATTTGAGACTCCCAATTGGCCAGGTCATGTAGGCCTTTGGATGATGGATTTCCATTCTATTATTAATGTTTTCCACCACATTGTCAAGGCCTTTCATCTAAGTCTCATCGAAGATTGCAAGGTAGAGGGATCTGACGTGCCAAAACATAATCTTAGCTTTGAGTGCAACAACTATGAATAAACCAATAACATCACCATTAGTACACTAGCATTTGCTGTAATCCAGGTTCCATTCTCCAAATACCTGCTTGACTGCCCACCAGGATACATCATCAATTTTCTTAAAAATCCTTCCTCAACGTTCAGGTTTGATACGGCCAATGAATGCCATGGTTCTCTCTTCATACTTGTGATATAGAGAGATAGAAGTTTCCATGCTAGAGAATGACTAAACAAACGAGTAAAAAACCAGGCTAAGATTGCAGGGGTGGAGGAAGAGATAAATCAGGCAGCCTGAAAAAAATAATAAGAGTTCTCTAAAAGTTTCAAGAAGGATCTGGAAAAAACAAGGACACAAACAATTAATAATGATTTTGTAGTTGTATACTGATAAAGGGCAATCCCTTCATTCGTGTTGTTGGGAAAGCAAGAAGACCTTAAATAAAAATTATGTATGTGAGGCCATACTAAACATCGATACTGGAGAGACAGAAGGAGACTAATCATGATAGAGACAAAGATAAAACGAAGGGAAAGGGGGGAAATCAAGAAAGGAGAGGACCCTAAACAAACTCTCAGTCGGATCCTAAGAGTGACGAGCTAGCTGACCTAAACAAGAAGAGAAATGATAAAAGAGGACAAACCAAGATAGCAAGACACTTAGTCCTGCATATCGAAAAGAGACAAAACCAAAGACAAAAGTAGGATAGGCACTAAAGGAAGCTAACCTAAAGGGAAGGAGCCTACACTGACCAAAGGGAGAAAGGAAAAAACTAACAAAGAAGAAAATGATAGTACCAAAATAACTACTCTTCATAGAAGTCTAAATATTATATTAAAACTTATATCACTATGTCACGCTTAATCCAAAATAACTCTAAGAAGTATCCTGAATCATGGTTAATACTACAACTCATTTTGAAGCTTACTAACGATAGGAACCTGAAAACCAAAATAGATGTCAACTGTTAATACAAAAATAGCTGTGAATTTCCCTTAAGAGCATCCAAAGATCTAAACTTATCAACTAAGATTCTCATCCCCTTAAGGGCTGATATTCTGCGGGCTTTACTTTTAATAGACTATTTTAAGTTATTCATATTGTTCCTATTTATATAGTTAGACTGACCAATAGAATTCTATAAAGACTAGGTTCCATAAAGTATCTGAGATTAGTTAATAATTACTTTTTTGATATTTTATATACATAGTTAGGAAGGTTAGTTACTTTAATCTGTTAGAATTAGGCTAAGACCTTCTGATATTAATATAATTCTTAGTGGGATGAATAGAGAAGTGTTTGGTGAAGTTCTAATGCTGATTTTCATTGCCTATATCCGTGGGCGCTTATTGTTTTGTAAAGGATTTAGATTATATATAGAGGGTCTTTTTAAGGTATAGGATTTGCACCTTTTTAAAGTTTGTGGTAGTCCTTTTTTTTGTTGTTTAATTTATTATCAATTTATCGTCCCCATCTACTCCTAAGTTGGCCAATTTATCAGCTTCTTTGTTTCCTTCTTGAAAAATGTGTTTTACGATAATTTCTTTAAATGATTCAAGAATTGTTATTGCATATTCTAACTTAGACTATAATTGCCAGTTAGGTGTGCTTTCCTTTCTTATTGCATTTAAGATAATTTGTGAATCTCCTTCTATAATTAGTTTAGTTATCCTTAGTTCCTTATAGATACTTAGACCTTCGATCAGGGCTTCCATTTCAGCTAGATTATTTGATATTTTCCCTAAAGGTTTTTCTTGTGTTGCAAGGCATGTTCCTTTGTCCGAGTATAGGGTGCATCCTAATCAAGCTGTGCCAGGATTTCCTCTTGAGGCTCCATTAAAATCAGTTTCACCCATCCTGGAGGTGGCGTTTCCCATTTGCATTCTACTCAAGTCAATTTATTTGTTTTTGAGTATAATAGTGATGGATTAATAAGGTTAGTGCAATTATTATGCATCTGTCCATCTCATTTTGAGAATGTTCCTTCTTCTCTGTATGTGTTCCTTAAGTTATTGTTTGCGACTTCTATAATAATGTCTCCATCTTTTTAGCCTCTCAGTGGAGTTCTTAGCCTTTACGTTCTTCGAAGGCTAAGTGGAGAAATAAGGAGAAATTGATTAAATTAATTTTTATAAAGTCATTAAATAAATTAAAATTAAAAGGTGACTTTATATTTAATTAAAAGTGACTAAAATAAATAAATTAAAAGAATCTTCTGGAAGGAGGAAATAAATATTATTTTATATCTTCTAGAAGGAGGTCCATCTATTGGAGGAAAAGAATAAATAGGGAGGGTAGCCTCATTGTTGAGCATGGAATGTGTTGCCATCTACTCTTTTGGATAACTTGTGGAACCAAGGGTTTATGCAGTTACTACATTGATCGTTGGGAACGAAGACTCCCATTGATTTGCATAAGTGAGGTGGTGAAATATCTTCCCAAGGGTTGCGACTGTTGGAGAAGACAAATCAGTCTTTTCATTGTGCCAAATTTGTGGCCTAGGGCCAGATCTGTGGAGTAAGTAACAAGTTGGATATTGCTACAGTAACTTCGCTACAGTGTCGTTACTACAGTATCGCTAATATAGTAACACTGCTATAGTAACTTTGCTACAATACCGCTGCTACAGTGTTGTTGCTACGGTGATTTGCTACAGTAATTTGCTACAGGAAAATTCATATTTTTGGAGCAATTCCAAGTTTTTATATACTACATTTTGCTTTGTTTGAGAGTAGATATTTAGGGAATTGGTAGGGTTTGTAAAATCTATTGTAATCTGATTTATATCAGAGTATTATATCAGAATTTGTTGCCCTAATTTCTTATTGATGTAGATGCATATTTTCCTTTTTGTAATCAGTGTTATACAAAAACAATTGCATCTTCATTATTAGATGTTTGGTGTGTTCTTTGCAAGCATATTTATTTAAGTTTGGCATTTAGAAAGCAATTAGAATTTAGATATGCAATATATCTCTTGCTTGCAAAGTGTTTGACAAAATGTCAAACAAGTGAATTAGAGAAGACTTTGTGTTTGACGAAGTTATAACCAATTGGGGTTATTACATACATGCTTCCACTATATTGATGAGGGAGGGAGTCTGCATGGATTTATCACTGAATATTCTTTTGTTTCTTTCTTTCCAGATTTCCCATAGTAAATTTGATGGGGAAATGAGCGAGAGATTATTAGAAACTCTCTGATTTCCATTTTTAGGCCAGCTTTTTAGGTGCTCCATTAATGAGTTTGGGAGTGTTGTTTGCCAATTTAATTTTTTGCATAGCCAAGACCTGCATTCCTTTGTGTAGGGGCAATTAAATAATAAGTATTTTGCTAATTTTGATGCATGCGCACATAAGGAGCAACTAGATGGTCCTTCGAAACCCATCTTTGTAAAACTATCCACAGTTAATATTCTTTTTTGGAGGGCTGCCCATAAAAAGACACTTTCTTTAGGAAGGCATGCCATATCCTAGCATAAATTTAGTGGTATATCAATTTCCTGCCATTGCTAGGTGTTGATAATCCTTTCATATCCTTTTTTCACGTTATATTTACTCTCTTTTGATGCCCCCCTTATTAATATATCATTCTGTTCTTTATGATTAGTCTATATTTGATTTATAATTTCTTTAAAGATTTGTTTTTCTAGATGAGTTGATTGAGTTTCCTCAAGAGATTTCCATTGCCATCCCTTGTATTCATTATCATTTACTTTGGTTTTATAATCACTTACTTTTGTTCCCCAAAGGTCAATTAGTGTTGTTTTGATATTATTAGGTAAATTCAAAGAGTCCAGGGGAGGGAGTCCATCCCATGAATCTTCCCAAAAAAGAGCTTCCTCTTCAGTTCCTATATCCCAGGTTAGATTATTTGTAATTAAATTTCGGGCTTCCATCGTGAAGTTCCAAACTCTGGATCCTATAGGCAGATTTATAGTCCTAAAATGGATAAAGGGTTAGCAAGATCTCAATATTTAGAGTATAAAATCTTGGCCCATTTGCTTTTTTGTTCTTGGTATATTCTCCATACCAATATAGCTCCTAGTGCTTTATTTTACCTATTTAGATCTTTTATTCCGAGACCTCCATATTTTTTGGGTTTACATATATTTTCCCATTTTATTAATGCTTGTTTCTTTTTCTCTTCCGCCCCTTGCCAAAAGAAGTTCTTTAACTTAATGTGTAATTTTTTTTATTCCTATTGGAAGGGGAAGACATAACATTTGGTATATTAGTATTGCTAAAAGTACATATTTAATCATTGTAGTTTTGCCTAAGTCATTTTCCTTTCCAACTTTCTAATTTCCTGTCTACATTTTCAATTAATGGTTTCCATGACTTACCTTCCCTAGTTCCTTTGTCTAGTAGAATTCTTAAATACTTTACTAGGGAAGGAGCCCTTCTTGTAGCCCAGTAGGTTACACATGTTATTTTCTATGTTTGTACTTGTATTTAGGAAATAGATTTCTGATTTGTTTGCATTAACTTTTTGCCCTTTGCTTCCATATAGGTTCTTATAATTTGTTTAAATTGCCGAGCTTCCTATAATGTACTTTATCTAGGGAGGATCGCATCGTCTGCAAATTGTTGATGGGCTACTTTGGGGATGTCTTCAGCTGTTTGTATCCCTTTGATACTACCATTCTGTTGTACTACCTTGATTGCTCTTCCGAAGGCCTAAACCATTATTATGAAAAGAAGTGGCGAAATAGGATCCCCTTGCCTTATGCCTCTTGTTATCCGAAAGTAGCTTCTAGAGTTCCATTAACTAATAAAGATGTTTTGGTTGAGAAGATATAGTTGAATATTAGGTTTATCCATTGATGGGAGAAGCCAAATGCTTTTACGGCCCGTCTGGTTGCTAGAATAGGAATAGAAAATTTGGAATGCGTTTCGTATTTTCCATTTGGTTCGTCAATTGGAATAGTGATTAGGAATACATATTCCCATTTTGCCTCTAAAATGAGCTTATACCCATTCCAAAAAATTGCTGTTATTGGAATAGCCATTCCTATTGCCAATATGCATTCATATTCTCCATTCCTATGCTTGCAACCAAACGGGCCCTTAGTGTTTTGCATAAAAATCTCCAATCAACTTTGTTGTATGCCTTTTGAATGTCTAACTTCATTATCATACAAGGTTCTTTGTTGCTTTGAGTTGAGTGAATAACTTTTTGAATGATGATGATGCCATCTAAAATTGACCTATTTAGGAGAAAACCTGTTTGTTCTACCGAAATAAGTTTGGGCAACAGTTTCTTGAGTCTATTTGTTAAAGCTTTTGATAAGATTTTATAAATAGTATTATAAAGCGCTATTGGTCTGAAGTCTCCTGGCTTCTCATAGTTTCTGGTAGCTTCAATTGCTTCCCACAATTCGTGTCCTAATATATCCCATCATTTTTGGAAGAAAAAGGCTTGGAAGCTGTTAGGTCCTAGTGACTTGTTTGGGTTTAATTGAAAGAGAGCCTCTCTTATCTCTTGTTTGGAGAATTTTTTGTTAAGGTTTTTATTATCCCCATCTATTATAATTTTTGGTATATTACCTAACATCTTATTTTGAGCTATTAAGTTTGAAGATTCATATTTATTATAAATTTCGTTGAAATAGTTTACCAACACCTTTGTTATTTTATTAGGCTTTACTGCTAAAATCTCATTAGTATCCTTAATTTTTGATATTCTATTGATGTTTCTATTGTTCAACGTACTATTGTGAAATAATTTAGTATTTCTATCACCTTCCGCTAGCCAAGTTTCCTGATATTTCCGCCTCCAGAAAACTTCTTCTTTAGTAAGTATATCTTCTTGGATTGCTAACAATTCCTTTTCTTTTTGGTATTTGGCATTGTCTATTCCATCTTGGATTACTTTGTCATTGAGAGAGTTTAATTCTTGTTCATTTTCAATCTTAACTTTGAATATATCATTAAAGTGTTCTTCGTTCCATTGTAGAATAAGTTTTGACATAAAGTGAAACATTTTTGAACCTTTAAATTCTTCTTCCTGCCACCATTTCTCTATGTTTTTCAGGAAATCTTGATCTAAGAACCACATTTTTTCAGACTTAAATGGATCTCTAGATGGTTTTGTTGTTTCTACTATATCTAATCTTACCGGAAAGTGGTCTAATCCTGAATGAGGTAGAATAGTTGTGTTAAATGTGAAGTTAAAAGGATAAATCTATCCAACCTTTCAGCTATATTGCAGAAGCCTTTTCTCCTGTTGTTCCATGTAAATATCCCATTGCTGGTAGGGATATCTATCAAGCTGTTGTCTCTGAACCAGTTATTGGAATCAATTGTTGCTTGTGAAAATGTTGTTACCCCTCCTTTTTCTTGAAGATTTAATAAGGCATTAAAATCTCCTCCTAGAAATAAGTTCTGATTCAGATTTGCTTTCAGAAAAATGTTGATCTCCTGCAATAATGATTCCTTATCTGAATTTGGTATAGGTCCATAAATGTTGATAAGGCTTAAATTTAGTTCGCTTTTGGAGTTACTTACTTTGCTTCCCATCCAATTATTATGAGATTCTTGTAGTCCAAAGCTGGACTTTTCTAGGGGCCTGTAGAATTCCTAGGCCTCCCGAGGCTCCACCTGATTTGTGTAATGTCAATTTCCATAATCCTACTATCCTTCTGAATTTCTCTCCTTCCTCATTATTTAATTTAGTTTCTTGTATTCAAATTATCTCTGATTCAAAAACTTTAAGATTATACTTTAGTAAGCGTTTTTTGTTAGGTGCATTTAAGCCCCTAGCATTCCACGTAGTTATCTTCATGGCTCTTCGAGAAGGAACTTCCCCTTCACAACATTAAGTCAATCATTGATTTTCTTTTTATTTCCTGCCTCACCTGTTTTGGTTCCGAGTTCAGCTAGTGATTTCCTTCCACATTTCTTATTCCTTTTACCACATCTAGGATTCTTGATGCCTTCAGTATTTGCTATTATACCCAGTTTTCCTGTATTATTGCTTGCATTTTGAGTGTTTCCTGAGATAGTTTCATCTAGCTTCTCAACCTCTTCTATAAGTTCTTGCAATATTCTGTCACTTAGATCATCTTCTGTGTTTTCAAACTCCTCTTCCAATCCTGTCTGTTCTGTATTTTCTTCAAACTCATTGAGGTATATCTGTTCATTGTCTGTTTCCTCCTGAACTCCAAATTCCTCCCAGAACTGTTGAATGGTTGTGTCATTTCCTTTTACTGAATTCAAAGTTGAAATGTCCTTCCCGTTTGTTCCTTGTGTGTTCTTATAAGTTTCTACTGCCAAAGGAATTTGATTGTTAGTTAAGCTCCCTTTTCTGTTTGTAACTTGCAAAAACTTGTGTTGTGATGTCTTCCTTAATAGGATTTTTCCCACTTAATGGAGTTTGCCAGAATTTAGAGAGCTTATCCCCTTTTTTTCTGTTTCCTTATGGTGTTTCTGCCAGCAAACTGCCTCTTTCTATGTTTGGATTTTCAGCTAGCTGATATGTTTCTCCTGTGCCTTCTATGATCTTACAGCTTTTGGGGAATGAGAAGGTAGGCGGCTGTGCTCCCAATATTTTGTCTTTTTGATAAATATTGCCTTCCAGTGTTTGATTCACCTTGCTCTTAGATGAATATATCTGTGTGTGTGTGTGTGTGTGTGTGATGAGTATGACTGTTCTCCATTTTCTATCTCAGTACTACTGTTTTTAATATGTTCTTCTAAATTCTACTGATCTTCTGTCTCCTCTATATGTTCTTTGGCTTCTCCTAAGGGGCTCCTTACAGGATTAGTGATGTTAACCTCATCCTTTTCCTCATTTTGTAGTTCAGTTTGTGAAGGCTTTTCAGATGCTTTCAGATTTTCTATTGCCATTCGTTTATTTAGGATGTTGTCTAGGTGTTCTTTATGAGCTTCCTCCCAGAGAGTGAGTCAGTCCCCAATATCATTATGAATCAATAGGAATTCGTTTATGAGCTGATAATATATTTTCAAGTTTCCTCTTATATCTTCTATGAAGAGGTTTCTCTTTATACATTGCTCACATTGCTGCAAATTTCTAATTTCTTCCTCATATTTATTTCTACTTTCCATAATACCTTCTTCCAAGTTTTGTTTCATAGTTCTTATTTGTACTTGTTCCTTATTACATTCTTCCCCTTTGTTTTTGAATGTTTTCTCTTCAATGTTTTCTGGTTGTAAGCTTTCCCTTTCTTCTATTATCCCACCCTACTCTATTTCATTTCCTTCACATGTAATATTATGCTGAATGTTTAAGTTTGAGTCTCTATTGAGGTTAGGTTGTCCTGTTTTACCTCTCTATGCCTATCTAAAGCCTCTCTTCATCAGACTAGGGAGAATTTTATTAAGATTAGAGTATGTTAGTTATAACTTTGATCTTGTTATCAGCCATGACTCCTGGGTTCAATTTTATTAATAATTTAATTTCTTTTTCATCTCTCGGTTCAATGTACACCCCAAACCATTCGCCTAGAGATGACCCAATCCTTTCCAAAATATAAGAGTGAAGAATTTATATGGGAATGGATTTGATTACTATCCAGGTAGGAGATCTTAGAAGGCTAGCTGCTTGCTCATCAAAATTTGGACTCCATTGGAAAAAATTAATGCAGTAGCCTTTATAAAAGAATAAAGGAACTGATCAAATTTCATTTCTAACTATTTCATTTTTGCAATGTAAATAAACTAAACAACTTGATAGCAAGAGAATACTTACTTGTTCCATATTAAATGATTCCAGCCATCTCTCTAGTTTGGGAATTCTGGATTTGGGCCCATTCCAATAAGCATAAATATTGTAGGTTTGACATTCATGCCATCTTTCTTCAATGATTTCATTGCTTACAATGATGACATTCCCATGATCTATCTGCTGGAGATCTTTTGGAGGTTTTGATTCTTCTTTGTTAACAAAGTTGATAGTTCTTTTGACTTTAGGATTAATATTTACTCATGTCTTGTCCATAATCTGTATTCATGTTTTCACTATTCCCTTCGTACTTTTTTTCCTCTGCTTTTTTGCTGTCCTTTTCTGGTTTCTCCATAAGTGGTGCTTAGAATGTTCGGTTTAGCTTTCCAGTTCATATGATAGGTTCTGAATGCTTGTTCTAAGAAGGGATCTTTGTGCTTGGCTATTTTGTTTGGCGGGATGTATAACTTATTAAGAGTGATACTGGGAGAAAAGGAGCGGTTGCTCTCTATGCTTCATGGGGGTAGTGGATCTGCCTTGAGGAGGATAAACTGTTAGGGCTAGGTCTAAGAGGGATCCTATTAGATCTAGAAATCGATTTTAGGGAAGGATAGCTTGCAAAGCTAGGGTGTAAGAGGGGTTTATTAATACTATTCCCCCTACCAAATCCCAATTGTTTTTGTTGGAGAGGATGCCTTACTGATTCAAAGCTTTTCCTTTTTCGATCCTCTCTGCTTTTTACAGTGATCCATTCCTCTGTTTCTTCCTTTCTTGGCGATTCGCTTTTGAAAGATTTTTGGGGAGTTGGTATCATCCTCAGAAGCACTTCGCCCTCTTTTAGAGCTAGGGGTTGAATTCTTGGATCTTTACCCTTCCATGCATATTTTGTCAAGGCGAAGAAATTTTCTTGTTTTGATATCTTTTTGTGTCTAAGAGTGTTGTCAAGGGTGTTACTCCATCCTTGAACTTGAAATCTTTTCTGCTCCTTGCAGTTTTCTAGGTAACTGGCAAGGGCTTTGAATCTATTTGTAGTTTGAAGGTCGAAAGCAATTGCATATTTTGATTTTGTGAAAAAATTGTTTGCCTACTTTTTTGCAGCTGAGTTCGCATTTTGCAGAGCCATTTTTTCGTTACGTCCTCAAATATTTTCATCCGATTTTTAGTTTAATCTTTAATGGTCATCTTATTCTCTAGTTTATTAGCTAATTTCTATTTTTGCCTTTATTTCACGGTTGCTTCATTATAGAAACATCTTCTTTGTAAATCTATATAAGGAGCTTTCATTCCTCTGATTAATATAACATTGATTTACCATAACATGTTATTAGAGCGGATTAATGTGATTTCATAAAGTTTGGTGAATTTTTTAAGAAAAATTAAATCTTTTTTTATTACGATTATAGATAGTTTTATTATCTCTATTTAGTATCTAATGGTTATCTATTGTAATCTTCTGTAAATATTAGAATGTTTCTAATATTTACTTTTCTCTTTCTAGAATAGAATATTTCTATTCTATATGATTGTTTCTTAAGGAAACATCGTTTAGTCTTTTGTATAAATTGATCTCTTGATCACTGTTAATAACAAGCAAATATTTTCCAATTACTTTGTAATATAGTATTAAAGCCAATACTTTAAATTTTGTCGAAAATAATTATAATTTTTTTGTTGTAATCTTCTGTAAATATTAGAATGTTTCTAGAATAGTATGTTTCTATTCTTTACGATTGTTTCTTAAGGAAACAACATTTAGTCTCTTGTATAAATTGATCTCTTGATCACTGTTAAGAACAAGCAAATATTTCCCAATTACTTTGTAATATGGTATCAGAGCCAATACTCTATTTTTTAAAAAAGTAATTATAATTTCTTGGTTGAAATTATTTTCCTTTAATTTTTGAATTATGTACATGCATATTTGCTTCCAACTCTCTCTATAATTCGACTAGGGTTTCCGTTTTGAGAGATCTAAATCCATTGACTTTTGGTTGAGTTCCGCAACCCATTTTTGTTCAGAGCCCTCTGTTTTTTTGCACATTTCTGCCTTTTTTTTGGTTTTTTTTGCAGCAGGGTTGTTTTTGTTCAACATTAATTTTCGGGTTTGGAAATTTTTTTTGATTCCAGATTCTTGGTGGGTTTTTTGAGAGTTCAATTGGGTTGTCATCAAATATTTCTGGGTGCTTTGATTTTCGTTCCTCAATTTTCGAGCCAGCTGATCCAGAAAATGACAACATTATTTTTGAGTTTTTTGAGCTCTCTTTTAGGTCACCCATCAATTTTTTTGGGTTTCTACTTTTTGAGGGTTGGAAGTACTTACATCATGTTTGCATGGGCTGCTTTACCATGCAAAGTCTTGTGTTTTGCCTCCCTAAAAAATTTCGGTGTGTTTTCATAATTGTTTTCAAAACACTAATTTTTGGGTTCAAAAATGTTTTTTGATTCCAGATTCTTAGTGGGTTTTTGAGAGTTCAATTGGGTTGTTGTCAGATATTTCTGGGTGCCTTGATTTTCGTGCTTCAGTTTTTGAGCTAGCCGATCCAAAAACTGACAACATTCTTTCTGGGTTTTTCGAGCTCTCCTTTGGGTCACGCTTCAAATTTTTTGGGTCTCTACTTTTTGAGGGTTGCATGTACTTGCATCATGTTTGCATGTGTTACTTTACCATTCAAAGTCTCATGTTTTGCCTCCCTTCAGAATTTTGGTGGGTTTTCATAATTTTTTTCTTAAAAAAAAATTCTAATGGGTTTTCATATTTTTTCCCTAAATATATTTTTAATGGGTTTCTATAAGCTTTCACTTAAAATTTCTATTTTTGTAATTTGCAAAGTTGTGTGGGATTCCTTTGTGGGTTTGTAATTTTTTCTTCAAAAATTATCTACTGGGTTTTACCATTTTTCCTATAAAAAAATGAAACTTTGTATTGCTAGGTTTTGATTGATTTTTCACATCAAAATCATGTTGGGTTTTTTCATTTTTTTCATAAAAATCATGGCTTTTTATGGTTTGTTTTGGAGCATTATGCTCATCTGCAAAATTTTGGAGCATTATCCAAAGTATCATCAGCAATTTTCTCTGCAGAAATCCTCTGGTCAAGAAAAACATTCAATGCAACTATTGCCACAAGTTTGGGCACATGAAGGTTGAATATTGGAAGCACTTGGCTGCCCTATCCTAAGCAATATGGTTCACAACCCACACCGTAAAGTGCCCAGCACTTTGAGTAGACATAATGTGCCGTTTACGCTTTTTGACAGCTTCGTGCTCTGGATAGAGTAACCATTAAGGGAGGGTATTATGATAATATATAGTTTTATTATCTCTGTTTAGTATCTAATGGTTATCTATTGTAATCTTCTGTAAATATTAGAATGTTTCTAATATTTAGTTTTCTGTTTCTAGAATAGAATGTTTCTATTCTTTACAATTGTTTCTTAAGGAAACATCGATGAGTCTCTTATATAGATTGATCTTTTGATCATTGTTAATAACAAGCAAATATTTTCCAATTACTTTGTAATATTTTTGATGTAGAATCCTTCTCTGATTTTTTGTTTTTAAAACAAAAATTGTTGGAGATATTGTTTGAAAATTGAGGTTCATCTATAAAGTTTTTTTTCTTTTGAAAATCTGTATTGTCCCCTATTTTTCTTCCAATAGAATTTAAAAATAACTAATAATAAAATAATGATAAATTGGATAAATAAATTATAATATAATTCATTTAACTATATTGATACATATATTTAATATTTTATTAGATAAATGAGACAATCTAATATTATATAATATTAAATAAGTATTCAATAAAAAAAAAATTAATGATAGTAAATATAAGGTATTAATTCTTTATTTGATTCATTATTTCATGTCTTTTGGTGAGGTTCCCATGTTATCGTTTCAGGATATTTGTTAAGCATCGATAAGAGAAGGTATAGAGGTTTCCTTGGTTTAGAAAAATAATGAAGATAATTAAGTCTAAGAATCTCTTTAGACAAGCATTCAAAGAAGCAAATGAACTAAAAGATCATTAGATTGAGGTATGAGAAGAAAATAATTTAGCATGATGAAATCTCCACAAAAATCTGCAAGAGCCCGTGAGAATGATGAATCATGTGAAGCCATGTGCATAGGAGATAATCAAAATCTACTATAGGACATCTGAAATGAACTTGTGAACACAATACATTCGAACTATTCAAGAATCCTCTAAGTTGAATATACATTATACTGCAACGTTGAAAATCCCGTTGATCACTTGCTGAAATTTCTCGTGAATGCTTGAATAAAAGGGTACAAGACAATTAGTATAGAAAGGAATGTGTCCACAAAATCATAGACACACAACGGATTAAAGGGAGCAACTTTGTTTAAAATATCAAACCTAACACCAGGTTAGTGCTTCACAATTAGTTTTACTTGGAGAAGGAAATGTAAGATAATTTCAAAGGAAATGTCACTAAGTTATTTCCTTAAGTGCCGAACTAGGGAAGGCACAAGTATTTCCAGCATGAGAATATTTCACAATGCCTAAAGAATTGATTTCAGCATGATAGGGGATTCATGCAGCTGATAAATTCGTCCTCCATCCTCCGATGAAAATACACTAAAATAAGGAAGGAAATATGTCGAAGAGTGAAGTCCTATGAAATCCCCATACTTGCTTTGAGTGACTTCCCCACTCTGTAATCCCACTCAAATAAAAAATCCATGATTTCTCTAAAATGCTCTCAGTGCGATTTCAGTATAGTGAAGGAATGTGCTTAAGAGAGGAATCACACACAAGGCCTTTGTTCTACTAATACTATCCCAATCTAAGGCTTTAAAGAACACACAATGTTGCATCCTCTAATGCAGATCATGCACGTGAAGGACCCATTTTGCACTAAACTGTAGTGATGAAGGAAAGTTTGGAAGCTGATAAAATCCAGAAGTCATTCCCATTTGGGCCCAACGTGTTTTCATGATGGTCAAGGAAAATAACAGTGAAAGAATGTCTGTGGAGGCCCATCAGTTGCTCCCTAGGCACATTCTCATTTGGTGAAGGAACTTTTCCAAGGAAAGAAACCCACAATAACTCCAAAACATGAATCGATGGTAGTCTAGGAATGGAACAAACAAGGAAAGAGTCCGTTGTGGAACTTCAAATGTGCTTAGTGCGACACAACATGGTCATGGAATAAGCATATTAAATATATCAAAAGTCTGCCAAAAGTCCCTAAATGGTCCCACGACACATGTTGTTCTAAATTAAAGGAAAGGTTGGAAGGAAATAGCTTGTGACAGAGTCAAATTTGTGTGATTTCACCATTGTTGAGGAATTTGAGAGAATAAAATGTTGGTGGAGGTCCCTCATTTGCACCCAAGATGTTTCATAGACGGTCACAAAATCTTTCAAGAAACTAATCAGTTGGAAGCCAGGGTTTGTGCTTAGAGCACAATTTCCATGTGATGAAGCTTTTGTAAATAACAAATCCATCGGTAGGCATGGTGTGTGCTTAGAACACATTCTATTAATGTGAAGGATTTTCTTTTAAGTGCACAATGAGTTGGACATGCACTCTAAGTGCAATTTTTAATGTGCTACGAAATGAAATTCTAAATGGGAAATCCACAAGGGCCTTATTCGCAAGGAAACAATTAGAAGCAAAGTGGCCATGGTTGGGGAAACCTTTCCCTCATTAAGGTTTGAATGCGCCGAAAGAACAATTTTCAAAAGGAACTTTAGTGATGAAAAAGAGATGTCCAATCGGATAGTGTGAAATTTTTGGTTCTTCAAGTTGTGAAAGTATTAAAATTACACCCATAAGAGAGTAATCAAATAAATGACTTTATGGAAATATTGAACGTCCATGTCTATACTTGAAGAAGTCTTCAAGATGCAATTCTACTAAACATTTGAAACGATGGTGAATGCTTTGGGTATGAAAAGAAAACAAAGGTCCAAGTCAAAACAAAATGCAAATCAAGGTTCGGGTCGAGAAATAAGGTAAAAATATTGGATATTTGAAGTCAATTAATATTGCGTGATATATTTGACTAATTATCATTAAAAGGGTGAATGGAAATTTGGATTTTCGGAATTATTTTTAAAGATAATTAAAGTTTTGACATCTAGTATTTAGTTCAAAAGCTGCTCAAATATTTAGATTCCAACTTATTCAAGTAAACACCCATGAACAAAGCTAGTTGATGAAGATAAACAATGAGGAAAAATCTTCGAATAAGGAAAGAAGTCATGCAAGAGAGAGGGGAAAGAATTCTAGAAAAACCTTTTCTAATGAGAGGTGAAGTCTTTAAGAATTAGAAAAAGAAGTGAAGTTTAGAGGGAAGTAATTTTGCAATAAGTTAAGACTCAAAAGAGAGAGACATTCTTTCTAGATAGAAAGTGGGGATTGTATAACAAACTTTCAAGATTTTCTTCAAAAGTCAAAATTCATTTTGGGAACAAGGAAATTTAATCTGCTTTCTATTTCTCGCATGTTCTTGCGTCACTTTTTTGTTTTGCAATAGTAAGAATTCTAGTTTTAGATGTTTGAGGAGGACACATATCTGAAAGTTCTAGTTCTAGTGTTGAAGGCATCGGAGTTTCAAGCAACCTAGTTCAAGGTGTTCAAGGGTTGAAGATCACAGTTCAAGCGTAAATGAAGGAAGAGTATAACACCTTGAAGTTCCTTTAGAAACCCCAAAGATCCTTGTCAAGAAAAAGCATGGAGAGAGTTTCAGTCCGATATTTTCAAGTTCCTGAGATCAAATTCAAGTATGGAAGACTCTAGCAATGACATAATGGTCAACAATACTGGTGTTCAATCACCTTCCTAGGTTGACATGTCTAGATTCTTCATGTTGATAAGATAAGATAATGATATTAATGTCCAACAAGAGACCAACAAGGGTCTAAGAGATTGAAAGATACAACAGTACAGTGAAGAAAAGTAAACAGCAAGAGCACCCAACGGTGACCGCAAAAAAAAAGCACTACAAAAAGGGAAAAGAAACAACCAAAAGAAAGAGGAGGACCATCAGTCCTTTCTTGGTACAAAGAAATCTCGTACAGAGGGATAAGGACTAGGATGAGCAAGGGGTTGGGTTCGGCTCCATATCTGCCTCTATATAACTATGGGGGTAGGGTACTGCTGTCTAAGGAACCTATGCAAAGGTTTGACCAATCTAGTGTGTCTGAAGGTGGGGGGATGTGGTCGTTTCCTACTCCCGGAAGTGGGCGTGGACAGAAAGAAGTCCGTAATGAATTGATCAAAGGTCTAGTTTGGAGGGAACCAGAGCTATAAGGTATGATCTCTGAGCTTGAAGGCCTCCCAGAGGTAGAGCGCAAGACACCTTTGGTCCGAGTAACTGAAAAATGCAGAGAGGGTTTTGCAGTCTTTGAATAGGCAGTGGAATCTACCTCTGATCTCATAATAGATGGGACAACTGAAGATAAAATGGATCTCTGTTTCTGTCTCGGATAAGGGGAAAAGGCGGCGTACTTGTTCCTCTCTGGTCAGGTGGTGATTGGTTTGGCAACGCAGTCAATGGGCTCTGACTCTAAACGACCCCAAGGCGATGGAAAGGGCATGGCACTAGCGACAACTCAAATAAAAGGGGTGAACAATGATACCATCCTAGATCTCTAGAAAATGCTCTTAGTAGAAGGTCATCCGAGGGTGTAAATCACCGAGAGGGCTGATCCAAGTTGTGGAGATGTACTGCCTATAAATGTGGAGTATGACATGTCTGTTTAGCTCCTGCCACGAGGGGAGGAGGTGAGCGGGAGCATCCAGCGAGAACTAGTATGGCGGAAGGTCGATGTCAATCTCGACCGAGCTCAGTAAAATAGTGGCTTGGGTATACGAAGAATGAGCCTTCGTCGTCTCAACCAAGCCAAAACAAATTGTGTGGAGTGTAATGGTGGCAACAGAGGATTTGACGGAGGAGAAGTGTCTGCACCCGCTCGATTGAAGCCCGGTCAGAGTCAAGAAGAGGCAGACCCCAAACCATTGCACCATAGAGAATTGTGGGTCTGACTAGAAAGTCCAAGAGAGAAAGCTTGGACTTAGTGTCTTGGAAGTGGTGTCGGAAGCATTGTCTCTCTAGGAGGGCGAGAGATCCCATGCCCTTAGCCACTCTAGGAAGGCGGGCAAGTCTTATGTTGAAACGAGTGCCGGAGAACTTGACCGCCAAATAAGTGTATGAAGAGACAATCTCAATTTGCTGACCCTGAAAGCTAAAGTGGAGATGTGATGTCTTCAAGCAATTGAAGACCATGATCCAAGTCTTGCTTAGGTTCATCGACAGTTGGTGCTGATTACAGAACAAAGCAAGTTAATCAATAAGCCTCTGGAGCCTCTCCTTTGAGGAGGCCAAGAGGACCACATCATCTACGAATGTGAGAATGGAGATCGAAACCTGGTGCAAGTAACAACCATCCCCAGGGAGCGAAGCCTCACCGAGGAAGGACTCGAGCTCATCAATATAGATGCTGAATAGTGTAGGGGAGAGTGGATATCCTTGCTTCACCTTGATGGCATTGTGTATTGAATCTGAAAATCCCCCCGAAGACTTGAATTTGTCGACCACCATCTCATAGAGTCTCATGATCGCCGTCACAAGAATGTCAGGAGTGCCAATATCTTTGAGTCTTTGAAAGAGAGCCCCCCTAGGCACCAAGTCAAATGCCTTACGGAAGTCTACGAAGCAACAATAGACTTTTGCAAAATGGTGTCAGGCGTCCTCAATGATAGCCCACAAGGTCAGAATATGATCCATAGTCTGATAGTTTGCACGAAATCCAGCCTGTCCACTAGCATGGCACTGTTGCTTGTCAAGTTGTTTGGTAAGGATAATGCTCAACACCGTGGCATAAAGCTTGGCGAAGGTATGCCCAATCATGATGGTCTTGTAGTTGCCAGGGTCCGAAGCCAACCCGAATTTATGAATTGGCTAGATCACATGTTTCGACCAAGAAGCAGGGAAACCAGTACAAACCGCCATGTTGAAAAGCACTGGGAGAATGGGGCACAAGATGGGAGTACCAATCTTGAAAAGCTCGGCCTGAAAACAATCTTCGATGGCCGCTCTACCGCATCTCATGAGTCTAATGGCCTCCCCGACAATGGAGGGAGTAAAAAGGTGGTAGTAGGTGGGAGGGGTGGGCTGGGTGGGAAGCTGTCCCCGGATATCATAGAGGATGGAGGCATGCGAAACCAAGGCGTGCCAACCAAGGGTGGAATGTAGGGGAATAAAGTGTGCCAAAAGGATTTCAGATTAGTGGCGAGTGTATCATAGAGGGATCGACATTGAGAAGCCACAAAAACGCGCTTCTTGTAGTAGGTAAGGCAATGATACGAGAAGCGCAGCTATGTGTATGAGGGGGAGTGGGCAGTGAAGAAGGCACACAAGGAACAATGAAAAGACTTACATTCATTGTCAAATCAAAGATTCATTTGCCAAGATTTACGGTTAGTATGGCTGAGGGTGATGGAGAGGAGAGTTGATTCCCAAATGCCATCAGCAACCAAGTCAAAAAGGGGTGATACCTAGGAGGGGTTAGTGAAGTGGTCGTGGGGGAGCAACTGTCTAAGATGGAGGGTGAAGAGGTAGTCATCACCATCAGAGAAGCGAAAGGTGGTACAGGGGCACTTGGATAAGGGTGGGGGGTGGAGTTGGGGTACAGGTGGGGGGGTGAAATTGATACAAATGCTAAGGATAGAGTGATCAGCCAGGGGGGGCAAGTAATGGTAAAGCTAGTGATGGAAGGAATAATAGAAGCAGGTGCAAGAACATAGTCCACCACACTCGCGCCACCACAATGGGGCCAGTAGGTAAAGGATTCTGACCCAGGAAAGCAAGGGAGTCCATTCACAATCTGCAGGCCAGAAGACTTGCAGAACTCAAGGAGATGACGACCATAACCCGAAAGAGGCCCTAGGCTGTCAGAAGGGTGGCGCTGAAAACCCATGCTGGTCGGATTTGACTCCCTCATGTAGATCGAATCAGTAAGGAGGTCGTGCTGGGGGGTCTAGAGGTCTCTGGTCTGAGCATTAAAGTCTCCCAAAATGATAATGTCACCCAAACCAGAGAACTTCGAGATGCACTCAAGAAGGGCAGAGAATGGATCACCATTGATAGGACTATGGATTGCGTATGGTGAGGTGATCGATGGGAAGCAATATACTGCAATGAAGATATCTCTGGAAGGCCTCATAGAGTGGCAAACTTGGATTCGGATCCACATGAAACGAGCTATCATTGAAGAGGTCATCTTTGATTAAGCAAGCAACACCACCTGAACCATGAACACCACTAGAAGCACAAACCTCCTCCCTACAAACAAAGAGCCACCTAAATTCGTCAAACCCTGGGAGAGGGTGAACTAGATTTATGAGTCTTTGTGACAACAAGAATATCCATTGAACCCATTGCATCAACAAACAAACTTGGTAATGACCAAAGAGTGCCATTACCGTTCCAATAGTTGACGTGGCGGGAGCCAGTGGAGGTACCAACTCCATGTGACTACTGGCGGGACTGTCATTTGGCCAGAAAAGTTGGTTTTTGGTCCTAGCCGATGGGCTCACGAATAATAGCTCTAAGGTTATGGATCACCGTCCATTTACCGACATGCCTCACCTCCGCAACCAAATTCCTCAAATGTCACAATTCGACCACCTATGCTCTTTTGAGGTCCTCATCTAAGAAGATCTTTTCACGGAGAGGGAATAGCTTCCTCTTCGACCGGAAGGCCCGCAATTTGTTCGAAGGTGAGGTGATTCTCAAAAAGAGTGTACCTTCTAGTCCCACCCAATATCTATCCAACAAGATATTAGTGATACCGAGCTGGTTAGTGAGCACTTTGAGGTTAAGCTCACGGCCTAGACGGTCTTTTCAACACTAACAAGAGGATCCGGTATGGGATTTGCACAGACAGAGGCCCACAACTTAGCCTTTTCTTTTGTTTCCAATAGAAGAGTAGTGTGTTTGGTCACAAGAACATTGCTGTTTTTTGAAGGAGTCCAGGTCTCCTAGCTGATCGATGACTGTGTTAAAAGTGTTTTGCTATGTCTGTTGTTTCATATAGGAGACCAATAGAACAAGCAGAGATGGTGGATGAGTTGGATTCAACCTGGAGTTGAATTGTTGCGATAGTCATAGAAAGTTCGAGAATAGTTTCTCTTAGGTCCCGGTTATAAACTTCAGCCTTCAGTAACTTGTCAAAGTCTTTGGTATATAAGCGGGGGTGTTGGAGTGTTTACTGTCGAGATAACAGGTCCAGTACTTGGGGAAGGCTCAAAAGATCCCATTTGAAGCTAAATGCGGAGTGCTAGCCTTAACGGCATGAAGAAGCCGCTCGGTATGTGTGGCAGTCGTGTATTAAGGCCGTTGTTATCTATAGGAGTAGCAGGGAACAACACCAGAGGTCAAGCAGGGAGCCGAGAGCTGTATGCAAGTAGTCGAAATGGATTTGGAGCCAGAGAAATGATGGTCATTGTGCGGGAGTAGGAACAAAACCATTAGTCGAGGGCAGGAAAGGGAGGAGAAAAGCTGACAAAGCAGTGGTTGCGGGCAACCATGGTAGGAGAAATTGCAATCATGTGAGGGCAGCCACCAATAGAGACACGCAGGCGACGCAAGGGCAACCACTGACAGACGCGAGCAATGTCGAGGCTCCAAGTGTGAGTCGGGAGAGATGCATGAGCAGGGTGAGCAGCCGACGACAAAGGAAAACCCACACCAGTTTGAAAGATGATGCCAGTAAAATCTGTTCGAGCAGAAAACAAACATGGGGCCAGTGATGAACACACCAGACTAGTATAGGAGGGAACCCTTGCCTATAAAGATCTATCACAGGTAAATTCACGTCACATGGGAGCAAAACCAGAACCATTCGGGGTCTTCGCACAGGAGTCATTGTGGGCGAGAGTAATTGTGGGATAGAAGAAATCATAGGAATGAAGGAAACAAATAAATGATAGATTATTTTGGGAAGATAGAACATTTAATGCATTGTGGGCATTCATTTTACCCCCCCTCTAGCAGCATGGACATGCATATTGGGAATTTATTACCCCCGATTAAGAAAGTGGTTATTTCTTGATTGGTCCCTATAGACACTTGCATTAATTGTGCATTCTCTCTTATTGCCCTAACCCTAAATAGGGTTGAGGTGGCATAATTTGGGCTATCGGTTATTGTTTCAATCTAGGCCACTCATCGTAATCGAAGACCTATATAAAAGCCTCCTCATTTTTAAAGGAGTGAATCTTGCAGTTGTTGCAATGGACTACCGAGATAATAAAGTTTCATTGTTGGTTTCATGGTGATAACTTGATTTATTTTGGTGCTTGGATGGTCTCAATATTCTTTCACTTAGATTTGTTGGATAAAGTGCTTCGATTTTAATGGAGAAATGTAATGGTGTTTGATGAATTTCTCTGACTAATACTTTTGGGAGTTTGGTGATTGTAAGTTGTCTTGTATAGTTAGCTTGGGCCCTGCTTTTTACGAATGTTTAACTTCCACTATTGTATTCACTGTTCAATATGATGGTGCATATGTGTGATGTGATTTTTTTTGCATTATCCTTAGAAGATTACACCATTATTTGTAGAGTTGTCATTTGCTTGGCAAAGAAGATCTTGGTTATTGGGATTTTGTCCACAACAACACTATTTGTTGATATCATTGCGCTTAAGAATAGATTTAGATCCTTCTAACCTTGTCTTTCACTTCATTTCAGTTGTGTCATTTAAAGAAACATCAAGAGATTGCAAAATTTGCTGGAGTTATAGTCAATAGTGGGGAAAAAGTGAAGAACGATTCGAACAAAAATCCCTTTGTGATACTAACCGTAGTTGGAAAACTCTCACTCAGCAACAACTTGCGAAGCCCCAAAAAGATTATTCAGGTAAAACATAGGAACCTAAAAACCAAATACATCTTTTGGCAAAATTCAATGAGAAAATGCATGGAATCAGTTAATTAAAGAGGACACAAAAGAAGCAAGCAGAGTTTAGATATATATAACTGCACAGTGGGTACAAAATCACATTTTCATGTAGAATGTTGATGGCTGGAAGCAAAATAGTAAATAGTTTCTGTCAAACTATAAGTAAATAGTAAATATATCATTTCTGTCAAACTAGAAGTAAATAGTAAATATATCAATACAATCACATCTTCCTCTTCCCAACTCTACTAGTGGAAAAGAGAGGGGGTCTAGGCCTCGAAGAGGAGCCCCATATTGGGAGTGGGCGTGACTATGAAGTCCGTAGCTGTGCCTACTCGCTCGACATCCCTACTGACTTGCTCTTTGTCCTAGAAGTGGATGTATCTCCTTCTATATGTGTCCTCTCCTAGTCTCAAGCCTCCAAACGCTGAAAATGAATTGATGAACCAATAAAAAATGTTTTTTTGCCTTTGACATTGTTGTCTATCATGCGGCCGAGTTGGGCATTAAAACTCACTAAGTTTTGTGAAAAACTCGGCTATTAAACTATGAGTTTTTGGGAAAAATTGGTGATTTTTTTGCCCAGCTTAATGGTGATTAAATCTGGGAAAAACTTGCTTGGGTCAAAAACTCAGCAATTAAGGGAAACACGGTGATTTTTTCAGCAGTTATGCCAACTATGATACTAACAAATCACATCCACCATTGAACTTATCCATAAGTCAAGATCTGATAGTAAAGAACCTTGGAGTCACTTGTATGATTTTTTGCAATCTTAGCATAGACTAAGATATCTTGGAATTTTATTCTGTTGTTGGTGCAGTCATACAATACATCACGTCAAAAACTAGTTAGATGATGACCATTAAGGAATGGTATTACAATAGTGTAATGTTTCTTTAATGGTCATCTTTAGTCTTTAGCTTATTAGGTAATTTCCGTTTTCGTCTTTAGTTCACAGTTGTTTCATACTATAAACATCATCTTTGTAAATTTAGAAAAAGAGCTCTCATCTTCTCTGTCTGCTATAACATTGGATTATTGTAACATAATTTAGGGTGCCGGAATTGCTTAGTTATGTTCTCTTTGTAATTTCAATTTTCAAATGTAATTTTTGTGGGAAGCTCATTGTGAGCTGGGTAGATTAATCTCTATATATATTGGCCTACATGACCATGTAGAGAAAGATGTAACTGTACACAAATAAGCAATAGAGCTTGATGTGTTATGAATATTTAGGGTATCACACATATATGGTTGAGTTTATGAGCTTGATGTACTTGTTTGATTTTAGGTTCTCTTTGCTGCTATATAATAGAGCCTCAATGTGTCTTTCTAATGAATATGTATCTTCGTAATGGTCAGTTAATAAATAAACTTAAGTTCATTGGTTGCCTTTACTTTTAAATGTGCATTATTTTGTTGATTATTGCATCATGGGTTGTGAAGCTCTTCTCTACTAGAAAGACAATTTGTATCTATTTTCCATATGCCTTTGTTTTGCTTGAAATTTCTCTTTGCAAATGTTCTATGCTTTTCCACCCCTCTACTGTGCAAGCAACTTTAGGTTTAGCCATTAGCTTGATAGGGGACCAAACCTCTGATCTCAAAGATTGTTTTGCAGGGATTGCCATCGTTGCAAACCCACATTGATTCTTGCCAGCCTTTCCATGTTCCTCTCGGTCATGTACAACACATTAGCCCTTAAAACATTCCTTTAGATTGAGAGCCAATAGGTCCACAAAAACCTATGTATTTAAAATTTTGAATTTCAAATATGAAGGGCTCACTTTCTTCTTCAAACCACCATGACCAATTTTAGTCTCATCAAGTTTTTATCACCACCATATATTTCTTTTGCATATTTGATCACTTTCCATGTAAGAATTCGATATAAACTTCAAAACATGTTCACCACTTCCTTGAATAAAATTTCTTACATCTTCTATGCATGAATGGGAAAAATCTTGAAATACCTGTTCAGAAGTCCACTTGCAAATGGAAACTATCAGAACATAAGAAATCAACTCTGGCTGCATTATGATGCATGCCCAACAAGGGGGAAGAATGGTTCTTCTGAGAAATTAGCATCAGTATATTTAGGTGTGTTCTCGATTAAAGAAGCATGCCTTAGATAGAAAACTTGGTGTCCACTTGGTAAAGGATCAAATAAATTTAGATCAATTTTGCAAAACCTGTTTATACACACTGAGGGGTATTCCAGGAAACATCAGTTAAAAACAACTTTACAAAAGGTAGTGTTCCATGGTTAACGTATGTCCTATGAGGCAAAACAAGCTTTTACAGGCAAAGTTCATGCTTCCATTGTTGGACAGGTCCTATAAGGCAGTATGCATTTAAATTTTCCAAGAAAATAATTGTACAACCATGCATGAACATTATACAGGTCGACAGTGTTTGAGGTAAGAAAAAAAGCATTATACTCACACACACATATGTACAAACATACATATGCACATATTTTCATACATGCATGCCTACATACATACACACGTACATAAATGCATTTATACACATATAGACATGCATTTGTAATGTTATATGCATAAATACATGTGTTCGTACACATACACACATCATGCATGCATGTATACACACATACATACATACATACATGCATAGGTACATACTTATGTACATGCATAGATGCATACATACATCCATCGATCCATCCATGCATGCATATATCCATGCATTGATACATGCATCCATCCATGCATGCATACATACATGCATCCATACATCCTCTTGCATACATGCATGCATCATTCCATGCATACTTATGTGATATCCCTGAATATTTAATCATCTGCGTTTTCAAATTAAGTCTTGGCAAGGAATGGAAAACTTCGTCTTTTGTACATAATTATGGAAAACTATTGGCAAAATTAATTTTGGCTTGGCATTTAAATTGGGACCATTAATGAGACACTAATTTAATTTTCTTCTCCTATAGGTGCTAGTCGGCCAGCTTAGAGGAGTAAAGGGAAAGTGGTATAAGAGGGCTCCTTCCTCTCCCATTTCTTCATTCCATCACAGCTTTCTTCTCTTGTTTAGCGATTTTTGGAGGAGCAGATTTCTTGTTTGGCAATTTTTTGTTAGAAGCGTTTTCCACCCTTGTACGAATTTTTATTGGAGCAGATTTCTCATGTTTGGCATCCATTTTCTTCTTCAATAAGGGCTGCAATTTCTACCCTTAGCGATTTTTTTGAGCAGATATGAAATTTCCTCTTGCATGGGCAATTTTGTGGAGGTTTGATTTTTCTAGAAGGGCTGCGATTTCAATTTCCAGCTTGCGCAGTTTTGTTTGGTGAAGGAAATACATGATCCGAGGTCTGATTTTTGGGCAAGTGTGGGCAGTTTCAAAGAGATTAAAATTCTAATTTTTCAAGGAGGCTTGAATTTTCAAAGTCTGATCCAAATTCAAAGAGAGCCCGACTATTGGTGAAGGTAAAATTAAAGTAAAATTCAATTCATTTTTAGAGCTGAAGATTGGTTCAAAGACGGAATTTACTCCTTGTTCTTGCTTGGTTCCATTTCCCTTATGTTCTTCTTGCATTCATCAACCACCACTTCATCATCCCATCTATAGGTTGAAGATTGGAGAGATAAGTGTAGATTTTATGATAGGACACTTGGTGAGGCAGAAATAAGCTAGACCACCCTAGGAATGAAGTTGGGAGATATAAGTGTAGTCCATCCTAAGGTAACAAAGAGGCAGAAATAAGTGATAGTCCCACCCTTAGGTTGAAGATTGATAAGTGTAGTGATAGGAATTGGCGAGGCAGAAATAAGTTAGAATCCATCGATAGAAAGAAGGTTGGAGATCGATAAGGGTAGTCCATATCACTTAGAATGAAGGGGCAGAAATAAGTGTTTTGGATGGTAGATGTTAGTGCAAGTACGAACTCAAAAGGAACGAACACCAAAAAAGACAAGGAAGACATGATGCCTAAGACCACCTTCTTCTCTAAAGTGAGGCGAATAAGTGATACCAATATCGGCACAGTTAACATGATAAAACTAAAGGACAGATTGAATGAAGGACAATCCCCTATGGCAAAGAAGATTTACAAAAGTGGAATTGTACACACGGCAGCCTTCCCTCCTACCTTGCCTTGTGTAGAATTGGTAATGGAATGTGCATCCCAGTTTAATTAGGTTAGTAAGTTCATAATTTTTGATGAAGGGAAGAGAGTGTTAGCCAACATTGGTGGACAAGTGATTGAAGAAGCATTCAATATCCCCTAGTACAAAAGCATGACAGTGGTAATGATGGACTAGGCGGCTAAGTTATTCCAGGACAACCAAGAGGCTTATTTCATTCATCTAAAGTAGGATTGGCTACACAAAGGCAAGAAAGGAGTTACTAGATCATCAAGGCTCACTGTATTAGATTTCAAATCAAAGTATGGCGATCTCATTGTGCTTCTCAGCCGGATCATGGACCTAGCTTGAGGTATGCAATTCGAAAATTGGATGTACTTCTTTATTGATGAAATTGAAAAAGGAAAAAAAGAAGATTTGATTGGGCTAGGATCATAAGCGAGAACCTAGAATTGCAACTTAGGACCGTGCAAAATCAAAAGCAATTCTATATGCGTCCTATCTGTTCTATTTGATTGCGAGGTTGTATGGAAATCCGAGACTTAAGGCCTTAGGAGTAATTGGTAATGGGCCAAGGCAATGTTTGGTGCATGAATACTATCCACAACTTCACTTGCACAACAACAAAGACTATAAGATATTTTGTGACGCCTTTGCCATGAAAACGATAAGGATATTGCAAGGGACACCTACTAAGAGACTCTCCATGGAAGCATAAGTGAAAGTCAAGAAGTATGGGAGCTAGTTCATCCAATTTCCACAATTCACTTATATTAGAGTAGCAGAAAGCACAGTATGTCCCAAGAGACTTTCAAGGTACCCACCTGACAAGGTAGTTTTGATGGAATTGGCTAGGCGACTTGAGCATTATGACAAAATGATGAAACTCAAAGGTGAGACAGACATTACCTTCTCATTTGGTATTGGCAATGATAGTTGCGCCAATCCTATCGCCTTTGCAACTGCAGAGAAAGAATTAGAATGGTATCATCTAGCATGGTATAGAGCAAGGCAATGATTTGATCCTAATGGTCTTATCAAGGCATCTCATAGAAATATATTCAAACATGTTCCTACTATAGAAGATTTCTGAGCCAATGCACGGGATGACTTTCACGTGAGAAAGCTAGCTTTCTCAAGATTGTTAGTGAACGTGATGAGGGCAATCAGATGGAGAGGCCTTGATATTCCCGATCCACTGGAGAATGATGAAAATGTATTAAGAGAAGATTATAATCCAGTGGATGGAACGGAGTTGAATCCAATGGATTGGAATGATCACCGGGATCCTTCCTTGGAGGTAGTTACAAGAGCAGTTGGTTTGCACATCAAGTCGTGGTACAATGGGAGGTTAAGGAAATTTCAAAGTCAGAGGGTACACCTTATGAAAAAATGAAACCAAAGGAAGGTCCAGCAGAATCAGTAGGACAAAAAGGTGAAGGAAGTAGCTGACAGAAAGGAATAGTTAGAAGCAAGAAGAGAGGTTTGGAGGTTGAAAAGGGTAAAGAACATCAGGAACCTCCAGCAAAGAGACAGGATGCAGTGCCGTCAAGGGAGAGCATAGTTGAGGCTAGAGGCCAAGAAGATAACACAAGTGAACAAGGGACTACGGTAGAGGTGAGCTCTAATTCAGAATCAAGTGGTTACAGTGATAGCACCAAGTACTCCCCTCTCTCAGAGAACCAACATGGAGAAGATATGACAATCACTAGTGAAGAAGAAGATAGGCCAATTGATATTGAGGAAATAAGCCAGGTGCCCGAGGCCGTTGGCGATGCTTTGCTAGTCAAACCGAATCCAAATTTGGGGAGATGCACTGCACCACTATGGTTAAGGCAAATGCTTATGCCAAGAGGCGAGGTAGTGATTGTCCGAACAATTGAAGACATCCAAGGATTAGTAGAAAAGGTTGATAGTGAGAACTAGAAACAAATTGCAGAAATAGTGGAAAAGGTAATTAGGAGTGACAGTGATGGCCACGGAAAGGTTCAGATTGCTATACCAACAGTTAACAAGGCATTGGATGAAATTGTAGCTCAGGAATATGAGATAGTTGAGCCTAACTTGGGAAGAATCATGGATGACATGGAATGTGAGGAGATCCAGGAAGGGATTGTTTCAATTGGAGAAAGGTTGAGGAAGGCAAACAAAAGGATTGTAAAGTTGGAGGCTGAGAACAAGTATTGGAGAGATTGCCAACCTATCTAACAGTTGCACCAGGTAGCCCTTCCTCAAGATAGTGAGAGCAACACAGAAGAGGTATAGGCTTAGTTGCGTGAAGTCAAGGATTGGATCCATGATACAATTCAAGATGGGCGAAATTTCTTGCCTTCCTTTGTCTCGACATTCAAGTCATTGGTGGCTGTTAGAGATAAATTCAAAAAAATTGAAGGTGAGTGGAAGGATTTCCTTCTAGTCAAGGACTTAGGCATTCCCAGGCTATAGGCATTCATTGAGCTACCGAAGAAATATATGGAAAGAGCCATGTTGGTAGAGGAAGGAGGATTGAGTACGATGGAGTCTTGGTTTGTTGCCTTGACTACCAAACTGAGAATACTTGAGGAAATACGGAATGAGATTGCACAACACAGCCCCGACATTGACACTTCCATTTCAACCATGATGAGCGATGTTGGGGCTGCGCTTGATTTTGAAGATATCAAAGAGGAGAACATCAATGAGACCGAATTTGGATCGAGATTGGATGAGTTGGGGAATGTTGCTATCAAGAGGAAACATTTGGGTACCCTTGCCTCCCTCAATGCCTTTATCGGATATGCAAAAGAGTATGAGAAGGACCATGAGAAGACACTGCAAGCAATAAGTAGCATGATGAATTCAGCTGAACTCAAGATGAAACATACACTTCGCCCTCCTATGAAGGAAGTCAACGACAAGCTAGCCAAGTTCATCACTTTGGCTAAAAAGATGAAAGAAAAGGGTAGAACTATATTAGAAGATCATTTGATGTAAGCCCAAGTGGCAAATTCTCCTTCTTCTTGGGTAGGATAGGTGTCTGATTCTGATTGGCTACCATTTTGGTGCCTTCTCATTGGTTGCCACTTTTTCTTTTTTTTCATTGGTCCATTGATGAGGTGGTGTCTTTTCATTGGTCGATAGGGTGGCAACCCTAATTAGGGTTTCTAGGATTCAATTTGGATCGTTGGTTTTACCTCTTTATCTCTCCCGTCGGTTGTAAATTTTGGCCTCTATATAAGGCCATTTGCTCTCATTTGTAGAAGGGTCGAAGAAAATTGTTGGTAAGATAATGCCAAAATCGCTTTTCTTTCTCATTGTTGTGACTTGCATGGTGATTAAGAACTTTTGGTGTTGTTGCATGGTTTCTACCTCCAATAGTTAGAATTAGATTTCCTTTGAAGTTGCTAAAGTAGATCTTATTTCAAGAAGTTGTTAAGTAAGAGTAAGAGTAGATGGATAGTTGCATGGTAGTATTAGTGGATGTTTGATAGGGATCTATAACTAGGCCACTAGCATCCTAGCGGCTTGTTGGGAAGCTTTGTGTGGTAAACTAGTCCTTTTCCCTTGAATCATTGCATCTATGGAGGTAGAGCCGCTAGTAAACTTTCATTAAATTCGATCCATGTCCATTCGCTAATCTTTTCATTCATAGGAGTAGGAGTAGAATAGCGAGTAGTTGAGTATTTGAATTTCATTCTAGAAAGTTAGGAAGGTAAAAGTCATTAGAAGCATTATTGCCTCCTCGTGCAATCAACATTATCTGGCACTACACCCACCGTCATCATCACCATCTCCATCAACATCATTTGGAACTCATACAAAACATTGTCACCATCATCCCACCAAAAGTCCAATTTGTCCTTAAACAAATAGCATAAGGTTGCCCACGCGATTACTAGCAAATCACATCGATATACTGAGTTAGTATCCACATGTGTAAGGAACATTGGAGTTTTGCTTATATCTTCGTGAGTATTAACTTTTCAAGAGAGGAATTCAAGATTTGATATTCCATGTCAAGTGTTCAATTGCTATATGTTATGTAGTAGTACAAAATTGACATCAACACCAACATATATTAAGGATCATTAGCGTGGGCAATTGTTAATGACCTAATGGCTCGTTCTTCAAACTTTGCAATGGAATACTCGAGTTTTGAACAAAATCATAGTGGGTATTCTATGAAACCAAGTTTTACGATTACTAACGTCGACTGAAAGATCCAAACAATTAATAATCAATTAAGGCATAAAGGACGACAATAGAGTTGATGACGAACTCACCTGATAGCCTTAGTTCAACAACCTTGTTTCCCATTCATTGCTTGCCAAAATTGGGAAGATGCCAAGTCTATGAGGAAGATTATCATCAAGTTCGTAAAACCCCAAGCTTTGCAAAAATGGTATTCGTGATACAACTTTCTTCATTACCTAGTAAAATTGTTATATCAGATACAACATAAGACTGTTTTCAATTATTTAACATAGCAACATTATAATTAGACATTGTGTAATACAAGATTCAGATTGAATTATCTATTATTATATTGATCCAATTTCATAAATTATCTTCCATTGCTTGTTTATAAACATCAATTTGCCATAGAAAGAGAAGAGTTGTGGAATGAGATTCCTAGTTTGCCTAAATAGATAATAAGGGGACATTACAGCCTGCCTTTGACAATCTTGTAAAGTAAACCCTATTAATAGAATGTGTGCCATTCACCACTCATGATCTTTCAAATAAGCGTATAGATCATAAATGTGTGTGTTTGTGGAACTGCCATTGAACAAAATGATGTCTCTTTAAATAGTAAATCTAAATAAGAGAAAAAGAAAAATACATTTGATAGATAGAGGATGGCTGATATAAGAGTAAACTTCAATTAAAGCTTCAATTACTCTTATTTTCTACTTCATCAGAGTAGCAGGAATTTGTTTTATAATACCAGTGTTTCAACCTATACAGCTGCAGACATTACTGACCATGAATTCAATCATGAAAAACCATACTTTCTCGTATTCTTCAGAAAATTCAATAGGGTCATCAGGATACAAAGGAAAATGTCAATAGGGTCTTCTTTGGATGAACATTACATGCTAGAGCATGAAATTGTTTGTCACCATTGTGTTTGAGGGTGTCTACAGGCCTCACACGCACACACATGCACACACACGCGCATGCACACACACACACACACACACAGATTTGTGTTGAAATCCTTTTTTTTGATCTATAAATGAAGAAAAAACTATGCACGCGTTCTTTACATTCGGGCTTATGCATAGTTTTAAGGTTCTTTTACAAATGTTTCTGTTTTGAAATGTTTAAAATTTTTGCGAAGCTTAATTCTAAGTCCTTTTTTTTGATCTATAAATGAAGAAAAAACTATGCACGCGTTCTTTACATTCGGGCTTATGCATATTTTTAAGGTTCTTTTACAAATGTTTCTGTTTTTAAATGTTTAAAAATTTTGCGAAGCTTAATTCTAAGTCATATATTATCTTCGCCAAGTTTTATACCCAGTTAGAGTTTCAGAAGTATGAATTAACTATTTATAATGAAACAAGTATTTTGCCAAATCATGATTGTACAAAAATATGTTTTTCTAGATGCGCTCAATTATTTTTGCCACTTTGAAATTATTTTAGTGGTTACTCATTATTTTTTAATGCTGTTGAAGAGTGCAATAGCACTTTATATGTATCCAAAGCTCCAAATGATTGAAGGTAGTAAGTATACAAAGTTCAATATATTCTTTTTGACTTTACTGCAGCTGATGGACTAAAGTTTGGGAATAGCGTTTATTGGATATCTTTTGATGAGAAATATGCTCAGAAGGTAAGGCATATCAGACTCATTCCTCTCCTAAGTGCCTATAATCAATAATGATGCACTTCTACCTTGTTATATGTAGATTGTTATTTGACATCTGACTTTCCCTTGTTATTATATATTTGCAGAAGTTCAAGTCATCAAATCCTTATGGTGTTCAGTATACATTTCACCTTGAGGTATAAAACACATTTTCGCTGAGTAATTTTTTGTTTTCAGTATACATTTCAATCATCATGATTGGGAGAAGAAAATAAAATTGGAAGGAAATGTCTTTTGTTGCATTCAAAATTGTGTCTGTTAGAAAAATTCCTGCTTGCTGATTGTCTGGTCACTAATTTAGTAATTAGTAATTATATTATCTGGTTGTAAAAATCTCCTAGAAATGTTGTTAAAAGCCTCACTTTTCTATTGACCCTTATGACACAATCATGGAGTATTTAATTTAGCAGGGTATAATTTGCAAATCAAAATTTGATTCATAGATCCTTTTGCACACTTGAAAGGCAGATTAGGGAGGAGAGGCCATGGTAATATATTAACAGCGAGGATTGATAAATTACAAAAATGCCAACTGGAGCTATGCATCCTTTCCTGCTAGTGGATTATGTATTTTCTGGAGTTTGAATATGATTGAATATATTGAAGTAAACCTTATAATCCATTCTTTGTTTGAACCAATGATGATCTGGAGTTTATTCTTATTTAAAGATATTATTTCTCTTACCTGCCAGACTGTTGATGATTCCAATCAAGAACCTACTGCAGAAGCCTATCATCAAACATTTTATGGAGATGCAAGCTGAAATGTAATATTTAGTGTTATAAGTCTTTTGATTAGGTCACATATTTCAACTTGGCAAAGATACTTTTTGATAACTTTGATTATACAGTTATAGGAAATTTCTTTGTGATATTAGAAACATGTAAATTTTTCCAATCTATTGCCATTTATAGGAATATTGTTGTTTCAGTTTAAGAGAGAATTGCACATCCCAAAATTCCATTTTTTTTGATAGATGCTTTCCTTGTCTACTTTGATGAAAATGTGTCTTCCCAAGGAGAGGTGATGTCCTCTTTCTTTTATATAATTTTTAGACTTAATTGAGGAATCTCAACATTTCTAGGCATTTGATGCTTTTCATGCGTACCTTTTGTCTTTTATCAATTTGGCAAAGTCC
Source organism: Cupressus sempervirens (assembly GCA_028749045.1). Lineage (NCBI taxonomy): Eukaryota > Viridiplantae > Streptophyta > Pinopsida > Cupressales > Cupressaceae > Cupressus > Cupressus sempervirens. Next base: position 430,445,517 of record CM053788.1, read on the forward strand.
TTTTATATTTTCTTGGATATCTGACTTCAGTCTCTTGAAGCCATTGTCCCTTTAATGGTGTAGAGGTAGGAACAAAGTACCTTGAATACCCTTTATTTGTACTATCATATAAGACAATTGAAATAGATTGCCTTTTTAATTAAGGAAATTTGCAATTGTGTATTAGTTAGTGATATTAAAGAAAATTGATTTATCTTATCAAATTCAAGATGACATTTCAGAGGATGGAAGTGCAGTATAAAATAGCATTTAGTGCTTTATGTTTTTCAGTTCTTGCACCGTCTAGGAATATTCAAGTTTAAGAATAAAATGTTAATCATAGGGGAGCAGGGAATAATTTTGCAATGGTCAACCCCTGCTGAGAACAAATAAGATTTGGCAAATCAGAAGCATAAATAAAAGACAGGACCAAGATTACATAAATATGAACAGCAAGCAGTCTCAAGAAGAATGGAATCCCAGCAAAATACTATCATTATGAATAATAGAAAACAATAATGAATGGAAGCAAAATAATGTAAAAATAAAAAATGTAAGAGAATATCAGAAAGTGCTGAAAAGATAATAACTATCAGAGCTTATGGCTGTCCTTTTCTTATAATTTTCTCACAGGTTTTCAGTCTCTCTGATCAAGTCAATGTTAAATCAAACAAGTGGTTCTTTGGGGAAATATCTTATCTTCCAAAGGTTATATATGTTCCATACATTACACTAAGGAGATTGCCCATTATGTGTGAGGATTCTGATGCAGCAGGTCCACAAGGTAGGGCAATAATTGAGATGTCAGGCCTATTTACTTTATCTAATTGTCAGTATTTAAGCAGTTTCTAAGGAATTTGTGAATAGCTTCTGTTTGTCTATATGATATTGGACCTGTAATGTCTCAGCGAATCTTTCACAGGTTCTTAGAACATGTCTTATTGTAATGGTAAAAAGGATTCTGGATTTCAATCGATTGGATTAAGTATAAACATGGTTACTGTAGACCTTTTGGTTGAGGGCAATGATATTGCATCTAACTTTCTGGTTAAAAAAAAGTGATTTTTTCGATAAGATAGAGTTTCAAAGCAGAGATGCTAAGGGCAAACGGTAGGGTGCAAGGGTTGTTAGGGTTTGTATTAGCAATATTTGTAATATTGAAAAGGTGAACGAGTCATTTTCTTGAGTGGGCTATTAATATCCATTAAGACAAGCTTTCTTGTGGTAAAGTGGCTACTAATGTGAAATCCACAAAGTTCAGAATCAGCTTCTGCAACTATAGTATGAGTTTTTTGTTCACAAATGCATCAGTGTAACATACCTTTAAGATTCTGGTAATAAATGGTACCGCCAAGGATAACATCACTCTACATTCTCTGGAACTCATTAAACATTTTTTCATTTGAGGCTGGTCATCAAGATAGCAAATAAAATCCTTCTACAATGGGCTTTTGATGTTGATAGATTATTGAACTTCAAGGACTTGGATTCAAGATGCATTACAGAAAATGATAAAATTTTTATTTTATCTTTACTTCAAATCTTTCATTTGCGAGGATATTATGAGTTCAGAAAACAGGTGGAGACAAGGACTTACAACCAACAATATGTTTAGTTACATCTACACTGGTTTAAAGGAAAAAGGTTTTGAAAGACTGGCTAAAGCTGATGGGCCAAGTAGAGATAAGGCTCAAGGTTTTCAATTTTGGTCTCACACGTTTGCTGAAATGATAGGCAACCAACTTGGAATCCCCAAAGTTTTGAAGACGCTTGACAACCAACCATCAGGCAGGGAGGAGTTAGATAATGTCGTAATGTTTATTAAATTATTTGTCTTGTTAGCTTTCTCAAAGTCAAGATGGAAAGAGAAGGCGTGAGTTCTCCTTGGAGATATTTTCAATGTTTACATACGAAATCACTCTACTGCAGCTTCTCCTTTAAGTTCTTTAGATGTTGTCTAATAGTTGTTTTAGACTCATCCTTGACTTCTGATTTATTGTTTAGAATTGAATTTTAAAGTATTTATTAACTTTACATAGGTTCATTCTGGAGGTGGGGTTGGAAGCAAGTTGATTAAATATAATCTGCCTGTTGATAAATTTTACATAAACAATTGTGAGACTGGTCTTGAAGCATCAATGCCCTTTTCTTTAGAATTGACTTCTAAAGTATGTATTACTTTTACATAGGCTCATTCTGGAGGTAGGGTTGGAAGCAAGTTGATTAACTATAACCTGCCTGTTGACCAATTTTATGCCAAAAATTGTGAGACTGGTCTTGCAGCATCACTGTTGAGAAGCTATCAAATCAGTGTTGCTAAAATAATGACTTAGAAGAAAGAATTTGATAAACATATGTGTGCTGAAACATATTGGAAGATCTTCTTAGTGGTAAATAATCTGGAAGTGCATAGTTTCTTGATGATACTATCTTTTGACTCATAACAATGAATTAAGAAAATGATAGATCATGATGCAATAGACGGTTCTTTCTTTTTTATTGGCAGCTTTGTTGCAAAAGCGTTGCTCCTTATGAAGCTGGGTGATGAAAGGATAGACATATAATTGTATGGCTAGAGAGAAGCTTTATTGTTTTGGTGGGTCTGCTGTGTACCCCTGACCTTTCATGTCTTGTTCTTGACCCACATAAAACATCCCACACGAGAGGCTCACAAGTTACTGTTGTGCTATTGGCTCTTGCCTCTGACCATCTTAAATTTTGTTTATATTCATAATTATTTAATTTGGTTACTTTTATTACAATGATTCCAATCTACGTCCTTCAAAAATTGGCAACCAACCTCTATCCGATATTTTGGTAGTGGGGATCAAACAGTTGAGATTATTATGGCAGACTCATCTGGTATGAATTACTGTATCATTCATGGTGGACTCAATTGTATGAGTCAGTTGGAAAAACTGCACAAATGTGGAAAAATTCAAAATACACAACAAAGATGGCCAAAATTTATAGGAAAACAAAAACATGAACTAGGTGAATGCAGTGTGGTAATGATAGCTTGGAAAAGCAGTGGAAGAACCCTAAATGCCTTAGTGAATTCTCTCCACCTCTTTTGTACAAAAAGCCGATTTCTGAGATAAGGTACCAAATAAACTTAATTATGGGATGCATAGAATGCACCACACACTATGCACAAGCAATAATAATCACAGCTTTCCGATATGGGAAATGGCAACACTGAAATTGAAGTGAAAAAAGGTAATTCTTTTGGATTTTATTATTTTGACTTTTGCAAATAGAAGAAAAATTGCTTATTTTCAGACAAAGGGAAATGCACGATCTCAACTTTTTGATGCTGTTAGCCAGCTGATTCACATTCTTAAAAAAAATGAAATCAAGATGGTGGTCTCTTAAAGATAAGCTTTTTGTTTCAAGAAGTTACAGGAAGCTGCTTAGATTCCCTAATTCCTGCAAATCACTTTTTAAGTGAGTTTGTTAACCATTGCAATCATTGTTCTTGGAAATAAACACTTAAGGAAACCTTGATCAAATCAGTTCTAGTCTTGGAGGCAGAAGCTCTACCCTCAGGTGGTTGGAAGGTTGGGCAGCAGAAAAAATTATCTGGGAAAATTAAAGTGACATGTTTTTCCTTTAAATTAGCATGTCCTCTCATTTGCAGCTGGGCTTTTTATCCTTTTGACGAGTCTCAAGGTTGATTTCCTGAAAATTCGCTAAACACGAGGCTTTGAAAAATATTAGTTGTTTTCATGTGTTTGATGAAATGGCAGAAGTTTGATTGAGTGTGGAGGTATTTACGTCCTGTTTCTCCCTTTTGACTGAAGTCGAGTTCCACTATATCTATAACTATTTTCTAAAGCTTTAGTTTTATTATCTAGTAGTTACTAGAGTATTGCCTAAAGCTTGTTATCATGTCTTTTGTGATAGTATTCTGGATAAATTGGAACGGTTCACCTAATTTATTATTTTGCATCTCTAAAATAGGAGCAGAGATGCAATGTTTGTACTTCCTTGTTGGTACTTTTTACCATACAAGAAAGCAGATACTTGAGAGTTGAGACTGTTCATGACTGTTCACCTAATTTATTATATTCCATCTCTGAAATGAGAGCAGAGATGCAAAGTTTCTACTTCCTCAGTACTCTTTAGCATACAGTAAAGCAGATTCTATATCTCTCTTTTTTATTCATATTCTTTAAATTTCCATTTATACAGCCAAGTTTCTGTATTTATGAGACTTGAATTTTTCATAACTTTTGAGAAATGACAGGTATTTTCTATTTGAATTTTTTTAATTTAAATTGTTTCAGATTTATCTGTATATAGTATATACGGATTGAAATATTGTTATAATTGTCAATAAGTTTGGGATTTACTAGAATGTATGATAGGACTGTACTTAGCAAATTGAATATGTAATTAAAGGTTGGATGTTTGAGATCACCATGATGGAGAAGTGATTGTGAACATTGTGTAATTGTTAATGAGAAATTTAACTTACATTTTGCAGGATGCAGTTGATTGTCCAGAATGGCTTGTACCCTTTCATAAATTCAAAGAACTAGCAGAAGAGGTTGGTTTGACATATATGTTGTGGATAAATTCTTTGCACATATAATTTTGATTACATGTTCTTACATTGAATACTTGTCAATATGCTTCATTGTAGGAAGTCCACCTTGTAATGTGATTTTTCATGTTCTTGTCTTTTGTTTTTTTGGCTTAATGATTAGATTTAGTCAAACTGATTTCTCTTGCATTTTGATTAATTCCCTATGATTCCCCTGTTTGTTTGTATCTATCTCTTATTTTTAGTTTGCCTACTTGTAGCATGATCCCCTTTGCCATACCATGGCATACATTTTCAATTTTTTTATGTGTACCAAGGATCTCCGCATGTCATTATCAATGGACATTGACTGATGGCATACTTTTTTTAATTTCTTATTTGTTCCAACGATCTCCCCATGTCATTTTTAATGCACATTGGCTGACATGTTTGGTACCACCGTGTCATGGCAGTATGATCTGGAGCTTGTTTTCAAGAAGAATTCACATGAATTTGTACATGAATACTTAAAAAAACCAGAGTTTGCAGAACTGATGCGGAGATTAGGTGCTCTTGGTGACGGGAATGGTGATGAAAGTATGTTTTTAATCTTTATTCCGATTTGTTCCATTATTACGTTCTACTTTTTCACTAGTCATTCAATCATTCTTAATCTGTAACATGTCTGGTGACCTGGTTATCAATCAGTTTGAGGATATTCTGTTTGTATTCTTTTGCAATGATCATCCCCCTAGCTACAGATTTTTCATGAGACGGCTACAATAATACCACCCTAAAATAGCATTATCCAGAAAGAATCTTACAATTACCATATTTGTGTTTTATGAATTTTGTTTTATGTTGCCTGCTTCAGAGTTCACATGCAATTTTTGTAGCTAAATCTCAAAAATTATATCTAAAAGGCTGGAATCCTGCAGCAGAAACTTTTGGAACCAATTTAGGAAATTTCAGAAAATTTTCCAGTTGTTTTCCTTGGCACTAAGCTTAACAGAGTACACATCTTTCATCAACATTTCCTTTTATTTGTATTTTGGGTAGGCAGTTTTTCTTCAATCACTGATAACTGTCTTTGATGAAGGGTGAAACTGTCATCATTAAATGTCGTCTTAGGCCTCTTTTTCAGTGGAATATGGTGCCCATAGATAAATTCCAAAAACATCAATTTGAAGTTATTTATTGATATATCTAATCATTAACAGATCTCTTAAAATCTGCTACTGTATTTGCTTGTTGTTGGGGACGGACCTGTTTTGGATCAGTCTATTGTGTATGTATGGGTCACAGATTGGGTCCATTGTGGGTATGCTCAGGGAAATATATCTTGGATTGTGGGTTCATCACTTTGTTTGAAGCATAATCAGGATGAACCTTGGGCTTACCCAAGGCCAACTCAATCTTGATAAATAAATTATTTTCAAGAAACAGACTTTTAGGACCAAAAATGTCTTATGTTTTAATTGTAGCTAAGCTCTGCCAATTTTCTTATAAATGCTCCTTTTGAGATCACAGATAGCTCTTTAAATATTCTTCTCAAAAATGTCCATGAGAGGGTTTTGTCCTGGTATGGACTTGTTTTGAACATATGAAACTAGAGTAATGTCCACAACACATTTTATCAATCACACATTCTGAATTCGGTACTTGTTGCTTGAATTGACCTGTTAGGCTTTGCACGTAAGGCTCCATATTTGAATCTCTATTCAATGCTGATGCCACTTGATATTAATTTATTAGATAAGCAGGAATATATCATTTTATTATTATTGTTTTGATATATTGATATAAATAGCTGATTTTTGTATATTTTTGATATTTTATACCATTGTACCTTGACTATGTAAGTTTTATTGTTCTATTTTTAAGTATTTAGTGATTCAGTTTTACCATTTTATAGTTCTTGTTTTACTGTTTACATCTTTATGTCTTATATTGTTATACATCTTTTTGTAACTAACATTTTAAGTACCACATGTATAGTATATAGCACGCACAAACACGCCCCCCCCAACACACACACACACACTCACTCCCAATCACCCTTCCATCCTGAAATTGAAGCCCACCTATTGACTTACCTGGAAACTTGTCCCCCTTGTTCCCCAGGGCGGTGTAACTATGTTTTATACATATTGTATGGCCAAAACAAAGAAAATAACACCAAACTCAAACACGAAGCCAAACAAGGCAACATTTCTGGAATTGATTTCTTTCCATTTGAATTGTTCAACAAAGAGGATGTCACAGTCTGCAAATTTCTGTCTTAAAAGGCTAAGTCAAAGAGAAAATAACTGCAACTTTGGTTGAAAATCCTGAGTTTCTCCATGTACTAAACTACTCCTTGTGATATTTATATCAAGATTCAGTTGCATAGTTTTTTCCTAGTACTAGTTGGCTCATATCTAATGAATAGTGTTTCACACATATCCATCAAGATGCAAATGCATGGTCCATTTGGCATGCATTGCATCTAGGTGACATTCATAGGGATGAAGCATCTAACTTCTTGGGAGGCCACCCATCCTAATAATACTCCGACTCAAGCACACTTGCAAATGTGACAACAAGACTATGGAGTTCCCCCAATTTCAAACTCTCTTAGCTTGCTACCCCATTAGCAAGTGTATTTGAGTTAAAACATAATGGGGATGGATGACCTCTTGGGAAGTCCAAATGTTGCACCCTTGTGAGCATCACCTAGATGTGTGATGTATGCAAAGTGGACTGTCAATTCCAATGAGAGAGAAGTTCATGTGAATCACTACACATAAATGTGGGTCAATGCGTTTGACTTGAAAACTACAAAATTAAATCTTGATAAGATGAGATAAATTTATTTGTCCAACAAAAGACCACAAAGAGGGTCCACAGGAGTGCTGACAAAAAGTAGAAGGATGGCCAAAACGAGAACACCAAATGATGCCTAGGGGAAAAGAATGAAACAAGAAAAACAAGAAGAACAAGAAGAAAACAACCACCTAGCTAATCCCTAAGGAAAATATAAATAATAATTTGACACATTAAAGAAAATATCTCATACTAATCCTCCTTGCGCTCATTAATTCAAAATGGTTGGATGTTAGAAAGGAAAGAATGGGAGAAAGAAAACCAAAGAAATAGAAGAGAACATCTTGTCCCCAACATAAGCAAGAGGTTATAGAGCGCGTTGAGATTGGGATCTTGGTGGAAGTCTCACATCAAAATAAAATAAAAAAGGGAAACAAGTGAAAAGATTTATATTTTGAAACCAATATTTAAGAAGCCATTTACTATTTGTGGCATGTCATTTGATTGTGCGCACAATAGCCTAGTTATTATTATTGGAGAGCAACTCGTAAAAATATTTGATGTACTAACCAATGTTGAAGACGGTCATTACAAATGTACAAAATAGAAAGTTACTAATAAGAAATTGAAGAAATGATCTTATCTACAATATATTACATAGATGATCATTAAAGTGATTAAGTAATATTCTAATACCCTCCCTTACATAGACAAGTTCCTAAATTTAGGGGTTAGCTTGGTGGTGTCAATACCAAGAGGCTTGGTGAGAATATTTGCAGTCTGATCCGCTATTGGAACATACTACAAGAAAACTGTTCCATCTTCAACTAACTGCTGAATGTAATGACAATGAATGCCGACATGTTTGGTTCATTAATGGAAAATTAGATTCTTGGCAGTTTGAGAACTCTCTCATTATCATAAAACCAAGGATTTGAACCTGTGTGATATATTTGCATATTCGCAAGCATCCAACAAAGCCAAGCTACCTTAACTGTTGCTCGATACTCTGCTTCTATCAAGGGGAGAGACACTGCCTACTGCTTTTTACTTAGTCCATGTGACTACACCAAATTGCAAGCTCAAGACATCCAAATGTTGATTTCTTATCATCAACCAAACCTTCACAATTTGATTTTGTGTGCCCACTGAGTCTAGGATCATGACTCAATGTAAGAAAGTCCATAATTAGAGGTGCCCTTCACATAACGCAATGCACACTTCATTGTTACCCAATGATTAGCCTTGGGGGTTGTCATGAATTGGGAAATGTAGCTTACTGCAAAATTGAGATTAGGTTTCATAGTAGTGAGATAGATGAGATTGACCACTAGTTTCTTGAAAGTGGTTTCATAATAGGAGGAGAATCAGATGGCTAACAACTTCAATCCTTCCTCCATATGTGTGGAAGCAGGTTTACAATTTGACATTCAAAATTTGTTGAGCAAGCTCTTGGTATATGCTTAGACTAGGAAATAAAAATGCTATCACCAGTTTGCCAAAACTGAACACCTATACAATAATAGAGAAGACCCAAATTTGTCATATCAAAATCTTTGCACAAGTATGGTTTGATTCCTGCAATCAAATGTGCTAAATTGCCAGTAATGATCAAGTCATCCACAGACAATAAGAAAGAGATCATCACTAGAGTGTTTGATGTAAAGATTATTGTCAAAAGGGATATGGTGAAAACCATGAGAAATTAAGTACTGATCAATCTTGATGTACCATACTCAAGGAGTCTATTTGAGTCTATAGAGTGCTTTCTTGAGTTGACATACTAGGTGTTCTTTGCTAGTGACCTTAAAACTAGGAGGTTGTGTCATGTAGATTTCTTTCCGCAACTCATTGTTGAGGAAGGCACTCTTAACATCCATTTGATGGACTTTCCATTCAAATTGAGCTGCAATGATGAGAAGAAGAGGGATTTAACTCCTCTTGGTAGTAGGAGAAAAAGTCTCATCATAGTCAATTCCCTCCCATTGTGTAAATCCACAAGCAACTAACTTGGCCTTGTATTTATCTAAGGTTTTGTCTACATATGCGCTCATTTGCAGCTAATGGGCTTCTTTTCTGGAGGAAGATCAAAGAGAACCCATAAGTTGTTTTTTCTGAGACTCTAGTATTCTACATCCATCGCTTGTTCTCACTTTGTAATCCCTGTCGCCTATTTAAATGTCTAAGGTTCTTAAATACTTTGAAGGTTGGCCATGAAGAAAAGTTAACTATATTGTGTTGCTTTCCCTTGTTTTTAGAAAATCTATGCTTAATAAACTCATTGGGACAAGGATCACTGAATGTCTTAGCCTACTATTTAAACCAGAGAGTAGATGTGCCAACATTAGATGGAGGATTAATAAAATGGAGTTGGAGGTGGAAGAGGATCTTGAACAGGTGGAAGATTAGCATCATCCGAAGGAAATTCTAGTACCGCATCATCAAATACAAAATCTGCATCACTCCTCCCATTAGGTGAACCCAATGTAAGGAAAACACCCAAATCAGAAGCTTTCAAAGGCTGATCCTCAGAATTTTGTAAACATATTCTTTTGACGCTATAAGCCTTATGGTTGTCACTATATTCTAGTAAGCCTTATGGTTGTCACTTTGTTTTGTAAACATAAGCTTTTGATGCTTGGAATCCAATTTGGAGCATTGGGCATTTGGAATCTATAGATACGCTAAAGAGCCAAAACAAATGGCTGATCTTGTGTTTGCGCGTCCAGGCTTCCTCAAGAGTCTTGCCCTTAACTGCATGTCTAGGAGATCGATTAAGGACATAAAGCGTATTAAAGACTACTTTTGTCTAGTAATTTTTAGGAACATTTATTTGTTCCATCATAGATTTGACCATTTCTGTAATGGTACAGTTGTGACATTCTACAATGTTGATTTATTGAGTGGTGTATGGTGTGACTAATTGATGTTTGATGCCCATGTATATCATAGAAAGTAGAGAAAGCTGTAGAACAAAATTCCCCCATTACCAAATCTAAAAGATATAATAGAATACCCAAACTGTTTTTCTACTAAGGCCTTATATTTCAGAAATTCAAGAAACATATGATTTTTATCTAAGAAAGTTCATCCACGTTTTTTGACTGAAATCATAAAAAATAAAGCAAGAAATACTTGTACCCAATAATAGGAGTATTCCTTGGATCACATACATCAGCATGGACTAACTTTAGTACCTTAGAGGCTTGCCACGAGTCTCCATCCTTGATTGGTGTTTTGTGTTGCCTCCTCGCTTGACAAACTCTACAAACTCGCTGATTCTGAGTTTGAATTTCTGAATAAACTGAGCAAGATAGTGAATGTTCAGATGACAATATTGCTGATGCCAAAGATTGCTGATAGAAAATGATTTTGCTGCGAAGGCATGGTCAAGAGAATCACCAGTATCAGCAAGTTTGTATAGATTATGATCCTCAATGCCAACATCTATAGTAGTACATGTTGCATGATTAACAATCGAACACTTGTGTGCATTGAATACCATATCATGCTGAGGAGAATACCACATGATCTAATTCACTGAGTAGGTTTAGTTTAATGCTAGGAATATAGTACACATTGAGTAAAATGAGAATCATCCCACTAGACTGTATTGGAACGTTTCTCTTGCCAACCACAATAGACTCTTCACCTTCTCCAAATATGACTGAATTAGCAAAGGGAGAAAATTCTTTAAACCAATCACATCTGTGAGTGACATGCTGAGATGGACTGTTACATCCCAATTTTTGACCTAGCTTGAAATATAGTCGTTGAGGTTCACATGAGGTCATTTCTCAATTTAATTTGATATTTAGTCGTTATGATTTCAAGTGAAGATGACATGTTAGTTGATCGTTAATTGCAAATTCATGGAATTAAGATGAAAGGTTAACTGTTATAGTTATTTATGAATAAATAATTTAATTACTGAGAAATTCCTTGCAGGAAGCATGTTGAAGGGGTGGAAGCATTGTCAGAAAAGAATTAGGCAGGGTGTCACCATCATTGAGCAGACAGATAGAGGACCTAGCGACTTGGAACAGAATACATCTGTGGAATCGCATGAGTTATTTTAATAAATGTTTTAATTAAAATAATTGAGTTATGTAATAAATAATTAAATTATTTTAAAGGATTTAAATTTGTGCATTTAAATATTATAATGATTTGGCATCATTATACCTAAATAATTTAATAGAATGATGTTTAGTTGTACATTATAATAGTAATGTTCGAATTATAATAATTGAATTATTATTTTCAAATTGTAATGTTCCAATTATTCTTTTCAACTTATTTTTTTTCCTTATATTTGTTTGGGCAGTCGAAAAGATTCTTGTAACTGATGGGGAGCCAGATAGCCACGATTGGTCCCTTATATGGAAGTCATGGGATATATTTTCATTCACCTGATTATTATTTTCTTGACTACGTTTTTCTCTTTCTTTCCAATTTTTCATCTTTTAATTACCCTGTGAGTTGGGTTAGGGGAAAACAAGAACTCTCATATTCGATTTTCTTTAAAAACATTCCTTGCATTTTGGCGGATTCATACCTAATCGATATCCTATAATTAGTTTGCTTTACATGGTTAAATTGGCGGAAGTCATGAGGGAGAGAGGTTGGTTACGAAGAATTAGGAGAGACAATTTAATGTCATTTGAAACAATCGTTTTGGGGAGAAATGTATGTTGAGCTCGGTTCAGATACCAGGATATGTAGAGAACACAGGTTCATTGTGGAACATTGCCCACCGCCCTTTTGCAAGTTAGAGCTTGGGGGCTCATTGTCATCTGAAGTCATTCCAGGAGGTAATGCGGGAGACTATTTAAATGTGGAATTCATGCATCATGTAGTCTTCACTTGCCAACCATGGCCTTTAGAAGAACGCACTCCAACACTACTAATGCCATTACACACTGTTGTTAAGATTCAAGAAGTCTTGATTGCATGAGAATCAATACTGATGCCGGTCTAATACAGACCAAATCAGGTAGACTTAAATAGATTTTTAGTTCACAAAGTCTCTCTTTATTTTATCAATGATGTTCTTAAATTATAATCGTGTATCACCCATGTAGATATAGGATGGAAATACAATGATAACCGTGATTTAATAAATCTATCTGAATGTATTATTTGTGGTTGTATTTCATAGTTCTTCTTTCTTTTTGCTGTTGGCTACATATTGATAGAGCTAAGGATAGATTTAAATATATATTTTTTCAAATCATTTTCTCTCTGATTAAGTATCCAACCATAGCCAGATATTAGAGAGCAATTTATAATGTTAACCATTTGCATTTAAAAAAAAAATGTATATGAGATCATTCACCGAGAATCCCTGAAAATATATCAGTTGTATTATACTTGATTGAATACGTAAATCCACATCAATGCTCATGTTTGTCTGAATTTTCCAAACAAGATTAGAACTCTGTAGATTGTTTCTAACACCTAGGACTCATCGACGAATATGCCATGAAATGGTGAGGAGGTGGAGTTACAAAGAAATCAGTTGTGATTAATTTAATTAATTGAGCATTCAATTTTGAAAATTGTTAAAGAACATAATAAAGTAATCACAAAGTGTGAAATGCTGGATGTACATAAATCTTCTTAACAGAGCCGTCTGCTCTGAGAATTCAGAATACCTGGGACTCACCCGGCTGTGTAGTCAAGAAGATGGGTGATGAGGTGAGAGAAAGGAATCATCAATAATATATGAATCAATATCGAAATGATAGAATGACGTTTATCATTTTTAATATGAATTAATTAATAGCTCATGCATATTCCTGTTATTGTGATCTCCTATTGCCAAGCCATATGGTGAAGTTAAATATCAGGAAGCCCAGTAGATGGCAAGAAGATCCCTGCCAATTCCGAGTAGGGAGGGCCTTTCTCGTTAAAGATTGTGTGGGGATAAGTTGTGGTCTGCGGTTGGGTGGTAAAGCCCCTGACAATGCTTCACCTCTCTCAAGATGTCGGATATGCGTTAGACAGAGATAAGCTATGCATTCAATTGTTTATCAGAAACAGGTATTATTAGTATTATTTATAAGGAGGTAAGATTGAATTGATTTAAATTCATTGTTATCATTATTTTACACCTGGATTGATTTGTGAAATTGTTTTTCATTTATATGAATATTGAATATAAGTATTTATCTAACCTTGAGAAATTGTCACAGATAAGTAATCTGAAGTAAAAGAAATCCGAAGCCCTAATTGATTTGGGTGACAACTTGAACCTTAAATGATATAGTGGTATTGGAAGCCCTAGCTAAATCCGTGGTCGGGGAAGCCCTAAATTGAATCCATGGTCATGGAAGCCCTAAAGTGAATCCGTGGTATTGAAAGCCCTAAGTGAGATAGCGGTATCAAAAGCCCTAAATGAATCAAAGGTAAACAATGCCCTAATTTTAAAATAATAGAAGTATTTAATTTGATTTTAAGATAGCGGTTTTTAGATGGTAGTTGTCATATGAAATTGTTTAGTGTATTGTGGACTAATCCGGGTGGTTGCAAAAGCATCCTTAGTTGACTTTCAGTCTTAGTGTTCCGAGGTATGTGATTTCAATTTTTGAAGTAATTTCATTTAAAGGTATTTCAAGTATTTAGTTAAGAAATTTTTGTTAACTGACTTTAACGGTAAATCTTCTTCACATGAACATGAATGATGTAACTGCCTTCTTATGAAATCGAAGTTATAACCGTATTCTATGCATATGTTAGATGTTAATTTAGACCTGGAAAATCTGGATGTTACATGGACCAAAATCTATATACCAGGCAGATGATTTTACGTGGTTTGCAGGTCAAAGGAAAACTCTTTATACTTTTTGTGCTCAACAACTCTAGCTCTAGATTGAGACCTTCCTTTCTTTTGTTGTTTGGAAGCCAAACAATTGTGCGAATTCTTAAGAAGATGGCCATATTTATGTCAGTAAGTTACATTGAACCTTCTTTCAACCATCTTGATACTGATTGGAGCCCTTCTATTGAGATTTTCTTTTATCCTTATGAAATGATTTAGCTACAAAGGCTTGCTTGGAGGAGGACGAAGTGGCGTTAGTACCAAATTGTTTTTTCGAACTATCCTTCTTTAAAATTTTGGTGCGCAACTCTAGAAATTTCAGATGAAGATTAGTTGAAGTAATGTCAAGAGTTTCTATAAAGTGCTCATAAGATTGAAGTGACTCTTCAAGGTGATGACTACCTTATCTTCTTCCTCCATTTTCTGACTGATAGCTTCAAGCTGATCTTGGATGTCCTCAATCTTTGGGAGATGCTCCTATAAGAATAGGCATCATCCATCATGATGGAAAATGACTGGTTCTTCAAGAAGAATGCTTGACTTTCATCAAATGTCTCATGCACCTCCTTTAGATGCTTCCAAATGTTTGATGCAGACTTGCTAAAAGGAATTTGAGGCAATTGATAATTTGTGATGGAGAGCTTGAGAAGCATGACAACTTCTCGATTCCGCTTATCAAACTTATCTCGGTCTTCTTGGGTTGTGGCAGGACAAGTCTTTGTGACCAAAACTAGCTTATTTAGGTAGTGATATTCGGAGATTGCTAGCATGCGCTACTTCCAAGTGTGCACAAAAAACTAAAAGTCAAAGAAGAGTCAATGACACATAATTTGAAACACGAATCCCAATGTAGAAAATACATGCAGATGTAGGTATAAACTTCAGAAATAATAATATACAACTAGCATAGATTATGAGAAAAATTTCCAACTAACCTTAAAAAACCTAACAAAAACCCAGAGGAGATCTCAAAAAACTCACAAGGAATCTATAATCAAAATAAATTTTTGGCTATTTTGAAATTTGAGGCATGAAAATCAACACCTACAAAATTCTAACAATGACCTAGTTGATGTTTTGAAAAACCCGCAATGAATTTGCTATTAGATTTTAAAACCAGCAAAGGAATTCAAAGTTTGGAAGGAAACCCTAGCTGGATGTAGAAGAAGGTAAAAAATGATAGACAAGCTTTAATTGAAGAATAAAAATAACTAAAAAATGGTCGAAAATGAGTGCCAAGGCTGACAAAATGGCGTCTACAAACCTTGTGTAGCTAGAAAATGATGCAAAAAATGTCTGTAAAAGACAGGAAAAAAGCCAAAAGATTGTGATTAAAAAATCAAGTTGTAGAAAGGATGAAATGCAGATAGAGACTTGTGAAATACAGTTGCATTCATGTCAGAAGTTGTAGGGGGGAGAATGATCCTAAAACATGGTTGAAGCATACACTTTTTCCAAAAAAGAAGTCCAGAAAGCCACCATTTTATGGAAAGAAAGGGCCACATTTTTGGATAGAAAACATAGATGCAGCCAAAAAACGCAGAAATGAGCCACCAAAGAGGAGCCACAAGTCCTTGAGTAAAACGATAACACAAACAACCTTGAAAAATGTGAAAATACATCATGCAAGTTGGCACAAAACATTACACCCCCAAAACATTTTGTTTTCCAAAAATAAAAAAATTTCAATCAAACATTGTAACTTGGCTCTGATACCATAGTAGTGGAGAGTAATTGGTAAAAATATTTGATGTATTGACAAATGATCAAGATTATCATTATAAATAATTTACAAGTGTACAAAATAGAAAGTTTCTCATAAGGAATTGAGGAAATGATCTTATCTATAATATATTGCATAGATGACCATTAAAGTAATTAAATAATTTTCTAATCATAGAAGTGTAATTTTGCCAAGAATACCAATTATACTTGACTAATCCTAAATCCCTAAGTTTGTTGATTTTTCCCTTAAAGAAATTCTGATTTATGAAAAAATCGTTGACCAATCATTGACATGATTTTCAGCAACCTTTTTGCATTTAAAGTGCATTAAAATCTGTAAAAAAACATTTAAAAAACACTGCGAAACCTTCAAAATCCTACAAAAATACTCAAAATTGATCAATCACTCTGAAAAAGGGTTGATTCTAGGATGAAAGTGAAGGTAATGAGGGTTTGGCTTGAAAAAAATTGTAATTTTGTCCCTGTAGTTTTCTTTCCAACCTTTGGAAAACCTTAATCAGAGGAGTGCAGAGCAATGGCTGTAATCAGCAAAATTCAAATGTGCTTAGATCATCCTAAATTGTCGGGGGCATGCGAGATAGTGCTTCAATCATATTAAATTATGGTTTTACGACTTGAGCACTTTGCATGCCTTGACCCATGAATTTTTATGAGATCAACTATCAAATTAATATTATACACTAAATTTTAAAATTATCATTATTAAGCACTAATATAGATTGCCCTTTCACGGGGGTTTATAACTAATATTATAATGCAGTTTCAAAATTTTAGTTATTATTGACTATTAATATATTACTAGCATAGAAGTAGAAAATGGAAAAAAATCACAGTTATACATGACCAATCAGGAGTTTAGCATGTACAATGATTTATTCCCCAAAGGATCAAGAGATTTTGTCAATGACTTTCAACATTTTTTTGCAATTTATCAGGTAATTAGTTGGCAGAAAGAAAATTTTAATCAGCAAAAATAATGTGGGAAACTAGCAGAAACTGTAAAAGCAACGACTGGAAAAACTTGCAACATGACATAATCCTCTAGGAGATCGACGAGCAACGCTGAAGATGCAAATAGGAAAATTGGGCCAAAAGTTTTGCAAAGTCTCGAGTGTTACGAAGTGAGGAAATAACATGAGAGATTGACAATTACAAACAAAATCACAGTTATACATGACCAATCAGGAGTTTAGCATGTACAGTGATTTATTCCCCAAAGGATCAAGAGATTTTGTGACTTTCAACATTTTTTTGCAATTTATCAGGTAATTAGTTGGCAGAAAGAAAATTTTAATCAGCAAAAATAATGTGGGAAACTAACAGAAACTGTAAAAGCAACGACTGGAAAAACTTGCAACATGACATAATCCTCTAGGAGATCGACGAGCAACGCTGAAGATGCAAATAGGAAAATTGGGCCAAAAGTTTTGCAAAGTCTCGAGTGTTACGAAGTGAGGAAATAACATGAGAGATTGACAATAACAAACAAAATTTTCCTTTGTTTCTACATTGAATATAGGGTATAGCTTGATTGATACTATTTCTTTTTTAACCTTGATTGTGTTTATATAAATTTCAAATATTTAAATTGTTCCAACATGAAACAAAAGAAGGCTGTAACAAAGCTGCCCTATTTATTTTTGCGGTGATCTTAAAGAGAAGGGTAAGAAAGTTTTACCTTATTTCTTTTTGGAGAAAACAAAGGACCCTACAATAATCATTATAATCATTTTAACCTTGTAAATTATAAATTCTGACAATTAATAAAATTACTTGAAGTTAAAATTAAGTAGTTGAGCAATGCAGTCTCTAAGTTCAACATATATAAAATTGTTTTGGTATATATACATGTGTATATATCACTTCTGATATGTGTATATTAGGCTAACTTTGTATAATTGTCTATTGATTATACATAATAAAAAGGAGCTTTAAAGAATTCTTGAACATGAATTCTCCTACTTATTAGTTAATGTGATTAAGCCCTAAGGGCTTTCTAATGAATGGTTAATACTACACAACACTTAGTGAAGGTTTTGCAAATGGGATTGCAAGCAAGGTGGGCTTTATCGTGGAGGAAACTTCATTTTTAAGTGTGTTTGAGTTGTAGTAGTACAGGGATGTGTGACCTTTCTAGAAGTTTTGGTTAGAAGATGTAATGTGTGCTAACCTTTCCATTCATTCTTATGAGAGAAGGGTTCTTGTGACCCACTACTCATGAAACTTGGGCCAGTGAATTTGACTCATAAACTACACAATTCAATTGTGATCGCAACATCACAATTTGACTTACTATGGAAAACATCTCCTACTTATCAATTGATGTGCTTAAGAGGCTTTCTTGTATTGTTTTTTAAGGCACAATACTTGTTGAAGGTTTTGTTAATTAAGTTGCAAGCAAAGTGGTCTTAACCTTGGAGGAAACTTTGTGGTTAAGCACACTTTAGTTGGAGTAGCACTGGGATCGGTGACCACCTAGGAAGTCCTAGTGACTACCTAGATGCAATGAGTGCTAAGTATTCCATTCAGTCTCATAAGAAATGGCTTCTTGTCAACCCATTACTCATGAAACTTGGGTCAATGGGTTTGACTCAGAAACAACATAGATGAGTCCCTATAGCAATATTCCAAATGAACTTGTGGAAAATATCTTCTAGTTTTCAATTGATGAACTTAAGTAGCTTTCTAGTAAATGGTTCATAAGGAACAACATTGGTTGTTGATTTTGCGAAGGAGGTTGCAAGCAAGTGGGCTTAACTTGGGAAGAAACTTCGTGCTTAAGCACTTTTGTATTGGGATGGGTGACCTCTAGAAAGCTGTGATGCTTCACCTCTATGAACATCACCTAGATGCAATGAGTGTTAAGTGTTCCATTCATTCTCATGAGAGATGGAATCTTGTAAACTGCTACTCATGGAACTTGGGTCAATGAGCTTGACACAAACTACACAAATGAAATCTAGCAATATCACAAATGAATTCTACTTATATAAATATGAAAGTTTTCTTTTAATGACAATATTTTGCGAAGAAATCTTCATTCTGATTTGAAAAATAGGAAAGCCCACATCATATTTTGGTGCCATTTCAAATCATAGCATGATTGAAATTTATATTGTTAAAACTTTTGAGTCCTCCAAGTTAAAAATATATCAGGAGGAGGTTGCACAAGTGCTTTATGTCCTTTATCATCTATGCTGTGGAAATATCTTCAATTTAAAATGAAAGTGGTTCTTCACAATATTTTTATAAATGGAAATTTTTGCCTAATTTATTCAAAACATCCTACTCTGGTTTGCCGATTTATTCCTAAAACGATTTATGCTTCTACAATTCTAATAGTTGTGTGTAGAGAGGTGTTAGAAGAGTACCTACGCATAACTCTTGTAATTGAGCCTCAAATTATTCATTCTTACAACGAAAACTAGACGAAATTGAATTCAAGTTGATTCCTAGATTGTAATAAAAAATATTCTGAACATATACAATTGTACTAAAAAATATGATTGAATGAATATTGATCTATCTAAAATGTTGTCTCTCTAGCAATGCATTACTGAAAAAATTACTTAACACTAGTTGCAATAACTAAAAAAAGTGACATTTGTAAGGGTTTCACAATTTTTTTTGCATAGATCACAATCAGTAACTAAGAATCAATTAATATAATTGAGATTGGTATAGTAATTGAGTGATAAAAAAACAATCAATAACTTTTAGCAGTCAATTGATTATTTATGTGCTAGGAAAGCAAGAATTGTAAACATAATTAAAATCCGAATTTTAAAATTTGGGCAATTTGGACAACATTAATGAACCTTCTCCAAGATATCAAAACCTGTGAGGGAGTGTGCTTGACATAGCTGTATTTGATTAGGAATCATGAAATATTCCACAGATCCAGGAACTGTCAAGCCAGCAAACCTTCCACAAGAAAATCGAAATAACAAGCTAATGAAGGGGCTTAGAGAAATAATGAATGGAATGCTTATTTGAATAATAGATGAATTAGAGAGTACAAACAAGCCTGGGTCTATATAAACCTCGGCAATGCATGATAGGTGGAAATAATTAAATGTAGACATCTATAATAAATGGATTTAACTAAATCTTGACATGTATTTCAGTTAGAGATGATTAAATAAAATAGCATGACAGGAGGAACATAATCAACTGATTTGATAGTGCCAATCACCTGTACAAGATTTTGACCAGGAATAATTGACACGACAATAACCACAAGGAAGCATATTTGAACAATGCATAGATAGTGTATTCACACCAATATGTTTCAACAAGGCAATAATTTGGTAGTAAAAAATGCAGGTGTCAGTGGGCTCGGAAATACTTACAGGTCAAAGAAAATGACTTCCATATGTTGAAGAAAGTCTCTATGTTGTGTTCCTTCCCATTGGTGTGTGTGGGCAGTTAGTTATTGCATCTGCTTCGTATGTAGGAACAAGCACTGCAGTCATAGATTACTCCAAAACCAAACAAGAGAAGCATTAGCATAAGTGCAAACAGTAAAATATACTCCAATGTTGATGGAGTGGAGGTCCATTGAATTTTTTTCACAACATGGTAGTGCATGAAGGGGAAGAAGCAATGTTAGAAACTTCAACGTGAAGTACCTGCAACTAGAAAGTTGTGTATAACATGACACACACACGAAGGTAGATGATACCTACAACAAACATCACATGACACTTTCTAAAATAGTGCAAATATAATAATGGCATAGTGAGATGTTTAAAATTCCCCAAAGCAAAGACATAGTGTAGCATTTTATTGTAGTGTATTTACGAATCTGAAAATGCTTAGAACGGATTCTTACAATGTTCAAAATGACTAAATGCTGAAAAATATATTTCTGCCACAAAGTGAGAAAATAAAAGAAACAAATTTGAAGGACATAGAAAATTGTGCACTTAAATGAAGAAATTGGACCCAAAAAGGAGTTCACATGCACAAGCTATGGCCCTTCTAAAACAAAAAAAATGAGAACCAAACAACAAAGGTGTTAATAAAACTGAACTTGAATAAAAACAAGTACTCTAAACAGAAAATAGCTGGCACCATTGGAAAGAGAACAAAATAGTACCCAATTTCAAGAAAAGTTCTTTGGATAAATAGTACTAGATGAGTAAGAAAATGTATCTCAAAGTTTCCCTTCAAAATTGAAACTTGCATAAAGGGGTCTATCACCCTGTTGGCTGCTGAGTACCACTTAAGTGGCTGAAATGTGGCACCATTGATTGAGATGGCATGAGTAGAGCTGGTGGGTTGAGGTGGGGTGGTAGATTCTGTGTGTGTGTATAGACTCATACACACCACCCCTTCATAAGAGTACAATGGGGCTCAAGGTTCTTGCCACCACCTTAATGGAAGCCAAGGGGTTGTTGAGCTGTCCCCCAAAAACCCTTATGTGGTTTTAGCCTACCATGGTAGCGTATGGGGTTTGTAACCTACTGTGGTAGGGTATGGGGGTACCAAAACACTTCAAAAAGTTTGTTTTTTACATAATTTAGAGGATTTACAATGTTTTCATTTATTTCTCTATTTTACAAATGAAAATAATAGAACAAATATAAGTTTCCTTACACTGCACATTATAGAATACTTAGGCCATAGCCCTGAGCCAGCTGTTGGCAAAACATGATTTTCCCTGGTTAGACTTTGGTGTTTAAAACAATCTAAAACTAAGCAGATTGTCATGTCCCCTTCTCGATTTTAGTTTCGGGTGGCAGAATTAATCTATCTCCACATCCGGATAGATTAATATCATTTTTCACGGAGGATGCTCTCCAGTCACAATGAGTAATTTAATTTAATTTATTCCAGAACTTTATTTAATGAGCAGCGCTAAGTCACTTTAATGTTTTAAAAGTTATTTATTTTATAATAGCTTTAAGTGACTACAGGACGAAAATGTCAATTAATCTCACATTTCTTGTACTTTGTACTTTCCCTCATTCCAAAGCTATTTAAGCACGTGCTTGCATTGGGATTAACAGACAAGAAAATTTATGAATTAAATATTCTGAATCCTGGTTGCTTTAATGTGACTGGACTGTGACTTTGAGGACGAAACCCCTCAAGTCTGGAGACACATAAGGAGCTGGACGATACCCAAGGCCTCCTTTAAATTTTCGTATAAGACATTGGGCAGAAATCGGCAATAAGAAGGTTGAATGAATCAAGAATGGAAAAATCAGGTATGAAGCGAATGTGTGACCTTGGCATTTTCAGTATCTACTGTTCTGTGCTTTCCATTCAGTAATAGGCGTCATTTCCAATTTAGTATTCGAAGAACAATGGAACTGGTGGTATAGCAAATGTTTGCAAATCGTGGTGTTTCTGTGGATATTTGTAGCAGACATTGTCTTGTGAGCACAGTCGGAATTGAGACCCAGTTGGACGTTTTTTGGAGAATGTTGTCTTTCACGTGGTATAAATTTCGAGAGGTCGGGTGCTGGTTCGAAGTTGTAACTGCCACGTTCATTAACAGGGTTGGAAATGGTGAATGGTAACTTCCAGTAGGTCGGGGTAATTGGTGGGCAGGCGTTTGATAACATTGTCGGATGTATATTGTGCCATTCGAACGTCATAGCAACAGTGTGAAGCTGAGAGCCCTTTTCGGGTTGAAACCCCTGCCAAATGTTATATGTGCAGATGGACATTTGCGTGGAACATAGTACAGTCTGAGCGTCGAGTTTGAATGCCGAGTTGCCCTTGGCACGCCCGTAACAGTCTCTTCAAATGTGCACAAACTGAGATCGTTGGCGGGCAGTTAAATCATTCGCGTCTGAATCATCGCACAGTTTCCTGACGGGTCGGGTTACTTGAAATCGTGAGGAAGGTTGCTTACAGTAGGCCCACGTCATTGGAGGAGGAAGGAAAATAGTCGTGGAGAGTAGACCAGAACAGTCAATGGGTTACAGCACTGTGTATGGCTAGCACATGTTATCCTCTTACGGCAAGTAGCACTTCCAGCAGTTTCAGCATAACCAGAGGTCTGTAACATCAGACTCTTAGATCTATTCTGTGCTGAATTGAACAGAATCAGTATTCCTTAATTTACCTTTTGAATCTCATTGTATATTTGGAGTCTCATTTAATTTTTTAAAGCCTGAAGGTGTACTGTTCCTGTACTGAGTTTACATTGGAAAGTTCTGTTATAAAATTTTGAAAGTACAGCAGTAAGTTGTTCATTCAATGATTGTGCCTTCAAACTGTTTACATTATGAATGTATGCACTTCTTAATAGACCTCAGAATCTCACATAACAGTAATCAGTACAAAGCATTTTAAGATTAATCCAAGTGGTCTGCAAACTGTTTGACGAAATTGTACACTACAGATTGCATAAGCATTGATCAAAAATTTAAGGACAGTTTATTACACAGATTGTCTGCACCTATCTCATGGGTAATTTATTAACCTTTGGCATCACAATTACTTTTCTAAATTGAACTGCAGAGATAAGATAAGATAAATTTATTAATGTCCAACAAGAGATCACCGAAAGAGTCCATACATCCAGTTTTTGTCTATATAGGCTATGGCACTTGAGCTTCAGGTTTGATTAGAGATCAATCTTCATCAATTTTATTTGAACCCTAGAGTGTAAATCTGCTTACCATGTCTAAAGAACACTCATTATTGGTTGTAATCGTTATTCCTCCCTTGAGGCATGCTTCAAATCATCCACGAATCTTTCTTTGACATGAAATTGTCATAAATTCTGCTCCAATTTGTCTAGAGACCCCAACGACCTTTCCATGCCTCAAAATGCATCTTCCCTACCTTTTTTGTCATACAAAGATATTAGCAAAAAACTCTAATGATAGCATTGCCAACCACCAGAGCTAAGGACTCAAGGAATGGTTTAAAAACAAGAATGTGATGTCCCCTGCTGGGAATCTGCTTAAATTTGAAAGATGAACATACTTAACTATGTCATGAAATTTAGTTCGCCATGGAAACATTTTAGGATCCTTAATACATGTGATAATTAACATACTCAGTCCCAAAATTCCTATTCATCTCCCAATCAATAACCTTGAGAACAATGGGGAATTACTTGTCAGTGGGCACTTGGAAAGCAATCTAGATGAGGCTACCTCCAGGTTTCAGGAACACGTATGTATGCCTATTTTGGGACATCTCCCTCAAGGATTTGTGATATATGTCCTTACCCAATCTTGTGAGATACCAATTATAAAGAATATATAGAAGTATTATCATAGATACATAAAGAGATACATCATGACTTAGATAAATCAACATACCTATATATATATATATATATATATATATATATATATATATATATATATATGCACTCTGAAATACTGTTATAAATATTGACTTACTAACATTAGAAGTATGTGTCAGATCATTATAACCATATTAAATATGAAGTGTTGTATACCAATATCAATTCTAATATAATTTCTTACATTACTTACAAAATTCAGTAATTTATCAGTGATCAGAATTGATCCCCTGTTGGGCTCTTCCCACAGACACACACACACACACACACAGCCTTCAATGCCTTTAGGTTGGTGGTGTAAATCTCTTTTATATGTTTGTCTTTAGCGGTCATGTCTTTTAGCATAGACATTCTCATTGGAGAATCATGTGATGGTGCACCTATTTCTTAATCCGGTTGCTGCTAATTAACAGTAAATTTTATTTGTTTGTTTGTTAAGTAGTGCAGCTATTATATGGGATGCTATGTTTGATCTCCTGCTGTGACAAAGAAACAAGTTGTTTTTTGTTTGAAATTTGACTCCAAGTTGTTTTGTATTTGTCATAGTTACATTGCCTTGGGGGATGTCAGGACAATTTTCCAAGTAGGGGGGATAGAGGGGCCTCGATTTGGGGACGTTAGGGGGATGATGGTGCGGGCGGCAAGGATGGGGTGTGTATGTACTATATACTATACATGTGGTGCTTAAAATGCTAGTTATGAAAAGATGTATATTAATACAAGACACAAAGATGTATATTACTAATTTACTAAAATTTAAATACTTGAACATTGCATTGAACATTGAACATTGAGTATTGAACAATAATATTAAAATTTTAAATACTCGATTCAACAAATGGAAGAGTTCTAACTTCTATTAGATAAATATTAAATAATAGTCATAGATATCAAAAGTACAAGTATCTTATCATAAAGATGATTACATTGAGCAACATGATATGATATTCAATACGATCAATAGGATATCTAAAATATATTTTAACTTTATTATATTTGTTTGGATGGGGGATGCCTATACATTCTGTGGAGGGGTTGAGGGATGCGTTCCCGTCCTATCTCCTTAAGGGACATTGGGACATCCTCCATTTCCACTAGAATGACAACAAATTGGTGGTGTTGTTGGAGACCTTGGAATGACATCCCTACGTCTCCAGTGCATCCTCATTTCAAAGTCATTTGGGTTCTTTTGGTGGGGACACGTCCCTATGTTACACTAGTATTTGCACAAGAAATGTCGAAGGATTTTTTGTTTAGCAAAGCCAGTGTGTATCTATGCTTATCATGTTTTTCTATGAGAATCTCTGTTCATGATAAGATTGGTTTTTGGCTAGATAAACACCAAAGATATACAATAGAACTCGACATAGCAGAATGATCACCCCACCAATATGTATTATCTAACTTGAAATTCACTCTTTTTCAAGATTTGTGGTCTTGACATAATAGTTGCATGTGACAAAAGTTTACAAGTATGCAATGTATATATTTTGCTATGTTACCGGTTTCGGGGATTTTCTGGTCAAATCTAGGACTAGGTATAGTTTGAATTGGGTTCGGGTACGTTGTTAGTTCAATTCGTGATCTGTCACTTGCAAATAAATAGCAAACATTGGTAACATTTTGAATCATGACTAAATACCGACAACTATCTTTTCTACAACAGAATAGCCATTTAGTCGGATAAATATGAATGGGTATTGGGCGGCTCACTAACAAGGTTTAGGTCAATTTTCTTATCATTGCTTTCATGGAATCAATGGATAAGGCTAAGGATAATGCTAGAACCGATTCTAGTTCAAACGCCTGATTTGTATCTTGACTTTGCAATACAATCATTTGCAAACTGTATATAAGGGTCTCTTGTGCTTGTAATGTAAATGCTAACTTTATAGTTTTCAATAGTGAATGAAGTTTATAATTGGGATTTTAGTAAGTACTTATTATTAAACTGAGATACATATTTACTTCGTCTACAATGTATTATGTAAGTTGTTACTTTATCGACTAAAATATATGTAGTCTCAACTTTAATATTATAAATATATATAAATTTACAATTATACATTATATTATATAATTTTAATAAATAATCTTTTTTACTAAAGTTTTTATAAATATTATTTATGTTTTACTATGGTTTTCAATAATATAATTTATTTTTAAATCTATTAAGGTACTATATATATAATAATTTTGTACTGACAAACCCTAATCCCATTTCAAATTCTTGCTATACAAGTGAACCTATTCCACAAACTTGTATGTGAACCCAAATCCAAGCCATCAATTTAGATGCTTTTCAAGAAGTTAAGAGTCCTAAAGTGTAATAACCCCAACTTGTTATAACACCAAATTCTTTTGTAATTCACTTTGCAAGCAAGCTCTGATACCAATGTAATATCCCTTGCCCAAACTAACTGATTTTAGCTCAAGGAATATTGTCAAACACTTGTATGTTGCCTTTTTTTTTTCTGAATTTTTTGTGTTTCAAATTGTTTGATATAGTTTGAATGATGCAAAGAAATTCAGAATGTTTGCAAATGATATTACAATACCTCTTACAATGAACTAATATGCAAGTGCAGTTCTTTTTAGTATTTTCAATGCATATACATGGAAACTAGATATGGAATGCATACCTACAGTCAGCTGACATTTTGGCAAACAATTGACATACAACTATTATGCTGATCAGAATGTTTGCAAATGATATTGCAATACCTCTTACAATGAACTAACATGCAAGTGCAGTTCCTTTTAGTATTTTCAATGTATATATATGGAAACTAGATATGGAATGCATACCTACAACCAACTGACATTTTGACAAACAATTGGCATACAACTATTATGCTGATCATAAATGCTATTAGATACAAACAAATGGTATGCAACATATATTTCCTTTGTTGAATTCATTCTCAGGTACAATTTTGCTATGAATTTGCCAAAACAAATGGGCTTACAATAATGACTACAACAATGTCAAATGTAATTTTGAGTTATTGCTTATAACAGCAAAATTATATGCCTCAAATTACAATGCTAACTACTAATAGTTGCAAGAGGAACTTGTTAATAGTGATGACCAATGGATGGAGATGAAAGTTGTAATCATAATCAAGCATAAATACTATAGCGTGGCACTGTTCACACATACTGTAGCAGCAAAGAAAAAATGATTACTAATGGCTACCAAAGATGAATATTTAAGTTTGCACTCAATAGTCCTTCAATATTCTTCAAACCCTTTGGTTAATCCTTAACTTTAAGCACAAATAGAATTCCAGAATGAAGCTCTCCTAAATGCCAAATTTAATAGATATTTCACCCCCTCAAATGGTTGCAACACTGAAGAATTGATGCTCTCCAATGGCTAACTGAAATGAGAAACCCTTAGTTTCTTCTACCAAGTTCATATCAAATGCAATTGACAATAATCGGATGCCTAACAATAAAGCTCTTGCCTCTATTTATTCTTTTCCTTCACCCTTTTAGAAGGAAATAAAATATTATTTAATTGCACTCTCTATAAGCTTCTCCCTTTCCAATACAATAATTAGTTGTGCTTCTAGAAAATTAAATTAATAAATATAAAATCGCCTTTAGATTTATTTATTTATTGACTTTAATTTAATTTATTTCTCCTTATTTCTCCACTTAGCCTTCAGAAAATGAAAAGCTAAGAGCTCCATTGAAGGTCTAAAAAACAAGGAACATTACATAAAGTTAGTTCTTATCGTATGGTTTTGAGAGCAATGGAAATATATTTAGGAATGCATAGGTCATACAAGTTGTTTCTCTTAATAAAAGACTAGTATCCATGGCAAAAGCCTTTTTTCCCAATTTTTTTATAGAATTATCAGATTATGTGTTTGTTAAATTGAGCTCTTTTGAGATTCTGTTTGTGCCATATGTTCACATGGACTCAAAATGATTAATTTTGATCTCTTTTGCAGAGACACTATCAGAGGACGAATGGGAGGCAGCATACCTGTACTTGGTGTTTGTCTTGAGAAAGGTATTTTTATATGACCACCTTTTAGCCTTTATTTGATGAGTTAGAGCAAGAAAGCTAGTACTCTACCTTTTCTTCTGGTAATTTTTGACTAATCTATGCCCATTTTCTTTGGAAATATATTGCTAGAAAGATTTATTCTTGTTTTTTTTTTGGTAATTCATGGAAGTGTTAGCATAGCTTGTTTACTTTGGCCTGTTATTTTAAAGATTACTACAATGAAAGACAAAAGATTCTATCTGTGAATAGGTGTCATATTTCATAGATGACGTGTACAAGGTCTTAGAACCTTTGTAAAATTGTGCATAACCTATGTTTTTGAGTTTATTGAAGTTGTGAAAATGTAAACTACAGAGATGGAGTGCATAGATTACTAGTAACTCTGCATGTTGATATTCCCTGATTGCAAGCTCTGAAACTTATGTCAATACCTTCTGATACTTGTTGATTGCAAGTAATAGTGTGAGGTTGGTTTGAACTAACTGCAAACCCTTAACTTCAATTGGAAATGTTCATTTGCACAATGCCACAATTGGGTATTTGAATGAGTGTTGACAATATGAGAATCATCTATTCATCCTTAGAAGATTGCACCTCGTTTCCATAGTTGACGTGGCAGAAGTAAGGACCGGTTGTAATAATCCTGTCTGGTTATAGTTGAATCAAGCATCAATTTCTTTCACATTTCGATGGTTTGACATTTTGTCAAACGCTTGACAAGCAGCCCAATTACCATTGAATCTATGATGTCTTAAATTTTCAAACACAATATCAAGATGTATAGCAAACTGATCACAAATTTTCTTAATTTTGGCCTTATAAGTTTTGCATAAATAAATACCGAATGCCAATAAACAATTCTAAAATGATTCACACCAGCTTCTGAATTCATTTATGAACAAACCATATAGCAATATTATGAAAGGAAATTTAATTGTTGGCTGATTATAAATCAAAATTTGAAGCCAGCTTGTTTACTTTCAACTTATGTAATATAAACTGAATTTTACAAATTAAGAACATGGTCTTTGCTGTAGAATGTAATTGCAAAGTCAAACTGAAAGCCACCTGGTCCAATTTCAATCTGGCACTCATAATCTACTCTTACAAATGTTGCTCAAAACAAACTCCAATCTGTAGATTAAACCCTAGACCAGCAATAGAGAAATTATAATATTCAATTGTATAAATGCTCCTTAGCCACAGTTAATACAGAAAGAGGAGACGATAATAAAACTCAAAAGTCCACAATACCTCAGCTGTGGATTCTCAAAATTAAATGTACAATACTTCAGCTGTAGATCCCAAATCCTTATACTTCAGCAAGGGCACAAACTTTAGACTCAGAAATGTCACAACAACAATAAGAGCAAAATAAGATATTCAAATAATTGGATGCTTTACTCATCAAATGGACTTATATTTATAATCTCCAAATGGCACAAAGTTTCCCAAGTGAACTTCACTTAAGAAGCTTCTTGCACACAACATTAAAATATAATAAAGTGCCATTATAATCTCATTTATTAATTGCTTTTGGCTCCCAACATGACTTTTTCCACCATAACTTAAAATTTTGACATGTAAGGCCACTTTTTCTTGCTCCCATGGATTAAAACTTTTCGTCTCAGTTCCAACGAGCTATGATACTGAAGTGACCAACCAACAACACTATCAAAAATAGCAACCTTGGCGTATTTATATGAATAATAATAATTCACCCATTTTGCGAAAACAACCGAAAAGGCATTAGAATCAAAATCTGACAACACCAAAGTGATCCTAATGATGAAAGATGATGAATGAACTTGACAGGGTGACTTACCATCAATAGACACTCTCTCCAAGATTCTTGGAGCTCAAACTGGAAGCTCGAAATAAAAATTGAGAGCATCCTCCAACTCCTCTAACTCAACTGAGCTCATTGGAACCAACAGATTGACTTACTATAAATAGTAAGTCCCTCAAACAGAGCCATAACACACCATAGGCTACTGGAAAGCCTATAACCACACAACTGAGACTCTCAAATCCCACTGTTAGCTCACGAGGGTTGCGATGGTGAACTGACCTGGCCAACTACAAGAACTTGTTAAAAATGGGGACATTACAGTCCTCCCTCCCTAAGATTGCTTGTCCCAAAGCAATTCTAGAGCAAGATGAACATCACAATTCCCCTGGATCCCAAAGGTAGAATTGTGTACTATCCCTATTGAGTACAAGAAACTCCTATAGCATCTGCAGCTAAATAACTAATATGAATGATAGAATCATTTGGAAACTGATTGTAGATGTTGATGGTGATGACACACCATCGGAACTCGATCCAATTGAAATACCAACTTTGTCCACACCTGAGTCTCCATCAAACTGATACTCACACCCAACTGCATTGAGGAGATGGTAACAACCATAGGTACCTGAAACACTACCCCCAACTCCAACCTTTGCCAAACTGTCCCGAGTGTGTAGACATTGCAAGCAGTTGTTAATCCCATCTGCAAAAGTTGGCGCTAACCCATACCATAATGGATGGTATGAAACTGGAGCCAATCCACACCGATGTGAAACCAAGTCCTCAACCTCTAGTTCAAAAGAAAAATGATGAGCAATGTCAATAAAAAC
The DNA here is from genome assembly GCA_028749045.1 of Cupressus sempervirens. Lineage (NCBI taxonomy): Eukaryota > Viridiplantae > Streptophyta > Pinopsida > Cupressales > Cupressaceae > Cupressus > Cupressus sempervirens. Next base: position 430,476,322 of record CM053788.1, read on the forward strand.
TCCCAATCTCTGTCATGGGCTCATCATCATCGAACTGGGAATTAGAAGATGGCTCCAATCTCTGACTTCGAACTATTGGTCGGGCAAGATCCTAGGCAACTCTCTCAGTAAACCCAACCTCAAAATCCCTATGGGGAAGCATAGCAGACAGAGTCTCTACAATATTTTACACCAACCTCTGAATAGCATGAGAGCCTCGGATGAGAGTACCCTTAGACACTTCGTATGAATCCTCCCTCACTTCTGAACTCTCCAACAGATACTCCATGAAGGACTGTGTGTAGTAGAAATTATATGTGGAAGTGTCAACCTACTCCCTTGCAACCCACAGCTGATCCCTCTAAAAATGTGGCACTGCCAACTGTCCAATGCTATCAGCTGTATGAGATGAAGAAATAGATTCACTTCTAGCAAAAGGAAGCAAATCAGCATGAGAGCCCAACTCCCTTGCTACTCTCGTCTCATCCGTATCTACTGCACCCATATCCTAGATGGATGTGTCGGCCACATCATCATGTCCATCATGCCCAACTGTAGAAGCAAACTCACCACCAACCACAATATGCAATTGAGCTGGCTCTGGGGTTGGTGTGGTTTGAACATGCTCCAACTCCACGATCACCTCATCCAATCGTGATTGTGACTCTTGAAGAGCCCACTGAGTACACTGAAGAGAGTTAACAATCACCTCAAACTCTTGGGTGAGCTCCACCACCTCCTCCTCTTTCTCTAACAATGTCTCATGGTAGGTGCTACCCCACTCCAGAAGGTAATCTTGGTCAGCAACTAGCTATGAGCAATTATGCTTCAAGATCCTGATAGCCTCTCAAAGCGCATGACCCTCTGCTAGAGAAAGACTACTATTATTGCACTCATTAGACATAGAAGCACCCCAACCAAATGTAGCTAGCATCTGATAGACAACATCATGATGCCCGAGAGCTGAAGAAATGTCACTATCACTCACCTTTAGTTGATTGGTTACATGATGTCTTTGTAACCCCTGACTCCTTTACAATCTCTCTGTCTCACTAACTACACTATGATAGGAAACTAAATCAAAACTACCCACCGAACAATTCTATGGGCAGAACCCGCTCACTGATCACTCATATGTCTGCCATCACCCTCACACAACTCATCCAGAGAAATGGAAGCCCTAATCTCCTTACACGTCTCAGCTTCCACCTCAAACATAAGATCATGTAAACATCGATCTTGGGACTCATCAAAATCCTCCTCGAAGTCATCACCCAATTTCTGATAAGGGATATCATATATGGTGCAGCTCATAGTATCTACATCCACGTCTCCCAATTTTGTTGTAACACCTATATCACTAACATCATAGTTGGGTTACTCCATACGTGCCTCGGTCCCACCTAAGGAGGCAACTGCCTCCTATACTAGAGCAACACTATAGTAGCTAACATATAACTTGCCAATAACAACTCCCTCCTCCGGTGAGTCTAAAAAAGTCAATGGCAACTACATCATCAACTGCCTCTAAACTAACCACAGTGTCTACCTTGGGAGCCTCAACTTGCTAAAGCTCAGTGTTGCTATCCATCAAGGGTATTGGCACATCTACTGATCTTTGTGAGATGATTCCATCATCAACACTGTGGATGGGGCTAGTAGGTGTCTTACTGAATATAGGTACATCAACATCATGGACACCTGTCAAGGAAAAATCAAGCTTCCTTCCCTGCAATCTCGATGTCGGCTTTCTAAAGGCAGAAACCATATACCTCGCTGCCCTCTTAATTGCCTCCAGATCCGACAAGCTCTCTGCCAACCTTTGTTGATGAAGCTTAAGTTTCTTCATACTCCCTTGCAAAGGATTCATTTTTGCGCTAACTTCCTCATTACTCCACTGACTTCTAGAACTGCTAGTCCTCCTATGTCTGTCCATGGCTAGAAATGCTAGAGTGCTGGTCACTCCAAATGCAACAACAAATCTAGAAATAAAATAACTTTTTTACCCCACAGGATGACAGGAAACCGCTCTGATACCACTATAATAACTCTGTTTGGTTATAGCTAAAACAAGCATCAATTTCTTTCACATTTCAATGGTTTGATATTTTGTTAAACACTTGGCAAGCAGCCCAATTACCACAAAATCTATGATGTCTTAAATTTTCAAACACCATATTAGGATGTACAACAAACTGATCATAAATTTTCTTAATTTTGGCCTTATAAGTTTTGCATAAATAAATACCAAATGCCAATAAACAATTCTGAAATGATTCACACCAGTCTCTAAATTCATTCATCAACAAACCATATAGCAATATAATGAAAGGCAATTTAATTGTTGGCTGATTATAAATCAGAATTTGAAGCCAGCCTGTTTACTTTCAAATTATGTAATATAAACTGAATTTTACAAATTAAGAACTTGGTCTTTGCCATAGAATGTAATTGCAAAGTCAAACTGAAAGCCACCTGGTCCAATTTCAATCTGGTGTTCATAGTTTACTCTTACAAATGCTGCCCAAAACAAACTCCAATCTTCAGACTAAACCCTTGGCTAGCAATAGAGAAATTATAATATTCAATTGTATAAATGCTTCTTAGCCACAGTTAATACAAAAAGAGGAGACGATAATAAAACTCAAAAGTCCACAATACCTCAGTTGTGGATTCTTTGAATTAAATCTACAATACGTTAGCTGTAGATCCCAAACCCTTATACTTCAACAAGGACACAAACTTTAGACTCAGAAATGTCACAAAGACAATAAGAGCAAAAGAAGATAATCAAATAATTTTATGCTTTACTCATCAAATGGGCTCATATTTATAATCTCCAAATGGCACAAAGTTTCCCAAATGAACTTCACTTAAGAAGCTTCCCACACACAACATTAAAGTATAATAAAGTGTCATTATAATCTGATTTATTAATTGCTTTTGGCTCTCAAAATGACCTTTTCCACCATAACTTAAAATTCTGACACATAAGGCCACTGTTTCTTGTTCCTATGATTTAGAACTTTTCGTCCTGATTCCAACAAGCTATGATGCTAAGGTGTCCAACCAACAACACTATCAAAAATAGCAACCTCAACATATTTATATGAATAATAATAGTTCACCCGTCTTGCGAAAACAACCGAAGAGGCATCAGAATCAAAATCTGACAACACCAAAGTGGTCCTAATGATGAAAGATGATGAATGAATCTGATAAGGTGACTTACTATAAATAGACGCTCGCTCCAAGATTCTTGGAGCTCAAACTAGAAACTCGAAATAAAAACTGAGAGCATCCTCCAACTCGTTTAACTAAATTGAGCTCATTGGAACCAACAAATTGAATTGTTATAAATAGTAAGTCCCTCAAATAGAGCCAAAACACACTGTAGGCTACTAGAAAGCTTATAACCACACAACTGAGACCCTCAAATCCCACCCTCAGCTCATGAGGGTTGCGATGGTGAACTGACCTAGCTAACTTCAGGAACATGCTAAAAATGGGGACATTACACCGGTTTAGTCTCACCTCGTCATCAGTATTGGCTTGCATTGTTAGAGTTATCTTAGCTTTCTAAAACCTTTGTCTTTTTACAATTTGCTTTCTTAAAAGTAGTCAATGACCTTACATTGCTAAATCATTTGCATTTGGAAGGTTCATAGATTATCCATTGAATGAATAGAGTAAGTCCCCACATGGTTACCAATAAACCACATCATAAAACCGAGTTGTGTCCAACAAGAAAAGGAACCTTGGCGTTGCCTCTATGGTCTTTCTTGCAATCTTAGCCTACATGGTCTCCTTGTACAAGAAAGGATTTAATATTTGGTTTTTATTTTGGAACAATTAGGTCCATTTGGTTTGTCGAATTGGAGTAGAATTGGCTTTTCCAAAAACTAGATTCAAAAAATTTTGTGTTTGTGTTCGAAATTTCAAAATAGAATTAGAATTGCAAAAATCTAATTTTACCTCAAAATCAGGTCATCGGACTTCCCACTAGCTACCTAGAATTGAAAATTGAAACCTATTTACACTTTTTTGAGGAGTGTAAAAAATCACATTTTATTAGTTTTTCATATCTATTTGTGTTGTGCATCGAGTTGCTCCATGTGTTGGCATGGTCATGTTACCACAGGTTATGTGGATGTTGAATATTACCGTAATGGTATGTAGGCTTTTTCTAGGTTGGGTCAGTTTCCAAGAGAGCAAGTTTCTATCGCTCTTACGCTCAGGAATTCCACTATGAAGGTGCACAACTATTGAAATTCTGTCAGTTTTAGAAATGACACTCATAATGGAAGCACCCAGGGTAGAATATGCTAAGAAGGCAGATGGTTCTCCCACGTTACAAGCGTCTCTATGCCTTGCAAGGCTTTGATTGTGGGACCTCTCATTGTGGTACTAGATTTTGATATTTTTGTCAACAATAGAGAGTGCGGAGAATTTTCACAAGGTCTGAAACGAAAGCATGTACAATGAGCATTTAAGAGGGAATGTCTTTGAGGTGTGTTTATTTACCCTTTTTTTCTCAAACATGCTAATGCAAAGTTATGCAGACTTGAAACTTTAGCCTTGGAGGACAAATCCTTTGAGCCAGGCATGATCTATGAGTTGTTTTACTCATTTTTCTTAATTAAATTTAGAAAAATAAATCCTAATAGCAATTGTTCTTTGAGGAACCAAATGTAGAAAATGTATCTTCCCACTCATCTTCTTGGTGAACCAAACAGTTCTACTAAAATTGCAAACATCTTTTTTAAGATTTTCACATCCTTGATTTGGCTAAATCAAGATTTCTAGAAATCTCGATTTCTACAATTCCATGAACCAAACAGATCCTTAGTGTTTCATCTTGAATGTTGAAGTAGTCACAAAACTCACATCAATTGTTCCCTTTTTGTTGTCAGGAAAATGGGTAGTTAGACAGTTGGTCTGCCTGAGGGAGTTTTACAGGTGCAACAGTTTGCCTCACATCCCCGCAAACACTATATGTATGCATTATTCCTTTTGATCGAGACATGGTTGTATGGAATACATTTTGTGTATGGTAACCTATCAATGAATATAATACTCGTGTTAAGTACTTTATTTCTGGTATGCAATTAAGCTTTGTTGCCCCACGAGGGTAAACATTTGGCATCGTTGCCTATTCTGAATCTGGGAAGAGTGATGCAAACAATGACATACAAAGAATAGAATAAATAGGAATACCTATCCTGAAGATTGTGAGGACCAACGACAATGGAGTGATCGAGCTGTCTGAAGGGGAGCATGAACTAATGACAAATTTTAACATCTTGTTCCGAGCAAGTATTGAAACCTTTGTAGGGAGATAAACCGTACGTGAACAAGTTCCAGAGGACACTGTTTGGGACGTGTTGAACTTGAGTCTCGCTGCAAACCGGTTGTTGCATCAGTTCCCTCGATTATTTGCACAAACATTTGTCATGTCCCCCAATTATGACAATATAGGTCAAAAAATAAATGCAATAAAATACTTATAATAATTATTTTAATAAATATATAAAATATTATATATAATAATTATTATTACATACTAAGTTATTGAAGTAAATAATGATATATAAATTGTATAAGTTCATTATAAATAATAAATATAATTTAATTTAATAAATATTGAAGAATAAATAATAATATATTATTGAGATGATAAATAATCTAATAAGTTTAATATTAAATAGTAATAAATAAGGATATAATACCAATAATATACTTATATAAATTTATATAACATAATATAGAATCTTTATTAATAAATATATATATTAATGAAATTAATTAATAATCAATATAAATGATTAAATTACGAAGATTCGTAATTGATGAGAAATAGTGTTAAGTAACATGGATCGAATACTGCAAACGTAATTTTCATTGCCATCCTAATTGATGATTTTCAAATGCAGTTTTGGATCTCATATAAATATGAGGAGGAGACATGTCTCATGAAGAGAAGTGTCTCTATAGCTAATCATCATTGGTTAGTATATTTTAATATAACTAACCATGTATATATATATATATATATAATGTGTAATATATATTATATATAATAATATTTAGAATATTTATCTAATGATGATTTACTATTTTATGAAACTTATGAATATCAATCTGACTGAACTACAATTTAACACTCCCTCTTAGTTAGGAAGGATTGATATAGAATATACTATGTGCTCGAGTATAATGATATATCATCTCACTATAATATCCCTAGAATGGCGTATCAATATGAATTCATCAACACACATGTAAATTTTAACAGATGGAATTTTCTTCAACTCACTATGAGGTTAAATTTATCAACACCCCCCCCCCCCCCCCCCTTTTTAATAAAAGGAATTTAAGCAACTATAATACAAGAATAACCACCACCTTAAGTGTGGTTTATGATAGTTTTAAATTATGGTGTCCGGCAAGATCCGGCCCGAAGAACCATAATTGATTTTCATGGTGTCCGTCAAAATCTGGCCTGAAGAACAAGGATAACCCTAACTTCAAACATTTATGTTTGAAGATAGATCAACTATAATAAAGTCGTCATTTTAAATAGGATCAGAACTCAAGAAAGGTCGTCACCTTTGACAAGAAAAGTCGTCACTTTTCACAAAACAAGCTTGCAAGCACAATTTTATATTCATGAATATATTAGTTAATAAATGCATTTACAAAAATGTCATACCAACTTTACCTCTGAAGTACACAATTTTCAACTTCGCAAGAGGCTTGGTAAAAATATCAACATTTTGCTCATTTGTACTAATATAACTTAATTTGATAACATCTTTGCCAGCCATATCTCTTATATAGTGATAAGGAGTCTCGATATGCTTCACATGCTCCCATGGAGGCAATTACATACTCAACTTCAGTATAACTCAAGGCAACAACTGGTGGTTTTCTACAAAACAAAGATATTATAGCTTGACCCAAGACTGAAGCAACAATAAACGTGAGTGCATTACTTGGAACTTCTTCTCATAGAGAGGATATCATCCATGAAGGATTGCATCTCAGAATTTCTCCCTCTAAATATCGATCCTGGGAGGTTAGGTCCTCTAGTTACTTCCACAAGAATTTCTTCCCCCAAGGATGCTTGTCAAACTCCTTTTGAATCTGATATCAATTTTCTAATTTCTTGGTGATAAGTCATCACTTCCTCATGACGTACATAGAGGTAGGCCCATGAGATAGTTACCTACATGTGTTTCTAGACTCCCTCTAATTATTAATCTTCTAAGCTCCATCATTTCCTTCAAAGAAATGTCACACTCCCTCTTAATGTAGAAGAATCTCATATCTTACTCAATAAAGATGTTTTCTTCAGGAGCCTCACTTTATCTATCTTAATCATTAGGGTCTTTGGAACTACTATCATTAGATTTAGTCTGCACAATATTTGGTAGCATATTTGAAGTACCAACTTTTTCCTGTAAGAATATCCTTAAACATAAAGGAAAAGATCAAAGCAAATAACCCTTATAGAATTACAATTAAGAGAGAGATTACAAATTAGATAAATGCAAAAGATAAGAATACTTATTTGCCCATGATGGTTATGGAATATCTCCTTTTCTAAGGATGGTTCAAGTGAGAGTGAAACATTGCCTATTATTCCCCCCCACAATGTAAAGTTCCCACTCTTATATCATTGTACGCTTTAACATCACATCAAATTTGACAACTTCTTTCTAAGTCACAACTTGCTCTTTTTATCCAATGACGCTCCAAACATTCATTAAGCTTAATAGTAGAAACTAACGCAACCTCATCCACAATACGCCAATACCTTGATTGAGTATGATTGTGCCACTTAAATGACTTTACAACTCATATGCCAAGTATCATTTATCATTTGTCATAGATGATTCAAATGAACTCACCACTTTTATATGATGTAACTGAGAGGTAGGTCCATTAAGATCACATAGTTGTAGGAATTAAAGTCCTCTTGACTGTTACAATTTATCGATCATTCAAGATTCTATCACAACATGGTTTACTCCCTCTGAATCAATATGATCAAGATCTTCGAAGATTGACTGAATCACATCCTCTATCTACTCCCTCTCTTTTAAGGTTGCCCATAATGAAATGTCAAGCTCCCTCTTCTTGTAATAACATTCTTAGGAAAAGATCAAGACACATATAACATATTGAAATTTAAAGATATATAAGAGAGACTAATAAGATCTTTCTAGTACAATGTATATAATTATAAGCTAATGTCATTCTCTCTTATCCTACTTTTAGAATGATCCCCGTATTCCAATTTCATTTATGATTTATTTTTATTAAAATAAATCACCATAATATATTATTTCATCTCAATATATTATTTTCTCTAATTATTTATTTTTAACTATATATATATATATATATCAATCTTGATTCATATTCATATAAATAATTAGCCATACTATTTAAAAAGAAGAATGATATTTCAAAACTAACTTACATGAAATATATACAACCTTGAATATACTCTATCAAGTATCATCTTTTATACTTACTTGATTAGAGGTGGGTCCCTAATTCTCAAGACCTTTACTTACCTACTCCTTGTCCTTATATTACGCATCACTTATCTCCTTTGAAACCTTGAAGGTGTGTTTAAACTTTGTATTTTCTTTAATTCTCCCGATAGGTCTCTGCTCCAACTTATAAAGTCTTGTTTAACGATACTTTGTCTTTTATGTTTATATGTTCTATCAATGATAATAATATATCAACCTAATCTTATTCGGTGGACCATGGTTTGACAAGTCACAAATTTTGTGGGACTACAAGGGCACCAATGCTAAGGCGAGAAATTGTGGAAAACTTCTTTGCAGAAATCGATGTGACCAGACGAGTCCGGATAGTAGGTGAAGTTGACATCATTATCAACATTGATCTGCTTCTTTGTCTTTCCAAATCCATGTTGATTCGGTGATCGCTATTATGGGTCGATGCTTTCCATAATATTTCTTTCATCTTGTAACCTTCGTTTATTAATGCCAAAGACAGATATATTTTGTATTGAACAACAAATCTAATTAATGTCTTTTGTAGATGTCACATCTATCTGTCACCTTTGTATCTTGTTATGAGTCTTATTCCTGACTTTTATGTTTCCCATATTGTTTTTTTTGACACTACTGATCTTGTTCTCTCCGTTGTGGCAGTGTGTGGAGAAAGGTAACTACGATGTTTTGGGTTTGAGCATGTCCTCGATCAAATATTGGTAGATGTTGTCAAGATCTGAACAAGCATAGTTAGATCAAATATTTTGGGTTGTCTTCATTATAACTCAGTATCAATTGTGAGACTATCAACATTCATAGAGCTTTCATCTGTGTTCGAAGTGCATTCATTTGCATCAGAATATTTTGATTTGTGCTTCTGATATTGATATCTACGATTCCTTTTTCTTCTTCTCTATATATTTTATTTACATTTGCAATTAGGCTCTGATACCATGTTAAGTAACATGGATCGAATTCTACAAATGTAATTTTCATTGCCATTGTAATTGATGATTTTCAAATGTAGATTTGGACCTCATATAAATATGAGGAGACATGTCTCATGAAGAGAAATGTCTCTATAGCTAATCATCATTGGTTAGTATATTTTAATATAACTAACCATCTGTATATATATATATATATATATATATATATATATATATATATATATATATATATATATATATATATATATATATATAAAGAATATTAATCTAATGATGATTTACCATTTAATGAAACTTATGAATATCAATCAGGCTGAACTACAATTTAACAAATAGTCTATATAAGTATTAGGAGGAATGTCATTTAAAAATATAGGGAAATACATATGAATAGAGTTTTAAAGAGTTTGATGAAGAAATCTTAAATGTTTCACATAGGAACATTATAGTGGTATCAGAGCATGTTCCTGCCATCCTGATGGGAAGAATGCAAAACATGAACATGAATATGTACACTTTTTTTTTGAAAAAAGAAAAAAGAAAAAGAAAGATATGAATGAGGAATACATGAGATGAAATAAAAATAAGATTCAAAATGAAGAGGATCAAATGATGCATATTACAAATGGACATTCTAAGATTATGATCATAGCAATTAAAGTTCGGGACCACATACTAACAAATATTTGAAAGTAAGAAACATTGTCCTTTTGTCAAGATTTGATGGGACAAGATCAAGCAACACAATTTCATCCAGTCTTAGGGCGAAGTCAAATGCGTATACACTGAGCACAAAATGGGTGGCAGACCTAGCGATAGTGCTAAGTCACATCCTACTAACGAAAGTTATGGATTATATTTATGGAAATCGTGATACTTTATAGAAGGAATGATACAAATTCGAAATCTATATTCGTTGCCACTAATTTCTCTCTTCAAATCACGAATAGGTGTTTCAAAATTAGATATCCACGTCCAATCAGGAAGTGATTTTATAATAGATAGTAAATCTAAATAATAAATACTTGATGTCAACAACAAATGGTGAAGGAGAGTCATCAGACGAGAGAGAACCATCTACAAGAAAAGAAGGGGATGGGAATAGATAGAAGACTATAAGCACCAAAGTAGGAAAAAGATGACGAGTATTCAAGAGGGAAGATCAATTGCACGTTCTTTGAATGTGGAAAATAAGGAGCGGATGGTGTAATAAAAAAACATAAATAATATATGAAGGACGACACTTTATTCACCTTCATTGTGTGACTAAATAACAATTTAAACATTTATTAAAAAGGTGAAACAACGAACATATGGGGCCAAACATCTCTGCAATCAATACCAACGTGGCACCATGGGAGAAGGCTGATTAATATGGAACAAAGTAAGGAATAAGTGATTAAGGTGGAGGGATGGAGTAGCAAACATAATAGGAAAGAGTTGACAATGTCTAGTGAAGAAATATATTAACCCTAAACAACTTATCCTTCCAATTTATAAAGGGACCTCATTAGCAACACTTGCAAAAATATTGTTGTTCTTGTATGATTTTCAAATAACTAACTGCTAGTCAATTTTTAAGAAACAATGATATTCACCTTGCTATGGAGCGTAGAAATGAAAGTAAAAACCAAAGACAAGTAAAAGAAGTGACCACAGGAATACTGCTAAGTGGAACAACTTGAGAATTGTTAGGTTAACCTTAGATAGAAATAATAGTTGCATGCAAATATAACCAATATCAAAAAATAATAGATTGCACATAAGAGTACACAAAACACCAAGATTTAACATGGTTCACCCAATCCCTGGGCTACGTCCACCAACAACAAGTCCAATATTATTATTAACCAGTGATTACAATCTAATTACAATCTGTAATCCTTTACAACTCAATACCACCGCAAGAACCAATTTTCGCATCACACCTTATGAAAATCTCTAACCCTAAGCCTTTTTATACAAGCTTTTTGCCGCTTACGAAATTAAGGCTAAAATAATATAAAAATAGTAGCGGACGCCTTTTATAATATTAGATTATTTTTGGCTTCAGGGGCACTATCCCCAAAAACCCCCACAAGGGTGTTGCCCCTTGACCCCACTTTGTACTACAATAGGGAGTGCACCTGGGGCATTGCCCCAGGACCTCGTCTCCCCTGTAGAAATATTCTGGAGGGAAACTGCGCCAAATAAACTTTTGAGTCTGATTAAGCTTCACATTACAACAATCTCCCACTTGGAGACTGATTAGACTCCACAATAATAACCTCCCACTTGGAGACTGATCATAGCACTACTAAACCTATAGCTCCCATTGGAATATCAAACCACCCTAGACTCTGCTATCATTTTATTTTGCTCAGTCTAGAAGACCAACCGAAGCTGAAGAGGAGTTCATCTTCTCCCTTGTTACTACCTTGGTAAACGTATCTGCTGGATTATCATCTGTATGTATCTTTTTCAACTTTAACTGTCCATAATCCAAAACTGATCAAATGAAATGGTACCGCAACTATATGTGTTTTGTCTTTGAATGCAAAGCCGAATTCTTTGCAAGATGAATGACACTCTAGCTATTTGTGAACAAATAATTATCCTTCTAAGGGTGTCCCAATTCTTCCAAGAAGAATTGAAGCCATATCATCTCCTTGGCTGCCTTTGTAGCAACAACATACTCTGCCTCTATAGAGGATAAAACATTAACCTTCTGTAACCTAGAAACCCAACTCACTGCTGCCCCACCAATAGTAAATACATAACCTATAGTACTTCGCTTGGTATCAATATCCCCTGCCAAATCTAAGTCAAAATATCCCTATAAATTAGTAGTAGAGCCCTCGAAATGTAAACACTTACTAGATGTTCCTCGCAAATATCTAAGAATCCATTTCACTACATTCTAATGCTCAATTCCTGGATGACTCGTATACCTGTTAACAACTCCCATTGCATGTGCAATATCTAGCCTAGTACATACCATAGCCTACATCAAGCTTTCTACAGCCGAAGCATAAGATACCTTAGACATCTTGTCCTCTTCTTGTGTCGTGGGACACATCTCCTTAGTCAAGCTCAAATGACTAGGTAAAGGTGTGCTAACAGCTTTAGTTTTCTCCATAGAGAAATGTTGCAACACCTTCTCAATATAATTAGCTTGAGATAATGTCAATTTCTTGTTCTTTCTATCTCTGTAAATCTTCACACCAAAGATTTGTTTTGCTGCCCCCAAATCCTTCATAGCAAATGCATGTGCTAATTGATATTTCAGCCCCTTAATGTGATCCATGTTAGACCTAGCTACGAGCATATCACCGACATATAATTATAAAATAATGTAGCTATCATCATCCAACCTCTTAAAATAAACACAATGATCTGAATGACACCTACTATATCCATACTCATGCATAAACCTGTCAAATTTCAAATACCATTGCCGAGGTGCTTGCTTCAAGCGATATATACTTTTCTTCAATCTGCACACTAAGTTCTCCTTAACTTTGACCTCAAATCCCTGTGGCTATGCAATATATATCTTTTTATCCAAATCACCACGAAGGAAGGATGTTTTAACATCAAGTTGCTCCAAATGCATGTTTTAACATCAAGTTGTTCCAAATGCAAATCTTCAGTAGCCACAATACTTAAAACAGTGCGAACAGAAGTCATTTTAACAACATAAGAGAATATCTCATCATAATCAATGCTTTTTTCTGTGCAAATCCTTTTACAACTAACCTGGCTTTAAATTTTTTTTTACCTCCATCCTCTTCTTTTAACCTGTAAATTCATTTATTCTATAAAGCCTTTTTACGTGCAGGCAACTTGCATAAATCCCATGTCTTATTTTTCAACAAAGAGTCCATTTCATCTTTCATTGCAGACTTCCACTGAATCTTAGTAGCCACCTGCAGAACTTCATCATAACATTTAGGTTTACTAGCATCTGTTAGTAAAATAGAGTACAAAGAAGGAGAAAATATTTTTGGAGGTCTACTTGTCCTTGTTAACCATCTAACATTCACTAGGGTGTTTGGTATTTGTTGTTGTGGTTGTGGCACATCGTGAGGAACTACTAGAACATCAACTTTTGGAATATCATCCAGTACTACATAATCATTTTCTTTCTTCTCATATTGCTACAACAGATCTTTGTACAACACTTTCTTATTGAATATGACAGCCCTCCTTACAATTTTATGATTTTCAAAATCCCAAAGCCTATAACCAAATTAATTAATTCTATATAAACTAAATACACATTTCTTTGATTTAGCTTCTATCTTGGTTCTATTTTCAAAATCTATATGAGCAAATGCTTCACAACCAAAGGCCTTGAGAAAAGAATAACTCACCTTCTTACGAGTCCATGCTTCCTCTGGAATACCACAGCACAAAGGAGTAGAGAGACCTCTATTAATCAAATATACAACAGTATTGACAACCTCCACCCACATGTTTAAGGGAAACTCAGCATGTAACCTCATGCTTCTTGCACGCTCTATTATAGTCTTATTCATGCGTTCAGCCACTCCAATTTCTTGTGGAGTCCTTCGAACTGTTTTTTGTCTACGAATATCATTACTGGAGCAATAATCTTCAAATTTATGACTGTAATACTCACCACCATTATTAGATCTAAGACATTTTAATTTCTTACCAGTCTCATTTTCAACCAAGCATTTCCATTTCTTAAAAGTTTGAAATACATCAGATTTCTATCTAAGGAAATAAACTCATACTTTTCTAGTTGCATCATCAATAAATGTAACATAATGATGAGAGCCACCAAGGAAGGATACTTGAGCTGGTCCCCATACATTTGTATGCACAAGCTCTAATTTCTCACTTTTCTTTTCCTTCCTAGTCTTCACAAAACTCACTCTCTTTTGTTTTCCATACACACAACTTTCACAGAAATTCATATTAACATATTTTAGGCCTGGTAAAACTTTATTTGAATGAAGTACTTTCATACCTTTCTCACTCATGTGCCCAAGTCTGTTGTACCATGATGCTGTATCAGAATCTACAATAGCTATTTGTTCTCTTTGCTCAATTGCAGCAACTGTTCTTGAACATTCATTTTTTTCTGAAACAATGAAAGTGGAAGGAACAATATGACTTGTACAAATATATAAGGTGTCTACTTTCACAGCTTTTGCTACTATAAGGGAACCTTTTGAAACCTTCCAATTTTTATTGTTAAAAGTAACTACACAACCCTCATCACCGAGTTGCCCTGTTGAAATTAAATTCCTACTCAGCTTTAGAACATGTTTGCCTCATGTAGTAGCCAATGATTCCCATTTTACAACTTAATCTTAACTTTTCCCTTTCCAACAATTTGACAGGGTTCATTATACCCCAAATAAACAAGCCCAAAATCCTCTTAGATATTATCAATAAAATAACCTCTATGAGGTGTAGCATGAAACGAGGCACCATAATCTAGAATCCATGAATCATCAACACTTTCTAAAGACAAAAACAACGCATCCTCTTTGGATTTGTTACTTACCACATTTGCCTCCTTGTTCTCTTCCGGTTCATCTCCTCCATTTTCTTTCTTGTTCAGCAATCTTTCTTCTTATGCCCTATTTTACCACAACACCAACAATCTCTCGGTCCTCTGGATTGAGACCTATTTCCCTTTGACTTTCCTCTTGATTTACCATGATTTCCAGAATTATTTCTTATCTCAGTCGTTCTATTTCTACTTTGTGCGTTCAGAGCACTTCCTGATGTAGATCCACTTGAGGATTTCCTACGAGTTTCCTCACTCAAAATAAGACCGATCACATCATCATATTTTAGGGTATTAAATCTGGAAACACAATTACTCACAACCTTTACCAAGCCATTCCAACTTTCAAGCAAAGAACACAAAATTGAGAGAGCCTTAATTTCTTCATCAAAATTAATACTCATAGAAGATAATTGACTAGTAATAGTATTAAACTCATTTAAATGATCCACAATAGATCCACCTTCTGTCATCTTAATATTAAATAAACGCTTAATGAGAAATACTTTGTTTGAAGTAGAGAGTTTTTCATATACTTCTGTCGTCTTCGCTTTTGTAATATTAAATGCCACAGATGGTGCCAGGCATAATTGAATGCTTCCAAGTGCCTTCCTATCTAAAAGATCCCAATCCTCATTTGTCATAGTCCCTTGGTTCTTAGTTTTTCCTCCCAACAACTTCCATAAATCCTTCTGATAAAGATAGTCCTCCATTTGCATTTTCTATAACTGAAAGTTTTTTCTATTAAACTTGTCAACTCTCAGCTTACCCTCGTCTGCCATTGCTCCCACTCAATCATGAGACCTTCCTGTAGAGGATTGCTAAAAAAAGAAACGATGACAATTTGCCTTAACAAAAAAAAAAATGACGACCAACCTGACTCTAATACCACTTGTTAGGATTAAGCTCAGATAGAAATAATAGTTACATGCAAATATAACCAATGTCAAAAAATAATAGATCGCACATAAGAGTACACAAGACACCAAGATTTAATGTGGTTCACCCAATCCCTGGACTATGTCCACCAACAAGTCCAATATTATTATTATTCAGTGATTACAACTTGATTACAATCTGTAATCCCTTACAGCTCAATACCGCCGCAAGAACCAATTTTTGCATACCTTATGAAAATCCCTAACCCTAAGCCTTTTTATACAAGTTTTTTGCCGCTTACGAAATTAGGGCTAGAAATAATATAAAAATAGTAGCCGATGCCTTTTACAATATAAGGTGATTTTTGGCTTTAAGGGCACTGTCCTCGACCCCGTTTTGGCCCCAAACCCTTGTAGAAATAATCTGGAGGGAAACTGTGCCAAATAAACCTCTAAGTTTGATTAGGCTCCACATCACAACAACAATCAAATCAGATCGCTCATGATGGGTTGTACAAATTGGATCACTCTCCCACGAACCCGTGAATCCAAAACCATGACTTTATATGCATTCACACATTTAGGTATCATTACACTTGGGTTGAATGAAAGGACTCTCTTAAGTTCGTTCGTAGCCATTTGGAACAGTGAACCAACCACTAATTCAAGAAAGTATTAAATGATGGCGGAGATATAAGGTGCAAAAAAAGGTAGAGCACGGTATTAGATAAACATCATTACATATATGATAGTGTAAGATACCATCCAGTTAACAAGACATATCAGTGATTATATTAAGTTCCAATATACTAATAAAGAATGTGAAAAGAAATTAGGAAGACTTTCACATGAATATACAATAAGCGATGAATCCATAAGGAGAACAATCAATATTTTGATAGTCAAAATAATGTACAGGAGGTGATCTAAAATTCCTTGTATCTAATATAAGGATGTAACACTTCAAATCTGCAAGACATATAATGAAAATGAAAAACATTCAATGCGGAGGAAGGAAAAATATACAGTGATTAAAGTGCATTGATCTTTCAAGATGGAGAGGTAGCCTCAAGGATTTGGAACATTGAAAATATATACACTAGCAATGATACCATAAAAAAAAAAAAAAACAAGTGATCATGTAAGAGTTATTGGGATTGCTCAAGAAAGGTTGGAATCAAGACAAGGTTAAATATGCACCAATTTGAAGGCATGATATAAAAGGGTGGTAACATGAAAAAGATTAAAAACATTGTCATCCAAACAAGTAATAAGGTCTTCATGAGAGGGGTTGAGTATGACTTGGCCAATGATTCATTTCAGATGGGGCAGCATCAACCAACGCGGCATTTGAAAACAACAAAGATAGAACTAATATTAATAGTATCCTTAGAAGGGGTTACAAGGTATGCACATTTATACGTATTTTGGCATTATACTTGTTTTGTTTTTCTTAAATATTCTTAACCCCTTAGATTTATGGAGGAGATGGTATATACAATTATATCTAACTCTGCTCGAAGGAAAATATAAAAGTTTCATAGAAAATCATACTCATTAAAAAAAATATATAAATGAATATTGTTCAAGTGGATTCAATTTGGTAAACACATTTTATAATAACGACTTTGGGTATAACATATCCCTATCAATTTTGTGTATAACCTTGAAGGAGAATATAATTAATAAATTATGGATACGTCTATAAAATCTCTTTTATTCGTACGTTGTGGATAGGGAGTGTGCATAGGGGGAGGAGTAAATCGGTTGCATTGGGGCAAGAGAATCCCAACATTGATAAAGATCTAAGTGAGCCCCAAGCTGAGCATGTCTAAACTCAAGTAGCAGTAAATCTACCATCCACAACGGAATTAACTATGCACCTAGTGGGTAAGGAGTGTGCATAGGGGGAGGAGTAAATCAGTCGGTTTCCTTGGGGCAAGAGAATCCCAATATGGATAAAGATCTCAGGGAGCCCCAAATTGAGTGTGTCCAAACTTGAGCAGCAATAAATCTACCATCCAATAGGGAATTAGACACCCTATTATAGTATTAGCTTTAAAGAAAAGTTTCTAAAAGACACATGTTCAAGAACTTTGATTTCTAAATAGAGGAAATGAGCATAATATTCACGATGAAAGTTGGTAAAATGTTTCCTTAACATTTTGTTATTTCAAATTGTGAAAAGTAATTTAACAAATTTTTAACATGTTTCTCTGTGTCTACATTATTGTCTTCATGCATCAATGTGTTTGCTTTGTGTCTTTATTCATTCGAGTGTCTACCTCGTGTTTGCATTGTGTCTACATGCATGAATGTGTCTACTTTGTGTCTTCATTCATAGAACATCATATACTAACATGTGTACTTTGCAAGTATTTTAACACATGCAAGGAAAAGAATGAATTTGAGCTATTAACCACATCAGTTGCTTGAGGACAAGCAAATTTGAGAGTGGTGGACTTGTCATGTCCCCCAATTATGACAATATAGGTCAAAAAATAAATGCAATAAAATACTTATAATAATTGTATAAAAGATTATATATAATAATTATTATTACATACTAAAGTTATTGAAGTAAATAATTATATATAAATTGTATAAGTTCATTATAAATAATAAATATAATTTAATTTAAAAAATATTGAAGAATAAATAATAACATATTATTGAGATGATAAATAATCTAATAAGTTTAATATCAAATAGCAATAAATAAGGATATAATACCAATAATATACTTATATAAATTTATATAACCTAATATTAAACCTTTATATATATATATTAATGAAATTAATTAATAATCAATATAAATGATTAAATTACGAAGATTTGTGACTGATGGGAAATAATCTATATAAGTATTAGGAGGAATGTCATTTAAAAATATAGGGAAATAGATTTGAATAGAGTTTTTAAAGAGTTTGATGAAGAATTATTAAATGTTTCACATAGGAACACTTCTCATGTCCCCCAATGATGACAATAAGGTCAAAAAATAAATGCAATAAAATACTTCTAATAATTATTTTAATAAATATATAAAAGATTATATATAATAATTAGTATTACATTTTAAGTTATTGAAGTAAATAATGATATATAAATTGTATAAGTTCATTATAAATAATAAATATAATTTAATTTAATAAATATTAAAGAATAAATAATAATATATTATTGAGATGATAAATTATCTAATAAGTAAATAATATTAAATAGCAATAAATAAGGATATAATACCAATAATATACTTATATAAATTTATATAACATAATATAGAATCTTTATTAATAAATATAAATATAAATATATATTAATGAAATTAATTAATAATCAATATAAATGATTAAATTACGAAGATTCGTGATTGATGGAAAATAATCTATATAAGTATTACGGGGAATGTCATTTAAAAATATAGGGAAATACATATGAATAGATTTTTTGAAGAGTTTGATGAAGAAATTTTAAATGTTTCACAAGGAACATTACAACGATCTTGGTGTAGGTGAGGCAATGGGAGGAAGCCAAGAGAGAGCAACGGAGGCAACAAACTCTTAGGAACTTTTTGGAATGTAACTGTTGGGAATCAGAGGATTATGATGAAACTCAACGGACGTCTAACCCATGAGCCCATGGCCATGGGAATGTAAATGGAGTGTGGGTGAAAAGAGCAATGAAACTCTATTAACAGTCTCATAAACGACCCAATGATGATGTATGGAGGCTATATAAATAAAAATGTTTTTGTTAGTTATAATGTTTTTAAAAGAATTTATGCCAAATCATTTGAATAAGAATAGAAATAGAAGGGAACAAAATGATGATGTCCAAGCTACACAACAAGCATTGATCCTTGCACAACAAGTTAAGCGGAGGCAAAGGGTCAGGCAACTTGCTGATGGGTACCATGGTGGGGTCACGAAGGATGACCACGGTGCCACAAGAGGTGCATTAAATGAACAACATGGTTCGCCAAACCCTCCACGACCAAAAAGTACGAAGGATTTACTAGAGGAGACACGACAAAGGTTGAATTTGATTGTGGAAATGATGGCAGAATTTTTAAATTTGCGTACACCACAAGTAGAGAATCCAAACAGAAGTTTAGAAGGAACTAGTGTGGCTCAAGGTGTCTAAGGAGCACGAGTGCGGGGTAACCACTTTGTCCCTCACACATCGTACAAACAAGTACAATTTGATGATCAAACAAACCTTTTTTCAGAACCTATCACACTGCAGTGTAATAGACAGTGTAACGTACCAACACAGTCAGTAGCACCACCGGTAGTGCAACGGGTGGCACAACCAGCAGTCATGGTTGAGAACAAATGAAAATTGTCCAAGTTTATAGGCCAAGCAAAATAAGATCCGGTATGACACTGCCGTACGTGTGAGAAACAATTTGGACCAATAATGGCATCACTGATCAAGACGAGTGGATTAAACAATTTACTACCACATTTAGGGAAGGAGCCATCAACTGGTATTCTAATGTGGACAAAATTGGTTTGATAACATGGGCAGTAGTGAAGAAAGAGTTCCAAATGGGATTCAAACTACTAAGAGATGACAACAAGATACTTGCCGAGATCTACAACACAAAAGAGGGGAAGAATGAGTCGGTTAGAGCCTACGAGCGATGATTAAAGGGATTAATGGGGAAAATGGAATCTGCCTCAGCTGATGAATTGAAGAAGTGGTGGTTTGTTGAAGGACTAAAATCTTCCCACTGGAAGAAGATGAAGGTCGTACCACCAACATCATACGAAAATGCATATAACTATGCAATGGACCTTGAAAGCGAATATAGGACTTCAAAGAAAATTAAGTCCTCGGAGTAAAGTAGTGAGGAAGAATCAAGTAAGAAAGTGCATGCCCTAGAAAAAGACCTTCAGAGGATGATGAACTTAAGGCAACGAAAGGAGGATCAAGTAAAACCGAGGAAGATGAGGTGTGGTGTATGGACTGCAAGGAAGATAGACACATGAAAGGGTCTTGCCCAAAGAAATCCTTTTATGACATTTGCCAGATTGCGGGACATTCCACCAAAGAATGTCCCTATAATCTGAGGGTTGAAAACCAACAAGTGTTGTTTAGACAGAAGAAACCTTCCACATCTAGAACCAGCAGTCAACAAAACAATAATAATACTACATCTAGTGGCTATAGAAATAACCGACAGGGAGGCAAAGGAAATAAAAATAACAATCACCCATAGATCTAGTACGATGCAAAAGGAAGGCCAATGATACAATGCTAAGATTGCCAGAAGGAAGAAAATCCACAAAAACTATGCAAGTGGTGTGGACTAGGAGGCCAACTATACAAAGCCTGGTTGCAACCTCATTGATGTGGAAACAAGAGACAGGGAAGAGGATATCCTAGCAATTACACAAGCCCAAGCAAAAAAGGCCATTTATCCTGACCCTCATACAGAGAAATAAAGGGTGCTTGAGGCGAAGGCCGAGATTGAGAAAGAAGTACAGGCCTGAAGGGATCTCAAGGATACCTCCGGTTATTCTAGCCGAGTCACAACAAAACAAAATATCCTAAGGAAGATGGTGCAATTAGAGATACCAGTGAAAGTCGAGGACCTATTGGAAACAATGCCTTATTTAAAAGCAACCTTGTTCAACAATGCAACCATCCCAATGAGCACATTGGGACGGACAGAGTTTCCGGAAGGTTTTGCAGCGGACCCAGTGATACTTACTGTCAACAACAGATGAAGTCTGACAGCAGTGGAGATGGGCATCTTGGGCAACGTGCTAATGAACACAATTGTTGATGGTGGGTCAGGGGTAAATGTCCTATGCAAATAGACTTGGAAGAGTCTAGACAAGTCAATACTCTGGCTGCCAACCTTCAACCTATTGGGGTCTGACCAACATGGCATCAAACCCCACGGAATGTTAATGGCACAATAAGTAACAATTGGGACATAACTCTTCACATTGGACTTTGTCATAATCCCTCTCAAGCGGAAGGGATATGATGCCATGCTCAAGAGAGGGTGGCTGGTGACAACTAAGGAAAATCATAACTGGAAGAAAAATATATTGTCATTCGAGAGGGGGGGAAGAAAGTTTGTGATGGATCTCAAAACACAATTGGTTGGAGAAGAAATAGCATCTTCCTCAGATTCAGAATTTGACAATGGAGGAGACGAAGGGAAAAGGAATATGGAGTCCAATGATGGAGTATTAGAGTTAGAGGATGATACAAATTCTATGGATGGCCTATTCCATTGGCAAATGAGTGATTATGAACTATTCTCTCCGTCGTGTAATGTGCTCGAGATCAAGGAAGATTTTGAAGGAGTTCCCTTGGGAATTCAAAGAATACAAGGAACGCGAGGCATGAGTCGAGGAGAGTCTTGCCAATCAGTTCTGCAAAGATGGACCGATACAATGCAAAGAGGCGAAGTTGAAGGAGGTAAATCTCGGGGACAAGGAGAACTTGAAAATCATCTTGATGGGGGTTGATTAGGATTCGGTACTAAAGATGATAAAATTCAAAAAATTTATGGAGTACAAAGACCTCTTCTCTTGGACCTACAAGGATTTGAAGGGTGTAGCTCCAAAGTTTTGTGTACACCGAAATCCTCTAGTTTTCGAGCCCAACTTGTGCAGGAAAGGTTGTACAGGATGAACAAGAATTATGCTACAAGGGTAGAAGCGGAAATTAAACGGATGTTGGAGGCAAATATTATCTTTCGGGTGGAGATGAGTGAGTGGGTTTCATCTATTGTAATCTCCTTAAAGAAGAAAGCAAACCAAATTTGCATTTGTGTGAATTTCCGATGTCTTAATGCAATAACTATTAAGGACCCGTTTCCCATTCCATTCATGGACAACATCCTGGAGGAAGTTGTGGGCAATGAGTTTATTCATTTATGGATGGTTTTTTTGGATATAACCAGATATCCATAGTGGAGGATGGTGTATATGCATACAATAGGATGCCCTTCGGCCTCTACAATGTGCCAACGACCTTCTAGCGCATCATTCTATACATCTTTGACAAGATGTCCATGAGAAACTTTAAAACATTCTTGGATAACTAGTCCATATTTAGTGGAGAGGACAAGCATTTTGCTTCCTTAGGAGAGTGCATAGAACACTATCAATGAGCTTGTTTGGCATTGAATCCAAAGAAGTGTCAGTTTATGGTGCCATAAGGGAAGTTACTCGGGCACATATTATGCCATGCAAGGCTGAAAACAAATCCCGATAAAGTGTGGATTATAGTAGAGATGGAGGCTCCTACGGATGTGACTAGTGTCAAATCTTTCCTCGGCCATATCGGATAGTACTGTCAGTTCATAAAGAAGTTCACACATTTCATTTCTATTGGACAGGCTCACGAGGAAGGGGGAGCCGTATTTTCTGGGGAAGAAACAAGGGGAGGCCTTTGAGGAACTGAAATCAAGGTTGCTAGGTGCTCCTATTCTAGCGTTCCTAATTGTGATAAAGAATTTCATGTGCACGTGGATGCGTCAAACTATGCAATCGTGGCTACTTTGGCTCAAGATGGAGTGCACAAACTTGATCGCCCAATATGTTTCACAATTAGGTTGCTATCGAACACTGAGAAGAATTACAGCACCACAGAACGTGAGGCCCTTGGAATGAATTATTTGGTCTAGAAATTCAGGCACTACTTATATAGCGACGTTATTAACTTTTTATGTGGACCATCAAGCCCTCATATATCGGGTCAATAAACCCATTATTCATGGTAGAGTGAGCCTATGGCTTCTCTTACTCCAAGAGTTCATATTCAAAATTATTGTACAGCCAAGATGTAGTCGTGATTGTCGACCAACTATCACATATTAAGTCTGGCGAGCCATCTGTTGGAGTAAATGATGACTTCCCAGATGCGCATCAATTTCATATTATCGTTCTCCCTAAGTGATATACAAGTATAGGAGAGTATCTATCAATAACCCATTTTCCCCTAGACATGCCTCCAGGTGAATGAAGTTGCTCCTCAAGAGGACTTTTCAACTAATATACAGACTATTATATAAAATGGGTCTAGACCAAGTACTAAGGCAATGCGTGATGGAGGAAGAAGTACCATGTGTGCTTCGAGAAGTCCACGAAGGACTAACAGGGCGACATATGGGTCCTAACACGACAACAAGGAAGGTAGTACTAGCAAGCTTATGGTGGCCAACCTTGTACAATGATGGGAGAGAATGGATCATTGGATGTGATACTTGCCAATGAGTAGGAAAACCCCTTAAGCGAGACTTTATGCCACTCAATCCTTCCCATGCCCAAGAGCTATTTGAAAGATGGGAGTTGGATTTTGTCTAACCTCTGAAGGCTAGTCATGGTCGACAACGTCAGTATATTATAGTGGCCACTGAGTACTCAACAAAATGGGTTGAAGCATGCACACTACTAGATAACTTAGCATGAAGCACCGCAAAATTCATTTAGGAAGAAATAATAAGGTATGACATCCTCATTCAGTTGACGAGCGATAGAGGTGGTTTTTTTGTCAATCATATCATTAAACTCCTAACCACTAAATTCAAAATCTTCCATGTGTTGTCTAGTCCATATTATCCTTGGGCGAACGACCAAGCTGAAGCAACTAATAAAATCTTGGTGGGAGTTATTTATAAATCTTATGGAGTTGAAGGTGAAGACTAGGAAGAGAAATTGTCATCAATGTTGTGGGCCTACGGTACTTCCTATAAGGTAACCACGAGGCAGACACCCTTCCAGCTCATGTACGGAGCAAAGACAGTAGTACAAGTTGAATTCATGGTTCCTAGCTTGTGTATAGCCATTGATAACAAACTTGGCCACATGGATAGTCTAAGGAAGAGACTTCATGCCCTGAACAAGTTGGATGAGAAAAGGGCAATGGCACAGTGGGTGACGAATGTAGCGCAACAACAGAGGAAACTTTGGCATGACAAACACCTCCAACAGATGAAGTTTACATTTGGTTAGTTGGTATTGAAGTTTAATGGGTGAAATGAAATTAAACCTGACAAATTTAAAGTGAAATGGCTAGGTTCCTATAAGGTTCAAGAAGTTGCAGCTAATGGTGCTGCAAAGTTATGGACACTCGATGGCAAAGAAATTTCGAACGCAGTCAATGGATCGAAGTTAAAAGTCTACCATCAAAGTCAAGGGAGCTAGGATTGCTAGGATGGGTAATTAAGTACATAATATATTCCAAAAAATATATTTGAAAAAAAAAGCAAGTCCATGAATCAAACAAGTTCTGCTAGGCACCATTGAGTCGTCGCCATTGGCAACACAAGCAAACACTACGGAAATACAATACAAGTTTCCACAAAAGACATTGATACCTCAAGTGAATAAGACAAGTTTCCACGAAAATCATTTAATTCATCGCAACAAACATGGACGGGGCACAGTAGGAATTGGCACCACAAGAAAAAGGAGAATGTCAAAGACACTACAGACATCACTTCATTCCCTACAAAAAAGCCATAGATAGCCACATACAGAATTGACCCCAGGGATTGCGCACAAAGAACCCACCCCGTAGAAAAGAAAAGCATGTACCCTACGGACATTAGACCCTCGTAGATACCAATTAAGTCCCCGCAGATGAAATTAAGGCTCTAGCGGAAGACAACAGTGAACCACCATTGCACTCCTCGTGGAACATCTAGAAAGGATCATGGAACAAAATGGAATAGTGAAGCACCAAAACATTGAGCACAAGCGCAGAAAGCAAGTTTAAGTCCCCAGAGTAGGCGGAAGATTCGACAAAGGAAACCACAATATCCCCATGACAAATACTAACTCTCCGTGGTGAAAATGTTGGGACCCATGTGGATTAATGACATAGAAAGGTGAGAGCCTGTGGAAAACATAGGTAAATAAAAGCTACCACGGAAAGAAGCACCGAGGAAAAGACAAAAGGCCCAACGAAGGGAAATGACTTCCTAGGGACACAAAGCTTGGAGAGCAAAAGAAAGAAGACATCTACTATAGATCGGTTAACTGAAGGAGAACTGCACCGCATAAACAAGGTAGCTTCAAGCCCTAACCATGTTTTGCATAAGGCCAAAACAAGAAGCAGTTACAATATGTATTCCACAAGTAAAAGAAGGTGTTGGAAGGATCAATTGGAAGCTGACACTCAGGCATGGACAAAAATGCAAGAGTTCTATCTTCAGGTATTTGAGTTGTAGGTCAAATGCAAGAGCAACCTCGAGCAACAAGAAGAAGAAAATTTGTCCCAAAATTCAAAAAAACCCTCAGAAAGAAGACATTACACACCTCACAGTTCAGTTTGAGGGACTTAATGGACTCGAATATTGGCGATGGTGGCAAGAGACACTTGACACAGACATAATAAAGTGGATATTACAATAGGCACAAGTGCATTGGGCGATTTAGATGCCGATATTCTATATTCGTCTATTTGAGCATATCATTAGAGTGATGATTGAAGCATACGACAGTCATAGCAGGAGCAACTCATTTCAGTATAGGAAGCATCCTATCACCGTCTCTTTCAGAGCCATAGATTTCACAAGGTTTTTTGGTTTCCTTGGGCACGAAAGACACAAAGCAGAAATAAAAGATCACAAGCTCTCACAGGAACAAAAAGAGCATTGGATCAAGTTGCTTGCTCGAGAACTCACTTCCACCGAGTTTGATTTTGTAGTAAAGGGCACAAGGAGTAGAGTAATGAGACGTGAGTTTATTAGAGAAGAGCCATGGCATTGTATCCTTGACATGCTAAAGAGTGGACTGACGGGAGCAAGTTTGGCCTCGAACATTGGTTTGCCACAAATAGTTTTTATGAATGGATTGGTTTATGACTGGACATCCCTGTTGGCAAATAGAATGTACGAGTTCATGACATCATACTTTTTATATGCCCCACCATGCCATCTGGTTGTTCTTAGAAGTTGCACTCCACTAGATTCCGACCGACGTGTTGGAGGTTCTGTCGTAGGGCAAGTTGGCGCCAGGGGAGCCTCCGATATTTGATTAGCAACATTTGGATATCAGCAGAATGACAGCTGGTCATAAGAGGGTGAGATAGGAGTTAGATACCCATGGCGACACAGACACAAGATGAGAAGATACCACAAAGAGTAGTGAGAGTGCTTCATAGGGAGGCAACACTTGAGCAAAAGAGGATTAGGGCAACGAGACAGAGGCGGTGTCGGCACCTCGACCATTTCTTACACCTATGTTACCCACTTCGGCACACTTAGTGTCGACCACTACTTCGCCTTCCATTTTACCATTTGGCCATATGAGGGCACCACTTGATATGACACCACCATAGGTCACCACCTATAATAGTAGTTGCCAAAACCAGTGGCTTGCTAATCTTTTACTTCAACTAAACAAATGTCTTTTGCTGAATTTCACCCCATATAAAGGACTTAACAGTTACCATGATGGAATTTAAAGCATTGAGATTGTAAGATATGATTTGTTAAGATTTCTCAAATATTGAACTCCTTTCCTTAATCACAATGAAAGTCTTGGATCACTTCAAAATGGTTTCCACTTTTAACAAATTTCACTTTTGATAAATGCTAACAGTAACTAGATTGCTGTCTGATAAATTTTGATCTCAATTACTTCATAGACTTTGCTAATATTTAATCTCAGACTTAAACAACTATTTGGTGGACTGCCCTCTTTAAAAATCTGATAGGTTTTGATCTCAGTTGCTTCAGACTTGGACAGCTAGTTGGTGACTGTCCTTTTAAACAGATAACTGAATGTTTGCTTATGCAATCAGCAATATGAATATAAATGAAAAAATGTATTTTCGACAATTCATTTTGATCTCAAGTACTTCTAGACTTGTAAGATATTTGATCTCACACTTGGGCAACTATTTGGTGACTGTTCTCTCAAAAAGTTAACTGAATAATCTGGCTATGCAATCAAGTTATCAGCAATATGAATATGAATAGCAAAATCTCTATTTCTACAATTCATGAGTTAAATTCTATTTTAATTACTCTCTATATCTCTATGGACATGCCCTTGAGTTTAACAAATTATAGCATGTCTCTTTTTCTACAATTTTATACCTTTTTTTTTTGAAAATTTAACTTTTTTTCCTATTTTTTTCAAAGAATCTTATACTTCTGGTTTGCCGATTAATTCTCCAAGCAATTTTTCCTCCTATGCATAGAATAACTTTCTTCCATGTTACACTACCCAAACCCTGAACATCTAGTATCTCTTCTATATTATGCCATGCTGCCCCCTGAAGTAAATGTTGTCAATTACTATCTGTTTCTTGTTCCTAATAAATACTGCAATGTGTCCATACAAAGATATATGCTGCAAATATCCTCGTACAGCACAAGAAATTCAAATTGCTTAGCAAACATTAATGGGTTATGCAAATCAGAATGCAAGTAAGCTGCATAGCTATCAATCAGTTTGAAAGTGCTCAGATCAAAAAGGTTTTAAGCTGCCTAGGTACCAGTCAACAAGAATGAGGATAATGTCTTCATACACACTGTACAATGAGACAAAAGGAATAACTTGTCCAGGGTCAAACACACTTCAAGTATCTCATATTATTAGTTTGCAACTTTGCAGGGAAATCAGGTAGGAAGAAAATGTGCTAGACAAATATTTTCCCAAGAATAGCATTATTTCAACAACTACACTACAACCTGTGTCCTATTTGCCAGGGAGTCAGAAGGCCTTTCGTCTCTTTTGAATGAAATCTTTCAGTGCTGGATGCTTGAATAACAATTGCCATGAATAACAGAAGCAGCAGTTGGCTACTGAATCTATAAAAGGAGACATCACTTACTGTATTTACAGACGGTTCAACATGAAAAATTTCCCTTTAAAACATACAAGAAACAGAAGAACTATTCATACATCTTGGGGCAATAGTTCAAGGTATGAAGCCAAAGTAGCAGGACAAGATCTTATGAAAAATTTCAAAAATGTGTTCTCCTCTTGTATTCTAAAAGCAACATCAAAAGAATTGGCTGTATATCCTTTAAGATATCTTTAAGTACAAAGCTGAATGCCTTAAAACCATTTGAGGCGAAATTTTTGAGCTTTCAGAGCAGAACTGAGGCTATAGAGTACCTGTAACCACATAAAATGAAAGAAGTCTGTTTAGATAATTCAAAAAAAAGCAACAAGAGGCTGAAGAAGATCCATAAATACTTGGATTTTTCTACTGCTGATGTGTCCTGCACATGAGGAGCGATATACTAATTCCAAGACTAGAATGGTTGCAACCTGGACATGGAACCAGCTACAGACAGAAGGGTGAGCTATACTATTCAGATGCATCCAAATGTTAAATACCAGTGCTCAGAGACCTAAACAAACCCCTAGATGATGCATTGTTTCGTTGCTCCTTTATGAAGGGAAACACAAAATGTGTCTTTGTACAATAGTTCTTATGTAGTCTGATTTTTTTCTTGTACATTCTCTTGCTCTATGGTGTCACATGACTATATAAATATTTATAACTACTTACTATGGCATTGTGAAGGCAGCCTTCCTGGATTTTTTGTAATATTATACTTCTATGTTGCCAGTCTTCGTATTGAGTTGTGTGTGGGGTTCTGGTATGTTAGTGCAGCATGTGTGTGTAGACACACACATAAATAAATGTGTGTAAAATTAAAAAATATAAAGAATAGTAAATACATTTGATAGCATGATAATAGATTGAATGATTGTAGTGAAAAAAATCCTTCGAGGCTTTTTTGGGGGCAAATCAAGGGATATAATTTTCTTAGGAGAACATGATATCGATGAGTTTCATGGTCATGTGTTGATAGCTTCATCCTTTTTTAAAACCAAAAAGATCAGCTGCACAAACTGATCAACAATTTACTGTACACCTATTCTCTTTTCCATGCTTTGTTGTGTGTGTGAGAGAGAGAGAGGGGTAGGGGAGGAAGGGCGGTGGGAGGGAGCAATTTCTCTCTTAACATATCGATCAGTTCATTCATTTGTTAGGTTGGTTTGTCAACAATTCTTAATATTTTATTGCTTTTCACGTGAAGACTGAATGTTTTATTTGGATTTCAAATTTTCCAGAGAGGCCAAGGAGATGCCAACAAGAAGAACACACAGCGCAGACAACCAGGTCAAATAAAAGAGAAAGATGTCACATATCTAAACTGATGACAACAATCATAGAATTCTTCTCGTCTCCTCATATGGGACAGATAGAAATTGTAAAAGTTTTAAATCATGTAATTTCTGTACTTGTTTTAGACAGGCAGATGTTATTCTCTAAAATCAAGGAAGCATGGCATTATGTTCATCTGCAACAATGCCATTTTATATTGAATAAGAAGAGCCAGATATTGCTTGTGCTCCTTGTGCTCATTATTGGTTTCTAAGACACTCACTGATATCTGTTCTTCTTACCTGGTACACCCATTAATATTATTCAACGTGCATTCCAATTACTTATATGTAAGCTGCTAGATTATGATTTATAGTCCTTTCAGAAAACAAATCTGAACATATTCAACATGCATTATATGCACCATGTGATGAAGAGATTATTTTTATGTTTTTCCAAATAGATTCTGAGCAATGCTTATGTGTTGAAGATAGTTGATATTTAGGAGGTGCAACGTTTGTTCATTGGTGTCTCTTGTCATATACAAGTGGACATGTGATGTCCCTATATTTATAAAATTTAATAATAAATCAATAATATAATTTAATATTATATATTATAAGTATAATAAGGAAGAATATATATATATATATATATATATAAGAGCAAATATTTTTATAATATTATCAACTAGTATAGATATCTTAAATAAATCTACCAATTATAAAATCATTAAAATATAATTTACTATGCTTAAAAATATTTATATTTCATTGTATCATTTTTTTTTTGTATTCACTTGAACTTTTATTTTAATTTCTAAAACAACGATGATTTATATTTCCAAGACTTATAATTTTAGCAAATATTTTATGTGGTGTTTATTAGATTATTTATAAAAGTACAATTTATTTATAATAATATTCAAACTTTGACATGTAAATGGTTGTCAAATTTAATTTAACAAAATAAATTTTAGCATTAACAACTCACCATCCAGCTACTCCACCCTTTCTGCCATTGTAGAATGCCTCTCAACATTAATAAATTAACATAGTAAAATAATGCAATTAAAAGATAAAGAAATAATGAAACAGATATAATTCTAGTCAATCCCAAGATTGAATAGATTCAATCCATCAAATGTTTTGATAAATGATTATTATATAAATATTATATAATTCTCTACAGTCTAATCATACATTTAAATATAATCTAAAATACAACAATCCTCTATATCAAAATGTGATAATTATAATATATACTGCATATCGCACGTAGTAAAGAAGGCTATAATTGATATATCCAAGATGAGGTGTGTCTCCTCCAAACAACAGTGATTTAGGAGAGTTAGCGAAAGGAGTTGAGGAGGATTTTTGTGGTGGGCATTTATATTACGGAGAAATTGCAGGGAATGGTGGAATTAAGAAAAAAAAAGGCAACGATAATCGAAAATCAAGGAATAAATTGGGAAAATTGTCTACTGAGCAAACAATAGATTCAACAGTCAGCGTACAAGAGAGAGAAGATATCCAGGGCACTAATGCATCGTGGAATGAAAACATATCGGTATCCAGAACAAAGTTTATATACTTTCTCAAGGAAGAAAGAATAAGATACACCATGTCACTAATGTATGGATTCTATCGGAATAAAATAGAATTGGTGCAAGTTTATGTGGCAAGATGATACTCAGTATTATAGAATCTTGAGGAACCAACAATAAACATTGAGCAAAATAAGAGAGTCACATCCAATAATCACGGTGATAGGATAAGACATCAACAGATGCTGCAATTATTACTTGGATTAACATATTATCTGAACAATTGGCAATTATCAGAGTGAGCTGGCCATTGCAAAAACTAAAGAAACAAGTGCTTGATCTTTGCATTTATGAAGGCATTGCTATTACAAAAATTCTAATAATGGAATTATACACATAACAGTAAATAGTTTGATATAATGTCCTTGTATTGAATTTATAAAAGATTGAGATTTTTAGACAAGATTTGAGAAATATATTGTTATTCTGATAGGGGATATTAGAAATAATAATTATTTTTTCTTTGAGACTTTACTAATGGTGTATAATCGATGCCTCGGTATCTTCTTGATGGAATTAATTTGCTTAGTAAATGCTTGTATAATTTGTCCTTAGTAATCTTTAAAACTCACATGTACATTGAATACACATGTTTTGGGAAAAAAACAAGTTAAAATGAGTTTAATGCATTAATAGGCTTTAGAAGTGGATCTTTGTTCATTTAGAGTGATGAGATAGTGCGACTTAAAAGTCTATAGCACGACTTAAAGAGTCTCCAAGGTTGAAAACAAGTGTAATGGAAATAAATAGATGCAAATCAATTACTCATTTGGATGGTATGACTAGAAAGAGGACATGGTTGTCCATAGAGGTGGTAAACTTGATCTTGTGCAACATAATATTATATTAATGCAATTATGCAACAACTAAAATCTTAAAATTGGTGCGAAAACATGCAATAGTAAAAATGGTAGCCACTATGAAATCCTACAATTACTTTGATAATCTATCATGCAAGAAGATAGTGTAGCAAACACATTCTAATCTCAATTTGAGTGGAAGCATATGTAATACATGACAACTAACAAAGAATTTGTAAATGTTGTATTAGATAACAAGAATAAAGACAAATCACTTATCATTATGTTATATTTTGTTGCATTCTATATCAAGTTGGATGCACAATAAAGCATGAGCATAATTTTACCGTAAAATTCTCACAAGTTTGAGATTTTTTTAATAGTTTCTCTCATTAACAAAGAAAATTATAGGGATGAAAGACTTTGAATATTCAACCTCGATTTGTAGTCATAAATTGTAACATCCCATCTAGGAACCCATGATAAGATAAGATAAATTTATTAATGTCCAACAGGAGACCAACAAGGGTCTAAGGGACTAGAAACAACACAAGGAAAATGCCAGTAGGGGGGAGCACCAAATGGTGTCCGCAGACAAAAGAACTAAGAAAAGGAATAACAACTAAGAACTCACAAGCAAGAAGTAGTCCATAATGGAAAGGTGGGCATTAGAGCAATCAGGTACTTTGGAAGGTCGTTGTCGAGTGTGATCTCTACAGGGTCTCACAGATCTGGTGTGAATCGAGATAGTACAAGGAGGCCACTTCAATCCTCGAGTAGGGACTATAGGACTGAAGAAAGAGGTGATGAGCTGCGTAGGTGTTGATGTCAAGCAAAGTTGAAGTTGTATAGTGTGCTCGCGAAGCTGCATGGTCTCCTGAAGGTAGAGTGCAAGACAATGTTGGTCAATATATTTGAAGAATGAGGGAAGAGATTGACACTCTCTGAAGAACCAGTTGAATCTCCTTGGATCTCATAATAAATGGGACGACAAAAAATAAAGTGAGACTTAGTCTCAACCTTCCTGAGGTGACAAAGCCGATAGATCTCGTCCTCCTTGTCGATCTAGTGATCAATTTGAATATGTAGCCGATGAGATCCCACTCTAACAAATCCCAAGGAGATGCGAAGAGTGTGAGTCCAACGACGAGTGAGGTAGGGGTGTAAGATGATCTCTAATTGGGTATCAAGTAAGTGCTTAGCATAGAAGGCCATACGTAGGTGGAGCCCACCTGGGGGATTCCTCCAAGTCGTGATAACATACTATTTGTAGATGTCAAGTCTAACATGCTCATTCAACTTCCACTGAGGTGGAAGAAGATGGGATGGAGCATTGAGAGAAAATTGAAAGAGGGGAAGATGATCCAAACTAATACTAATCGAGCCCAAGAGAGCAAAGACCTGGGTGTACCAATAACGAGACTTGTGTCCAGAGTCCAAACCCGCAACCTCCATAGAGGAACAGTAAGCTAAGTAGGAATATCCATGATGACCATCAGAGGAATCAGTGAAGCTTCGGAGCTGGCAAAGAAGCCAGACTAAATCAAAGATGGTCCCCAATCTAAAAGGGTGAGCACCAAACTCTGCCAAAACGATGTTGTGCAGTGTGGACCGATGACATCTGATAATGCACTGAAGAAAAAGAATTTGGACTCCCTCAACAAAGGCCTAGTTAGACTCCAAGAGGGAGGGGCCCCAAACAGTACAACCATAGAGGATAGTTAGCTTGACCAAGGAGTCAAGAAGGGACATCTTAGTCGTGATGTCCCATAAGTGGTGTTGAAAACACTATTGCTCAAGAATAGCGAGGGAGCCGAGCCCCTTGTTGACTCTG
Organism: Cupressus sempervirens; assembly: GCA_028749045.1. Lineage (NCBI taxonomy): Eukaryota > Viridiplantae > Streptophyta > Pinopsida > Cupressales > Cupressaceae > Cupressus > Cupressus sempervirens. The sequence goes on from CM053788.1 coordinate 430,510,545, forward strand.
GGCTTCATGGCTGGTCTCAAGCTGAACCGAGGTCAAGAAAACTTAACCCCCAAGGTAGTATATGAAGATGCAATCTCGATCTCACTACCCTGGAAGTAAAAATGGAGGTATGATGTCTTCAAACAATTGAAGACCATAACCCGAGTCTTGCCCAGATTTACAACAAGCTCATGTGAGTCACAGAAAGAGGCCAAGCCATTAAGGAGTTGTTGAAGACCATTGAGGGAAGATGCTAGGAGAATCACATCATCAACAAATAGGAGAATAGAGATCAACACCTGATGTAAGTAAAAACGATCACCAGGGAGCGAGCAATCACAGAGAAATGCCTCAAGCTCGTTGATGTAGATGCCAAAGAGAGTGGGGGAAGAGGGCAACACTATTTCACCCCGATAGTGCTCTGGATAGGGTCAGAGAAGCCTTGTGGAGTCTTAAATCCACCCACAACACACTCGTATAACCTCATAATAGCTGTAAGGAGAATATCTGAGACCCCGATGTCCATAAGACGCTGAAAGAGAGTCGCTCGAGGAACAAAGTCAAAGGCTTTGCGAAAGTCAACAAAATAACAGTAAACTTTTGTCGAGTGGTGGTGAGCCTCCTCAATGGTGGCTCATAAGCAAGGTAAACTTGAAGAAACCCCCCTCAAGAAAAAAAAAAAATTTATTGGTGAATCTTTCATTATTTTGAAAAACCAAATTATTTGTATGGGCGAATCTCTCAATTTTTTTAATTTTAAATATTATTTGCATTGGCAATTATTTTGGAATCATAATTTTTGAGTAAAAAATATCAGTGAATCTTAATAATAATAGGAAGTTTGCTAATCATCATGGAATATTATAAATCAAAATTGAACTTGTTTCATCTCATGAAAATTATGAGGATAATTACATTATATTTTAAGTCAATAGTGAAAACTAAATATTGGTAATATATCCCTAAAGTAACTAATAATTATGATAAAAATGGTGAATTAATATTAGTTTCTTTGATAATATATAATATTTAGGTGAATCAAATATTGTGGTGAATCTTTGAGTTTAAATTTTTTAATAAAATAAAGTATTGAGTGATTTTAAATATTTTAAAACTAAATTTAATAAAAATGTGGCAATTTAGGTTGCATTAAATCTTAAATTATTAGTCCAATTAATAGCAAAAAAATTCTAAAATTCACAAAATTATGAATATTCACGACTAAAAAACACCCTACCCATAAGGTTAAAATGTGATCAATGGTTTGAAAATCTATACGAAACCCATCTTGACCTCTAGCCTAGCAATGTCGTTGATCGAGCTCTCTGGATAGGATACCATTCAACACAGCTGCATAGAGTTTGGCAAAGGTATGCCCAACGATGATGGTCTTGTAGTTCTCTGGGTTGGACGTTGGCCCAGATTTATGGATCGGATGGATAACATGTCACAACCAAAAATCAAGAAAGTTGACGCAAACCACTCGATTAAAGAGCACTATAAGAAAGGGACCCAAGCTAAAGATACCCAACTTGAAGAATTCATCTTGGAATCCTTCCTCATCTAGAGTTTTGCTACTGTTCATAACTCTAATTGCTTCACAAGTGTGGGAAAAGGAGAAGAGGTGAAAACGGGTGTGGGAGGCAAGGGAGGGGGGGTTGGGGTGCGGGGTGGTGGTGAGGAAAATAAGTTGACACAAACCACTCGATTAAAGAGCACTATAAGAAAGGGACCCAGGACAAAGATACCCAACTTGAAGAATTCATCTTGGAATCCTTCCTCATCTGGAGTTTTGCTACTATTCATAACTCTAACTACCTCACAAGTGTGGGAAAAGGAGAAGAGGTGACAACGGGTGTGGGAGGCAAGAGGGGGTGCGGGGGGGTGGTGAGGAAAATAACCTAACTTTAAACTTAGTTCTGTTATAGAAAATTATATAAACTTAGTTAACTATTTCAAGGGTTCAAGCGTAGTTACATATAAGTTAACTAATCTACTAAGGACAATCATACTACAACCACATTATATATTTTATGTTTATTTTATAACCCAAATTAAAGTATGAACAAATTTATTATTTAACCATGATGAAGTGAATGAGAATCATAAACTAAACTGCTATATGTATTTAATTTTAACAATAAAACGCATTCATCATATCAATGTAAGGAAAGGGATGACAATACAACTGGTACGTCTTGGCATACATAGTCATAGTAATATAACTTCCACTACACATGTCATTATACATCACCTGAAGGATGTCTCAAGTCAATACATCATAGAATGCAAGATGTATATCTTATGATGACAATAAGCAAGTTATTAAGCAATGATCAAGATAGAAACAACAAGGATAATCCCAGCACAAGAGAACAAACATAGGATCTCAATGGTAATATAAATCATTACCACTCAACCATGTCGAACCTAGATGCTTGCTCCCATTATGTTGAGGAGATAAACACCAAGACTCACAAGAAATATCCAAACAAGTAAGGCTAATGCAAAGGTACTCTATATATAAATTATAAAAATAATTACAAGGTTGTCAAGTATAAATGACTGAGACAAAAATTAGGTGTACCAAGTGCAATGTAGGAACGTAGAATACATATAGGAAGGTCATCACATCTTCATCTACTTGAGTTATACTAGTTAAATCACTCTAGACCTTGGATCCTCTAGCAAGACCCATGCAAAACTAGTTATACTTTCATTAAGACAAGTAAACCAATCATCCCAGATCACTTCCCCCCTTAGATAGACAAGCATAATCTCCCACTCTTATCCTTAGCATGTACTAATACTCAAGCCATAGGAGAGATACACAATTATCTCATTAATGTTTCTCCTAATAAATTTATTAAGTTATGACTTATTACTCAATTTTTAAATGAGTTACCCTAACAATCTCTTAATGGTTTCGACCCCCATTGTAAGTCACTTCCCTTATATACTCCTAGATAACCTACTCTAATCCAACAACTAAAAGAAATGAAGAGAAGGAAGAACTAAAATAAAATAAAAGACTTCTCATAATTTGACAAGTTATGGAAATCACTAAAGGAATATGCTAGAGCATAATAAAGAACATTAGGATCCAAAGTTGCCACCCCTTAATAAACATATCAATAAAATAATTACCAAATCCTCATGGTTATCATTTCACGGAACATAGAACAATCACAATAAAAGAAATAGAGAGATCAAGTAAATAAAATCTCAACACAACAATAGTTGTCATCCTCAGCGGTCAAATAATATAATAGTTGAGACTCAGTAGAAAACATTACATAACTCACAATACATCCAAAACTATACATATATGATCATGATATAAAAAGGTTATGAACCTTCACAATATAACCCAAATAGTAAAAGGTATAAAATCATTAAAATATTTCAAATTCTTAAAGGAAAAATCTTCATGGAGGGTAACACGCTATCCATACAAACAATCCATCAAAACAAAATAGACATGACATAAAGCATGTACATGAAATGTATTTAATATTAAATCAAAACCAACTATTATATCCTTTCTTTCATTGACTAAAGAAGATAGAAAAAAGCCTGACATATCCTTAATTCAGTGGCTTCCCCCTCCCCCCTCTAAGTTTCATGAAGATTAATTTTGATAGTTCTTCAAGAGGCAACCTAGGTGCATCAAGAATCGAGATAAGTGTTAGAGACCATTTGGGCAATATCAAAGCGTTTTTAACTTCTTCTATACCTCTAGGCACAAACAATTTAATTGAGGCACATCATATGGGGTGTGATAATGTACTTGTTGATTCATGTGCCAAACCTTTTTTCATTTCAGATTTCCCTCGGCTACCAAACATTATTAAAAAAGAAGCCCACTTGACTTCCAATTGAGGGTCTTTACATCATTGGAAATTTCTCACTATTGGAGGATTTTGGTCATATATTAATGGAGGGATATTGTTCCTAGAAGTTGTGTATCTAGCTTGCTATGTTGTAGTGCATAGCTCCTTTTGTTAGCAGTGTTTCCTTGCAGCAACTTGAACAAATTTTTGAATTTTGGTGTGTACCATGTAAGGTTGTTGTTGAATCAATCACCTCTTAATTGAATATCATTTAGTAGTATGGGATAGAAATGTTGCATGATTTCATGTTGTAACAACTTCACAATCTTGTATAGTAAAGTCATTGGCCTCTACATCTTTGAGTGATTGAATAGCTTAACACTTGCTGTGGTAAGGCTCTCACCATTGCAGTTGATTCAGGCATATATCCAAACTATTGATTTCTTGATATTGTAATTAAACAATACAATAGAGTTTTCTTGCTAGTTATTTCCCTATGGAACTCTCAAACTAGCTATATTATTAATATAACATACATGAGCTCTATCCACTTTTGCCCCCCTCCCCCAAAAATAAATAAATAATAATATAATATTATCATGTTATTAATTTTTATAATCTTAAACTGTAAATTACTAGAATAATAACTTAAATACATTGTTAAATGAAATATCAATACCAATTCTTTCTTGACTTTAACTTAAATTCAATATTAATATTCAATTCTCTATTAATTCATAATATAATTATAAATAACTCAAGTTATATATAATCAAACTTAAATTATAATTATAATAAAATTATTTATAATTTGACCTCTAATATCAAATAATCATAACAAAATTATTACATAGTAAACTTGACAATAAAACTTATTATAATATAATCAAATCACAATTATATATTAATTAACAATAACCATGCTTTCATAAATGAACACAAATTATATAAAACATTAACAATAAAACTCATTTAAAACTAATTAATATTTTTTTAATTTATTTTCAAAATAAATAAATAAATAAATTTTATTTATTAATGTCAATAAGCATTCTTAATGGCAGAATGGGTGGAGTGGGATTGTGTGAGTGTGTTAATGTTAACTTTTATTCTTCTAGGTTAAATGTGACAACCATCTACATGTCAAAAGTTTAAATTTTATTATAAACATAATATATTTTTAAAAATAATTTAATAAATACCAAATAAAATATTTGTTTAAATAATAATATTTGAAGATATAATTCATCCATTTTTTTAGAAATTAAAATAAAAAAATTAAGTTAGTAAAAAACTAAATAAATGGAGGTAAAGGAAATATAAATAATTTTAGATGTAGTAAATTAAATTATTATTATCTTGTAGTGGATATCTATCGGCATTTCTTTAGATAGATTTGTTTAAGATATCTATACTAGTTTATTTTATAATTTTAGAAATTAATAACTTTTCGAATGGAGAAGCTATAATATAAAGGAAGACCAAATTTAGAAAGTCATAAGAATGCATATAATTTTTTCAAAACATAATCTCCTCAAAAGTACCAAAATTTTGGGATGCTTTTACTTGATAGATACACTAAATTCAAACACAAAAAATACAACTATATTAAAGAAGATAATTTTGTCAATCTTTTTACAATGTTTTCAAATGAACCTTAATTATCAAAATCACAATCTGCAAGAAGACACCCAACAATCACACAAATGAAACAAACATGAAGTAAATAAACTTTTTAGTCAAAAATTAAAAAGGTTCAAAACCTTACTTCAAATGCAAGAAACAATGTAAGAAGAAAAGATAACAACTTCAAACCTAAAATACTAGCTTTGAATTAGTTTATTTGTCTTCCAAAATCCCAAAAACTCTTCAACCTAATAGAATGAACCCCTAAATTGAAAACCTCGACTAATCTAAAGAAAAAGCTAAAATCTAGGACTTCAAATATACAACGATAAAAATAAATCAAATTCAACTAAAAAATCAAATAAAAATATATAATTCAACTTTAGTTAGTTAGTTAGTTTAACTTTATAATAAAAATAAAAGTCTAATTTATTAAATCAAGCGCAATTAAAATTAAATATCTTTAATTATATTTATATTTATATTTATATTATAATTAAAATATGCAACTTTAAACATATAAGTGAATATCAAAGTTCACTTAACTTAATTATGTATTTTAATTTAATTTTCATTAAATATTAAATTAATTTTGTTATTGATAAAAGAAGTTTACATAATTTTATTAATTATTGAGAATAATTGAAAGAATAAGGAAGAAAACCCCTAGTCTCACTTGGGATGCTTTTGTCATATCTACTTGAATGTAAATATGGCCCTTCTTTGTAAAGAGGACTTTGGGAAGGCATACCTTCCCTTACATATGATTGAAGTAGTAATACATATTGAATTACAATTGCCCATAGTTTGGGTCTTGGAGAAGCTTTACATTCTCTTACAAATTTATGAAACATTTTAATTATGTGAGTTCTTCCATCCTCTTCCTTGCTAAATGTCCTTCTGACATAACTAAGCTATGTTCCTGCATTCTTTATTTGACTAAGTTATTTGTTAGTACAATTTGTAATTTGTATATAGGATTTAATGAAATGAATTAAAATTTAATACTCTATAGTATTAGATGTTATCAATCATTGTTTAGCTTAACTGTTATGAAGTCATCATACCTTGATACTCTCTTCCCAATTTGCTCTCATCTAGTTTGAATTCTAAGCTTAAAACATTTATTTGTTAAAGCTTTTGTTTTCTCTTAGGATCAAGCTTAGACCTATTGTAAATGTTCAACATTGGATGTTTAAGATTTAAATCACAATAAAGGGGTATTGTAATACCCCTTGTAATAATGAAATTTAATATAAAATCATAATTTATCAACATTTGAAAAATTAATTAAATTGATTAAATATATGAATAATGAAATAACTAATTGAATATAAATAAGTCTATATATTCTAACCCAATAAATATATTAAATTATACTAGGGTCTGCTCAGCAAAGCCAAGGAAGATGGTTGGGTAACTACATTACCATTGGCGCACATTCGACTCCTCAAGATGACTGCATGATGCCCATTCTAAGGGTAGATAAATATGCGAACATGGAGGCTACAATTTCTACTAGCAATTCCTTCTCTACTCTGGATCTTGGTTATCGTGCTTCAACAAACGAAGCTAGGGTCCCAACAATTGCCATGGCTAAATGACAAGCTCATGAGCCTCTACTTGATAAGCAATATAAACGTCACCAAATTGAACTAAATGTTGAACATATATTCCCATCAGATAATTGGAAAGGACTAGCCAGAAATTAAAAACATTGGATTATTCCCACCCAAATTTTGATAGTTGTAATTGGGGCTAACTCTATGCCACTTGGGTGTGGTACAAATGATCAACTGCAATGATCCCACAATATTCCTAGGATTCGAAATTATACAAGATGCCCTACAAACCACCCTCAGAATTCCACACATCAATTAAATTTGAGGGCTGCAAAGGAAAATTTACAAACAATAATTATTAGTAATCCTCATTCAGATGGCTTGTGGGATCTATGCAACTTGCAAGGTATTTTTGCAAAATGGAGTAGTGAGAACCCTATTTGATCTCACCTCTTTGTTCATATGATCTTCATATTGGGAGAACAAGTAAGTATCACAAACCTTCTCAATAATACTCTCTTCATTAAATGTAAAAATATAGAACTAAAAAATGAACTGTTGTTCAAAAATCCTTTTTTTTAGAGGGACAATATGTCAAATTCCTTGAGTGGAAACCTAATTTTAATTCTCAAGCCTTAAATTCTGAAATTATCTTGAGATATGTCTCTTTCCAAAAATTTCCAGTGGAACTTATGGATGAAGGTATCTTTCGAAAGATTGGTGATTCCCTAGGGGGTTTCAAAGGAGTATTGGAGAATTATATGACCTCCTCAGAGGTTAAAATTCTAGTTGACATCAAATCTGAGGCAATATTTTTGGAACCCTTGAAAATTATCACAAATTATTCCATCTACTACTTGAAGCCTAGAATTCATATAGGCACTTGTGAAGGTAACTTGTGATGGGTAAAAATTGAAAAGAACCCTAAGTAACCATTCTTGAATATCAATTTATGAGGTAATTGTTGGAAAAAAGTTAGTCAATTGGCTAAAATAATGAATCCTTTGGAAGTCTATTCTCCTCAAATTTTGGCTCGTTCTAAAGAACCAGTTGATGCCCTTAGAAAGGAGATTGTAAATTAGCGCCATAAAAGTACTTCTTTGAAGGTTTCTCCTCCTCTTTCAACATTGAAAATTTCTTTTGACCCCAATATAGGAGGCTTTATTATTAGGGATAACTTACCTCTTGACAAGAAAGATAAGACTGCATGTCACCTCCAAAGTTCTCTAGAGATAAGGGGCCGATTAAGCAATCAAAAGATAAAGAAATTATATTTTCTAGGGAGCAAGTCAATGAGAAGCTCTCTCAGTCCTCCCTATCTACTAAAAGAGGTAAGAATAAGGGTCTCAATCTTGCACTGGATAGCCTTCCTTTACCTCTGAGCCCCTGTCCTAGTCATTTAGCTTAACAATCAAGAAAGAAAAAAATCATTAACAAACTAATTAAATTAGGGGGGGAGCTTACTCTCATGAGGACCTTTGCCTCAGTTTAATCAACATGGAAAATGAAGATAATATTAGAGGACTGGAGCAAAATCTAGAAGCCAAAGAGAATTTTTATATCAATAAGACCCCTCAAAAAAGAGGAAGGAAATCCCTCAATGTACTTAGGTCACAGGATGTAGAAGTTGTTGGTCAAACCAAACTCACTACATTATTTGATGCAGGGAAGGGGAAGATCCTTCCCACAGAATAACGAAGGGCATTACCTGGAATGTTAGGGGTCTAAATACCCCTAACAAACAACACTTATTAAAGTGTTGTCTCTCTCAATATAAACCTGATATTATTATGTTACAAGAAACAAGAATGAACCAAGATGAGCTAAATTCCCTAGAAAGGAAGCTAGGCTCAAAGAAAATTTATGGGAGCCCTGCCACCAGGGCCTTGGGAGGATTGGCTCTAATTTGGAATCCTAGATCAATCATGGTTACTCCTATGGGGAAGGATAGATTTTGAATGTCTGTCCTAGTCAATACACACAATCTCCAATTTTCTCTCTTCAACATATACGACCCAACTCCAACTAATGAAAAAAGAGCCCTCTAGTTAGATTTGGATCAACAATTACAATTTTCTCCCTTCCCATCCATTCTTAGGGGGGATTTTATGCCATTTTTTCTCCATCAAAAAAATGGGGGCTAGGGTGGCCTATAGAATAGTAGGAGCGTATTGCATTTAGGACCTGAGGACACCTCTAACTGGTTAAGGCATAGTTGGGGGAGAGCTAGATTGAGGGAAGGTTATACCCATGCATGTAGGGTGACCGTGGACATAGGCAAACTGGGCAGGGGCTGTATAGAGAGCTAACCCTAGCTTCCTTCTTGACCATATTAAGCAGCCAGAGGAATGAAAGCTTCCCCGCCGATGTATCGTTGCTAATGGTATGAGCTCAAAGAGCCCATAGAATAGTAGGGCAATAGATAGCTGAGCTCCCACCTCCTGCTATAGTGAAAGTAGCTCAAAGAGCTCAAGTAGAATAGCAACTCGGCATTTACCCTAACTAATCTACCTCAATTATCTATCTATATATAGGGGGGGTTATTTCTAGAGCCTCCCAAACAACTATGGAATTCAATAGTTGGGTGCAAAGAGAATCACTGCTAGAAATCAAATCCAAAGATAATGCTTTCACTTGGAACAACAAGACTTTAGCCAAATCGCTAAAAAATTGGACATATTCCTCATTTCTGACAACCTCCCAAGAGAAGTCTCTATCCTTATTTTTGAGATGCTACCCTTCTTAGGTTATGATCACTTTCTAGTGCTCCTTTAATTGATATGTGTAACATCCAAATTTTCCCGGTCTAAATTAACATCTAACATATGCATAGAATACGGTTATAACTTTGATTTCATAAGAAGGCAGTTACATCATTCATGTTCATGTGAAGAAGATTTACTGTTAAAGTCAGTTAAACAAAAATTTCTTAACTAAATACTTGAAATACCTTTTAATGAAATTACTTTAGAAATTGAAATCACATACCTCGAAAAAACTGAGACTAAAAATCATCTAAGTATGCTTTTGCAACCACTCAGGTTAGTGCACAAATACACTATAACAATTTCTCAACTCAACTGCTATCTCAAAAATCATTTGATGAATACCACTGAATACCAATATAACTTAAATTAGGGCATCACATATCATCTTACCAATTAGGGCATCAATTACCATTGGTTTATTTAGGGCTTCTGGTACCACTTACCACTTAGGGCTTTCGCGAACACGGATTCAATTTAGGGCTTTTGTGACAATAGATTTTATCTAGGGTTTTCGCGATGATGGATTCATTTTAGGGCTTTTGCAACCATGGATTCAACTAGGGTTTTTGATACCACAGATTCAGTTAGGGCTTTCAATACCACCATATCAATTAAGGTTCCAGCTGTCACTCAATCAATTAGGGCTTCGGATTTCTTTTCCTTCTGATTGCTTATCTATGACAATTTCTCAAGATTAGATAATTACTTATATTAAGTATTCATTTATATGAAGTAAAATGATGATAACAATGAAATACTTCAATTTAATCTTACCTTCTTATAAATAAAAATGATAATACCTGTTTTCGATAAACAATTATATAAATGGCTTATCTCTGTTTGACGCATATCCGACATCTTGAGAAAGGTGAAACATTGTCAGGGGTTTAACCACCCAACCTCAGACCACAATATATATCCCCACACAATCTCTAACAAGAAAGGCCCTCCCTACCTAGAATAGATAGGGGTCATCTTGCCATCCATTGGGCTTCCTGAAAATTTATGACTTGGAAGCAGGAGATCACAATAGTAGGGAAGTGCATGAGTTATTATTTAATTCATAGTAAATGATGAATATTGATATGACATAACTAATACTGAATCTTATTATTATAGATTCCTCTCTTTCACCTTGTCACCCTTCTACTTGGCTACACAGCCAGGTGAGTCCATGAGTTAGGAATTCTCAAATTAACTGGTTTTGTCAATTTTACATGCATTCAACCTTTCACAAACTATGATCTTAAAATTATGTTCTTTAAAGATCTCAAATTGATTATCTAATTGATTATCTCCACCTCTTCACCGTATTGCCTAAGGAGTTTTCCATGGTGTATGGAGTCTTGATAATGTTTTTAACTGTGTATGGTATAAATGAATGTATTACATTTCTAAGCCAGTTTTAATTGCTTACAGCTTCCATTGCATCTCTATCTCCTGTACGCATGATTGATTCAATCTTATGAAATAAGAATCATTTATGATTTAAGAACAGTTTTCCAAGAACTTGAAATCTTTTACTGCCCAACATGATTTAGTCTGTGATTATTATTAGTGCCAATATGTTGGTTTTGCTTAACATTTCTTTACCTCAACAAGCATCATTGATGATGCATTGGTGTCCTGATTTTCAAAATCTCCATTGCAAGCATATAACAGAAAGTATTTGGTTCAAAACTAAGATGGTTAATATTACATAAATTATCATGTCATGGATTACTTCAAACTACAGAATGAATCTATTTACTATCCCTTGGAAGAAACAAATATATCATGATATGGGTTCAGTACCTCTATCAACATACTATTGACGTTATACTAAGAAAGGTAGTAACAAGGAACCAACAGTGTATGAGTTATTAGAATTTAAACTAGCGAATAAAGAACATATAACATACTTGACTATTGGCAGATGTCTTACATGACCTCCACAATGAATCTTGGACAGAGCATTCTACTTGTGATTTTGGTTTGACCTTCCTACTAAGGTCCCATTGTTGGTGATGTTCTGCAGTAATCTAAACGTTCATGAATATAGACATGCCGGCTCCAGATCGACTCACAAGAACAAACTTCCCATGCTCTCCTTGGAGGAGCTACCATATCGTGCACAGGGACTAAACATGACCTTCCACAATGACAGAAATATATTAACGCAGGGACTACACTAGGAAACTCCATTGCAACGGCTACCGTTCAAACTAAGTCTTCTCCTCACTAAAAACACATAAGCAAAATACGAAAAGAAAAATGAAAGAAGTGTTACGGGTTTGTACACCAAGGTCCCAGTTATACAATCGAAGAAACCATTAAAAGAGATGCTTGGCTCTTCAAGTACCTAACAGTTACAAAGAAAACCATTCGAATTTCCCTCAACTCGATTTTTAAAAGGAAAAGAAAGGAGGAAGGAAAGGAAGAAAGAAAATAGGAAGTGTATAAGTTATAATAATTATTAAAATCTAATATGAATAAGCAACCATCACTTAATTGATTATTAAATTATATTGGAGCTAAAATGATTTTATATTTAGATGTACGAAATAAATAATTATTAAAATTAATATAATGAAAGATAAACCAAAAATCCTTTAAGATAAATTTTTAAGATACATTTTATATTTTATCCTAACTATTTTAATTAAATTATTAAATAATTCATAAAAGTCCCGCAGATGTATTCTGGCTAGGTCTTTTACCCATCTGCCCAGTGATGGTGATGCCCTACCTAATTCTTTTCTGACAATGCTTTCCCCCCTTTGACATGCTCCCTACAAGGAATTTCTCCATAATTTAATTATAAATTATATAATCATAAATAATCATAACAGTTAACCTTTCACCTTAATTCCATGAATTCACGATCAACGATCAACTAACATGTCATCTTCACTTGAAATCATAACGACCAACTATCTTACCATTTCGCCAGATTATATCAAATCAAACTGCCAACTGACTTCATGCAAACCTCAATGGCTATATTTCAAGCTAGGTCAAAAATTGGGATGTAACAATATGGAAGAAACCCTTACTAGAAAACCTTTGAAATTTGAGCTGATGTGGTTCAAAGACAAATCCTTGATTCCTACTCTGGAAAACTGGTGGACAACTACCAAAGTGAAAGGGTCCAAATTATACAAGATTGTATAAAAATTAAAAATCATTAAATAGAACCTTATTCAATGGAATAAAACTCACTTTGGTAACATTTTTTATTCCAAATGGGAAATTGAAGCAACGTTATAATCTACAAATAATTAAATTATGCAAAGATGCATTAACAAAGCCCTTTATTTAAAAGAAAAGGATCTAAGATCAAAACTAGAAGACATCTTGGCCAAGGAAGAATTGTATTGGAAGAAAAAATCTCGAGAAACTTGGTTTTGAGATGGAGATAGAAATGCCATAATTTTTCACAATAGTACTAAGCAAAGAAGGGTCATCAATAGAATAACTTCTACAAAAAATAATAATAATACAACATTGGACCATCCTATGGACATTGCTAAGGAGGTTGCCTCCTCCTTCAAAGACATGTTAAATAACCAGGAAGGCTCCCCATGGAACTCTCAAAATGATTTATTGAATAATATCCCTAAAATCATAACAGATGACCAAAATAAAGCTCTTATTCATAAATTTACAATAGAAGAGGTCACAACAACTTTTTTCGAAATAGCACTTGACAAATCTCTAAGACCAAATGGATTTCTGGCATGTTTCTTTTAGAAATCTTGGCACATAATGGGAGAAGAAATTACTGAAGCTTTGGATGTCTTTAGAAACTTGGGAGGGCTCCCTAAGGAGGTAAATCATACTTTCCTCACCCTAATTCCCAAAACTGATGCATCCAAAAGTTTCAAGGATTATAGGATAATAGCCCTTTGTAACACACTCTACAAGCTATTGACAAAAACTTTAGCTAATTGACTCATCACTCTTCTCCCAAAGCTAGTAAGTTGTAAAGAACAAATAGGGTTTGTTCTAGGAAGATCAATTCAAGATGGTATAATTATTTATCAAGAGGTAATTCATTCTTTTGGCCTAAATAATACCCCTACTATGGTGATCAAGTTAGATATTAGCAAAGCCTATGATAAAATTGATTGGAGATTCTTATGTGAGTGCCTCCAATATTTTGGGTTTTCCAAAAGATGGATAAATATGACCTTTAAATGCATTTCTACTCCTAAGTTTTTAGTCATCATTAATGGAACCCCAAAGGGCTTTTTTCCTTGTCTACGGGATTAAGACAAGGAGATCCTATCTCTCCCTCCCTCTTCATTATTATGTTTGAAACTCTAGGGTGTTCACTAAGAAACTATCAAACAATTAAAACCCTTAAAGGTCTTGATATTTCAAAAGATGCAAAAGCAACCACACGTCAACAATTTGTTGATGGCACCATGCTATATGGGGAGGCCAGTTGTAAGGAGGCAAAAGTCCTTAAAAAAAAATCAATGTTTACAAAAATGTTTCAAGGCAGGACATCAATTTGGCTAAATCAAAGGCCTTTTTCTTCAATACTTTTGAAACTATTGAGGGAAACATTAGTAAAATTTTGAATATTGCTAAAGGCTCTCTCCCATGCAAATACTTAGGTGTGTTCCTAGATACAAAACTGTAGAAAAAAAAATCCATTTGGGAAACCCTGTTAGAGTAAAAGACCTAACTTTAATTACTTTATTAAAATTGTCTTTTATCCTCTCTCAAGATTTCACCTTTATGCATAGTTGGTATTTAATAAATGTTTTCATTTATTAAATGGCTTTATCTCTTTATGAAATATATGATAGGATTGCATGGACCCCTTATCTCTTTAGGAGTGGATGATAAGGATTCCCTTATCACCTTATCCTCCTTAGAGATTGCATGATCTCCTTTATGTAGAGATCATGTCTCTTGTATTACACATCTTGAGAACTCATTTCTCATTCATGAGAACACTTATCATTTTCAGTCATGAATATATTCTTTCTATTTGGAGAGCAATATTTTCTTCTCTGCTTCATCTTCCTTGTAATAGGTATTTGCTTGCAAATTATTTCAAGGATCTATGAAGTTGTCTTCTTATCAACTTCTACATGGTATCAGAGCCATGGATCTACAACTTCTTATTCCTATTTGAATATTTTTGAAGCTTATGTACTGTTGAACAACGAATCTAGAAAATTATTTTGTTCTAGCGCTTTTACACTCTGTTTTAGTGCATTTAAATAATGTTGTAGCACATCCACACAATATTTTGGCACCTTTTTTTACATTTTGTAGTGCATTTACATTGTAAAATAACGTATTTTCATTTTAAAACAATTCATTTGCATTATCAAATAGCACATTTACATTTTGATTTGGTAGTCAAACTTCAATAACTTGGTCATCCGGACTCAAAATTGCATGCTAATTTTTTTGATTTGGGTTAGGAACTCCCAAATTTTCCAATTGTGGAATTAGTTTTGCATTTTGGTGAATGGATTTTTGAGGTATTAACAGTTTTTTTTATGACTGTACCTATTGAATCCTCATTTTTGCAACTTCCAAAGCTTTGTACGGGCTCATACAAACACATATTTAAGTTCTATTTTTTTTTTTAAAGTGCCTATCTATTTGAGATCTATCCAAATCTACTATCAAAAGATGGTCTTCTTTTAGCAAAAGAAATCACCTTCAAAAAGTGACCTTATTTGGCTTCTTTGGTACTTATCCTCTATTAGATCCTCTTGTGATCTAAGTGTTTTTTTGTGTGAATATGATATTTTTTCATATTGGAAGTTGTAATCATAACAAAAAATGGCCACTTTGCTTTTTTTTGCAACTAGAAAATTGTACCCGCACTCTATTATAAAGTGCCAAAAATTTGCATTTTGGGGGGTGACTTCTGATTTAGTGAAACTGGGGGGATGTGATCTTGTGTAAATCTAAATGCATTAACTCCTTTAAGTGTCTTAAGTCAATTGGGAAATCACAATTTGAACTCTTAATTCCACATAAATAAGTATACAATTAATTTTTTGGTTGGGTTAACTAGATTGTGGGGGAAGTTTCTTTCTTGCTTTTTGTAATTTACATCAAAAAACTCAAACTTCTTAACTTTTCAACCCTTTAAAAATAATGGCAGATTCATCTTTAGAGTCTCTTACTCCACAAATTATCATCTCTAGAAATATCATATGATAAGACTTCTAAGATCACAAGGGTTATGGTCCTATTTGGATGAGGTTTAACCTTAATTGACACATGCTTTTAAGGTCATACAACATAGGAACATGGATCAAGCTATGGGTTTTTTAATCTTTGCATGTCAGTGACAATCTACTCTTTCATCTGGATGGTTTTTTCACTCCTCGGTCTATATGGATAAATTTTGAGGGACTTTTTGGCACCATAAATGAGTTTAGAGCACTGCCGATTAAGGAAGAGTTGACTTTTCTTGTTCCTGATTCATTTCCCTCTATTGAGGATTTCTTGATGAAATTCAAATATATCATATCTATTTTACAAGGTTGTGGAAAGATCAAGAATGCATTTACCTTATTCTTTCATAGCTTCAAGGAAACTTTCAAATTTTCTCATCTACTTTTCACTCTATTATGGATGCTTTGGGTCCTAGATTCACCATGCCTACATTTGAGGTTTTTTTTTTTATCAGCTTACTAGAGAGCAATTCGAGATTACATAGTCAGACTCTCTAGTAGGATCAATGAATAAAGCATTGGTTGCTCAGTCATCTAAGGAGAGGTCAAAGAAAAAATTGAAGCCTAAGAAAGATTTTTCTAGAAGTGAGAATTTGTTTGATCCACCTTTGATGCCTACTTCAAAACAGTAATTCAATCCTAAACAAAGTAAATCTTCTAAGTTTGGTGAGTCTTTCTACAAGACTAAGAAGTTTACAGTTGATCCTTGCATTTTTTTGTGGCAAGAAAGGACATCTAGTTTCTAGGTGTTGGATATGGTTAGAGGTTTTGGAGGAAGTCATGCAACAACATCAAATCTTCCCACCTTAGCCTCCTTCCATAGGGAAAGGTCATGCCCTTCATGCATGAGCCTTACCTTTAGGGTCTTCTTGGATCATTGATTCTGGTGCTTCACACCATATGACATATTCACAAGATTTGGTCACCACCCTTTCCCATAATGATACTTCACATATTGCAGTTGGTGACTTAGCATAGCTCCCAGTTCTTGGTTTAGGTTCAGTTTCATTGGATGGTGGTTCTCTTCATTTTGGAGATCACAAGGCTAGCCTCCATCTCCACTTCTCCACCTCTGTCACTAACTGCCTACAAATTGTGGAGATCACAAAATTAACTATCATCTCCACTTCTCCACTTCTTCATTTCTCCACTTCTATTAGTAATTTGGTGCAAACTATGGAGATCACTAGATTAACTGTCATCTCCACTTCTCTACCTGTGCAACTAACTGTGTGCAAACTGTGGAGATCACAAGATTAACTTTCATCTCCACTTCTCCACCTGTGCAACTTCTCCACTCGAGAATGAGCACATGGTGTTCCATGTAATCATTATTTAGCACCATGTGGCACATTGGGATTGGTCCACATCATGCTAAGTCACCTCTAGCCATCTGCCAAGTGGTAGGTTTTGGTTGGTCAAAATTTCTTTACATATCCCACCAAGTCAATTGGGCTCCCTGTGCAGATATCTTCATTGTCAAAAGCCCTTAAGATTTGAAATTTGGTATGTTTTCACTTGAACATATAAACACTAATAAAACACTCAGCTTGATGAATGAGGGATAAATCCCTTGAACAATACTTTTATAATGTTGAAAATAGATAAGTAGCCTCTGGAAATGACTTCAAAAAGTGACCAAACTACATTCTCAGAAGTTAATGCTCTACATGGTGATAGTTGTTCCCATGGAGAATCCAAAGCAACAAATGGATATTTATTTGGATATTGGGGGGAGAATTTATTCACTTTCAAAGTTTCCCATTTAGCCATTTCTGCACATTTAAAAATATTGGTTCTCGAAATCTTTAAAAAAATGCATAATGTATGAGCTTCAAAAGGTTATCAAATGGAGAGCTAAGGGGCTATAAGTCGAACACATGGTAGATAAAATAGTAGAAAATCATGGAGTATCATTGGTTTTAGTTGCAGGTCAATAATTTGTGAGGTAAAAATTTATGAAGAGGGTGTTTAAAATTCTGCAAAATATGTCAACACTATATCAAAATAAAATTTATTTTAAATGGCCATAGGAAACCTATTAAATGGACTCATGAGGGGCTCAAAATGGATACCAAGATTTTCTCTAATGTCTAAAACACACTATTGAAGTAATTTCATTAATAGACTCAACTGGGTACAAGATATTAACCTTCAAAGTGGGGTATTCATATTTGTGACATAGTGCAAACAACAAACCAACATGAAACACCAGACTTTAAGGAATTGAAAACTACATCAAAACTAATCATGGAGACTTGAAATTTGAAATGTAGGATATTTTATAACAAATGTACACATCTCCAAAGAGATAAGTCATGAAACTCAATAGGGTCTGAGATATACTTATGCAAAGTAGGCATGTTCATTTTGTTCTACATTTGAGGCAAAAATGCAAACTAATGCCCTGAGTGGATGGATATACTAAATTAAAGGCAATAAGCTCTTGAAGCATATACTATGACGCAAAATGGCAACCGAACACATAGGCACAAAAAAATAATTATAGGGGCATTTTTAGCAAAGTTTTCAAAATGGTTTTCAATATCAATGTTGCAATTTTGAGTCCCAACACAATCTTCATCTTTTCTATTATTTTTCATTTGATTTTAAATGGACTCTCCATAATCTTCAAATATTTTTCCTTTATTTGGATTATAAGATCACACGTTTTTTTATATAAGGATTCTATTTATGTTGGTATATTTATAATATTATGTTGATGCTCCTTTCCTATCCTTTTCTTTAGCTCTATTATTGTTCTATTTGTATTATTTTCTTTGTGCAATTGTTGTAGTTATTCACATAATTTATTATGCACATTGTTGATTTAATTCACCATGTTGCTTAACACATTCATGTTTCTTTTGACTATTACTATAAATACTTATTGAACCTTATTTGTAATGTCATTAGAAGGTTGAGAGTCATTTTGAGTGTACTCTTCTTCCATTTTTTCTCCTTAAGTTATTAATCATGTGCCATCTCACTAGCTAGCTTGTCTATAATTTCATCATATAGTTTATTAATCCCTTTCTAGTGTGTTGTATCTACTGGAAAACCTGCTTCTTTCTTTTATTTGTCCTTGTTAAATTTACTAAGATCTATTGTTTTTACATAGTGATCTTTGGGAGGTTTATGCTTCTATATTGAAACATATGTTCATTTTTGTCTTGATCATTAGGATTTACAAAAATTTATCTCAATATGATATCCTTTCCTCTAGAGTCCTAAATATGCTTTATTTGTATAATTTCACCTTCTTCTAGATTGGCTATACATTGTTGTTATCTAATATGGTAATATTCTCATTTTTATTATATCCAGTATTTACTTCCACTGCTCTTCCTTCCTTTTTCATGTTATTTTCATCTATGTTGGTGCTCCTTGCTTCCCTTGGGAATTTTATTTTTACATTTGATGTTTGAAGAGAAATTTTATATGAAACATCCTCAAAATTATTCCTATAGTATTGATCATATAAATCTATACTATGGATAAATCCTTTAAAAGTTGTAGGAGTTAGGTTGTATAAGAACTATTTGTGATAATTTTGAGTGGAATGATTTCTTGTGTGTTTTCTCTTAAGTTAATTAAAATTTGAGTTCATTAAGTCTAAAACTTATTTTGATCTCTAATAATTCCCCCATCATATTTCCAATTGATTTAATTATCTCACTATGTAATAATTTACCACAAAAATATTTATTTCCACCCAAGTTGGTTCTAATTCAACATCTATATCTTTTTTATTAAGTTTTGATTTCTATTTTAACAAATTTTTTCAATAACCCTCAAAGAATCATGTTAGTCCGGATAAAAAAGTATTCCTAAACATTATATTCTTACAATGCACATATATGATATTTTCTTGTAAGAATAGTCATACCTGGTCTCCGAATGCCTCATGTGACCAATCAACTTTTTTTGTCATGGAAATTAGAGGTTTCACCATAAGGTGAACAAACCTAGATGTTTAGAATGGAACCAACATTCTTATTGTTAGGATTAATCACGGACAAAATTAACAATTACATGCAAATATAAACAATATCATAAAATAATAAATTGTATAGAAAAGAACACAAGACACAAAGATTTAACATTATTCACCCAATCCCTAGGCTACATCTACCAATGACAAGTCCAATATTATTATTATCTATTGATTACAATCTACAATCCCTTACAGCTCAATATTGCCACAAGAAGCTACAATATCAGCATGCATTATAAAATCCCTAACCTTAAGCCATTTTATACATGCTTTTGTCACTTACAAAATTAGGGCTAGAATAAGTTGTCCAATACAAAAATATTAGCCAACGCCTTTTACAATAGTAGAGTCATTTTTGGCTTCAGGGTCCCTACCCCTGAAAACCCTCTTGGGGGTGTTTCCCCTTGACTCCACCTTGTACTATGATAGGGAGCACACTTGGGGCACTACCCTGGGACTCCATAAGACCCCATCTTCGGGGCACTGCCCCCAAACCCCTGTAGAAATAATCTGGGGGGAACATCACTGAATAAACCTCTGAATTTGATTAGGCTCCACATCACAACACTTATGTATGTTTATTTCTTATACTTTTCTTGTAGGTGCTTCTTGTTTCTACAATGAAAGAGTATCTACCTCTATTATTTCCTCTTTTTTGTTGAATGAAACTCTTTTCTAATAAGAGCTCTTATCTGAATTATTTGGAGTGTCTAGTAAGGGTTTGTTTTTGTGTATGTGAAACTCTATCTTTTATTCTTTATTTCTTTTTTTATCGATATTGAATCATTTGTGGGAGTGTTTTCGTAGATAGAATTAGCAACTTGAACATGGGAATTGATTTTTTTTTCTTGCATCAAATTTTGAAACCCTACCTGTTGTACTTATCATAATTGAGTTTTTACTAGTGGTCGAGGCATACCTTTTACCACTTTCTTTACCTGTCATGTGTGACTTCTTTTTGGTGCATTTGTCTTGCACTAATTTCCACTCATTTTTTGAGAAACTTTTTTGCCATGGGGTTTTTGGGGTTATTTCTTTGTGAATCATTTTTAGTGATTGGTGGCTTCTTCTTTAGGAATCCACCAATCATTGAAGAGTGACAAAAAATTGAGGGAGGATACACTCAAGAGTGCAGTGAAATAGAAGATTTTCACATAGCATGAAGAAAAAAGAAGTATAAATTTTATTTTTAATAGACATAATTTAGAATATAAATTATTAATAACTATGCAAATTAGTTTGTAAAATACATCCCATTCAAACAATTTTTAAATCATGTAGTTATAATATTGCATAAGAGGTCTTCTCTCATGTAATTCATCATGTAATGGCCACAAGTTTGAGATTTCAAATACTATCTCAATTACCAATAAAAGATAATTTTTTTAAATGAATAAAAAAAATTAATATACAAACTTCAATTTTTTATTCAAACTTAATTTTCAAATCGGCCCACTTGCACATGATCAAGCCAAGGGATCCTTTATAATCTTAGTTACTTTTATGCAAAACTTATATGGATTTTTAATATAAATTCAAAATGACCCTTCCTAGATATGAAATGTATATGTAAGCCATTTGTCTAGCCAATAATTAATTGTGATTCTAGTTTTAGTGTGAAAAATAATAATATTTAAAGATTTAATATTAAAGATGAAGTAAGACATGTTTTATAATAAATTGTATGCATAAAAAGTGGAGACTTCTATAGACCATTATACTTGATAATACCCATGATGAAGAACATCATAGGAGGTGGCATATAGCTTCCTATCTATGACATGCAAAAGCTATGAGATTATGGCTCTCAAATGAACCTAGTTTAAGCAACTCTTGCAATGTGCACCATAAAATGAAAGATTCAAAGAGTAAAGGCAAGAATGCCAATATCCAAGAATCAAGAGAATGAAATAAAAATGCAAGATATAAGCCAAGATGTGCAAATGAAAAATCAAGCTAACAAAAATGATAGGATTATAGATCCTCCTAGTTAAATTGTGAGTTAAGCTAGTGCATAAAGAAAATCTGAGCTAGAAAGTATGCAATGATGCAAGTGAAATGGATACAAAGATAAAAATGCAAGAATGACCTAATGCAAGTAGAATGCTCCAAATGCTTCAAGTACTCCAAATTTCTAAGAAAAACCTGTAGCATAATATTAGTGTGAGAGTGTAAGAGATGCAAGAGTAAGGAGAGAGACTACTTTTAAAGAGAAATGGATGGTAGAGACTAAGAGGCAAAATCAAGGGTGGAGAATGAGTCTTAGTTGATCCATGTGCACAAGAATCTTGTCTAAGCAAGACCAATGGTAATTTTTAAGAGATAGAAGATGTGTGCCAGAGAATTAAAGTTATTTTGAAATAAAATATTTCTCTCACTTAGAAATGCGTTCCCCTTGTGTGTATATAAAAATGTCTTTTCTTTTATTTTTAAAATATGAAATTGCCTTTCTATGTGCACACTTAGGAATAAAGGGACTTTGGGAGATTTATTTAATTAAAATGGGACAAGTTCTTGTTAGAATATTTAGAATAACCAAGAGGGAGGATGAATCATTTATCCAAGGTCCAAATGTATTAATTGAACAAACAATTACTTAAACGACTTCAGAGCTTATCACTCAATAACTCGGTCTCTATAATCAACTTTTAGTAACATCAACTAGTTTTCCACTGTCCTAAATATAATAGACTTGCACAATATAAATATTAATTAGTAAATCACCATAAATAACATCGACACAAGTTTGACACTATGATTTAACGTGGAAACCTAATTTGGGAAAAAATCACCAATAACATGTCACCAATATTTCACTTTTCTAAAGTGAGCTCTGTTAGGAGCCAATCCTATTAAAGGTTACAAAACACACTATTAAATGTGATCTTGTTAAAGTATGTGATCACCATGTTAGGAGTGGTCTTGTTAGAGGACTTTAGAACATTACATTAGAATGTCACCCTGGTAAAGGATTTGCATATGACTATTAGGTCAACCTTCATTAAAGGATTTCAAATAGTATTTATAATGATTAGAAAGTAATAGTAGGTTTTGATTTATGAAGTACAACTTACTTTGCCTATATAGATCTCAATTTGGCTCATAAGTTGATTCACTTTCTGGCCTCCATTTTTATCTCAATTTCAGATTCACTTAGCAACCCTTCAAGAAATCACTCTCCTTCTCTTCTCAACTCTTCTCAGCCTTTTGCTCGAAGTCGCTAGTCAATAACATCAGCAACTGCTCCAACTTTTAACAACACTATGGAACTCTCTTGAAAATTTTCCCTTGTACCTCCTAAAATAGGTAATTTTGATCTTTTACTGCTTAAAAATCATTGTAGATCTTAGGGTTTATGATTATATCCACCATATACAATGAATCTGATCATCATCCTGATCATCATCCTGTTTATCCTCTTCTTTTCTAGAAACTTCTCTTGGAATCCATACCTTAGGTCATTTAGCTAATCATCTTCTAGCATTAAATGATCCAACTCATCAATCCGTATCTTAAACATGCTTTCCATATCCCAAGAAATCAACTTAGTTGGTTGGAAGTTTGATTTCACATAAATTGTTAAAATATTATTCCTCGACCAACACTATGTTCTCACACTCAGTCATCACTAGGTTATTTGGTTTCTATTAAATTTCTTCCTCGATACATAAACTATCACTCGTTTGATATTGATGCTTGGTCAAAACTATTTTTGCGTGACTTTTTTTGGCACTCAATCGACACAAGCATCGCTCAGCATATACTTTGAGTTTATTAATCTGTTGCTTTTGATTCTTGGTCATGCCTATGCATTTGATCTATTTTTTTATCACATCTTCAAGCCTTTAACATTACTATCTTCTCTACTTTCAACATGATTTAAAAAATCACTTTATCTCATTAAAGTCCAACTAATCAAGTGTCCATTTATAGTTTCCTCTTCATAACTCAACCTTTCCTCTAGATAATTTTGTTATGACTAACTTCCCAAATACCCTTCATCCTTCAAATAGATATGACACTTAGATTAGATAGAAAACTATCTCATCAATAGGTTTGTCATCAATGAGAAAATAAAAATTATTCCAATTGTAGTTTCCAATAGTTCTTTCAATTAAATAAAAGACTTATGATAAGGTGGTCAAACTATAGGTTATAATTGAATAAATAATAAAGTGATGATTTGATCAAAGGTAAGTGATAGATAAATTATGAAAAAAATGTAGAAAAGGGGATCATAGTCAAGAGGACCATTTTTTGGTGATTATCTTTGTCGCTCTTTGACTAAGGTGTGATTGATCTAGGAAAACATTATGTGAAAGAATGAATATGTCAAGGTAACAGGTGATAGAGAGATCTGACTTTGAAAAACAAAGCATAGAGAGATAGATGATCCTGAATGCACAATTGATAAGTTGTGTGATTGATAATTAGGGGAGATAGATAAGACAATATCAATACCCAAGATGAGAACTAATATGTACAAGGAAAGTAGCCAAAAGAAAATAGATAGATCAAGTTAAGATAAATCAAAACCCGAGATGAGTATTAACATGTCCAAAGAAGATAGATTAGACTAATCATTTAGAGTATTCCTACCCCCTCAAGATAGAAATCAAAATGAAGTAGAGGAGATGAAGAAATAAGATATATTTGATCGAATCAAGATAAGATAAATTCCAAGATGACAGATACAAGATTAAGACCAAAGGTTGACCACCAAGCAGTAAAGATATGCGCTAGTTTTTATTAAGGTTGACTAGAAAGATAAAGCACAAATGTTAGGTCAAAATGGTAATAAAAATAAAATGAGATGAATGAATGAGAAAAGAGGTGAAGAGAGTATAAATTATGAAGAAATGGAGGATAGATGAATGCATTTTGAAATATTTGAAGATTAAGCCTCAAAAAGTTAGTCAATTGCACATAAGAAAGTAGGATTTGAAATCATGATTTTGACCATCAAGATGAATCAAAATTTTGATTTTGATCTTGAAATGGATCAAGGATGTTGAAATTAGGTAAGGGTTCTATTTTTGTGGAAATTTGAGGAGGTCAAAACTTAGGTCAAGAATAGGTCAAAAGGGTATATAAGGGGCCCAATGGGTCATTTTAAAATCACTGTTCTTATTTGTTATCTTAGATTTTAGAGCATAAAGAGAGTGAACCATGGTAGAAATAAGGTTTCCATTTGAGAAGCACTAATTTGAGCTGAGCTGACAACACAACCGACCTCAGCAATATGCTACCTTAATAAGTAACTAACATTTGAGCTTCATATTTTAGTCATTTTGAATATTTTTTCATGTTTTTGCAGTTCTAGGTAGTTTTTGTCAAAATGTCATACGATACTAGTAAAGTATCATATCACTATTATGTATAAGTATCGTACGATAATTTTGATTTTTTAGAGTATTTTCCAATAGTGATATAGAGTATTGTATCAGGTATACACATTTATCATATGAGCTTGGATGAAGTATTGTATCATCACCAAGCATCATATCAATATAGAAGAAAGTATCATATGATACTTGTTCAAACAATAATGAAGTGCACTTAGAATTTTCATCATTTCACATCATCATGACTTAATTGATTTCTCTTGTAGCTAAGTAGAGATATCCTTAGTTTTACTATGATTCTCATCTAATAGGTACTAATATGTTTGTGTGTTTTTTTGATTCAAGAGACATTTCCAAACCTATCCATTTGGGCACATGAGGTGGTAGGGTTATGACTTATTCCTTTATTAGAACTTGCATAGAGGGTTATACAAAGAGAAATGGGCTTTGGCAAGTTACTTTAGTTGCCGGCAACCATGGCCTCTTGATAGCCTTAGCTAAGCAACGGCACAATGAACATAATACCTTATATCTACCAATGGGAAAGGATACCATTATGCTCGAGGATGTGTACATGATCCTTTGGATTCTATGTTTTGGAGAGCCAATGACTATCACTAATCAATTTTTAGTTTTCAATTGTACTTAGATTTGTTGATATCAACTCCGATGGGAAAATTTTATGTTCCACGTATACTTTAATTAGTCTTTGGAGGATGGTAGAGTGTATTATAGGCACTTCTCTTAGATGTTACTATATTGGATAGATACATTAGATGGGAGAAGATGATAGAGTACTACAAGGATTAGCATGTGGTAGCATGTATCATGTGCTCTTTGATAGGATAGGGATTGATTACTGATAGGAGATAGAGAGGATTCCCATGTGGATGGGGGAGATTGGTTATGAGCTTGATTGGCAGGCCACAATGGATGGTTTGGGGACCCTCGCTCTTGATAGACATGTATCATGAGTTACACAATATTGTCTACAAGAAGGCAAAGAGTTGAGATTTTGATGTCATATAAGCATAGGTGTGGGCCTAAAAATTACATCAATGTGGTGCAATCTAGGGTGCAGTCGAGAGAAAGGGAGAGACCCTTTATATAGGTATTTAGGGTTCATATCATATCCCCATAGTGTATATACTTCATATTATAGGAGACTATTGGATGGATTAGAATATTTTGAGTGGAAGCCCTATGTTAATTGTGAGGATTGGGTAGAGGATAGAGATGAGGTGACCTATATGTTTTACAATAGGCCTTTTCTAGGGAGACACCTAGGAGTGGCTGAGAGACTCATTATTAGCAGAGTATGGTGATAGTTTGCTAGGAGGCAACAAATGTCTACTGAGATGACTACATATGCCATGTATAGAGATGAGCAAGATCAGGGGTGGTTTTCAATGTTGAGCTATGCAACATGCTTTTAGGAGACATGAGAGTTACAACCAATGGTCCAGGATCTACTAATGAGGGTGACAGATGTAGGGGCCTCAATTGATGATATGAGAGAGATGAGGAGATGTCCCTTTTTGAGGTCCATTGCCCCACATGTAGTGGGGGTGAGGTATATGGTGGAGATGATGGAGGGGAGAAAGGAGATGGTGGAGATCAAGGGAGAGGAGTTCAAAGATGAGATAGGCCTAGTGGATCCAGGAGAGAGGCTCCATCTAGCATGCAAGCTACCACTCAATCTTGGAGTAGGGTAAGGGTAAATGAGGATAAGAGATTTATTAGCAAGTCTCAAGTGGATAGGGAGAGGGACAGGGTCCATAGATAGGAAAAACATGTTCCAGCAAGAGGAGAGGATGAAGGATACCAAAGGATCAAAGCACTGGAGGCAAATCTCCAATAGGCGAGGACCATCATATCTATGAGAGATTAGTAGTTAGTAAACATGAGAGTCAACTTAGGTGAGGGAGAGAGTGCTACATGAAGATCTAGCTAGGGAACAATAGGATGTAGAGAGGCATAAGGCTAGAAAAACCTACTATTTTGGTGCATATATAGCAATAGTACCTTTAGAGAAGTAGTTGTCTTTCTACTTTTAGAGAGAAGGGCGATCAGAGGGAGCAACACAACCATCAAATAAGACCCAACCTCCTCCACCTCCACCACCCACACAAAAGGTAGAAATCCAAATATGGTGTGTAGCTATGACTCTATAGTTTTGATATACTGATGTATCATTTGAGACATTGATCTAAATTTTGTAGTCATTTTGTATTGACACTTGATATTCTAGACCATTTATATGAGATAATGATTTGAGTTTTGGAATTGTTGTGTACTTGTCTCTTTTCATGCTCATGTGATGGATAGATGTATCTTTCTTTTTTTAGTACTTGTGTTTATGTACTCATGTGATCTTGATATGATGTGCTCATGTTCATTCTCATTATTTTAGATGCTCATGTTGATATGTTATATGCTCTTATATGTATTGATAGCTCTCATGTATATGTAGCTCTATGTTATGATATGAACTGATGATTTGAGAATTTAGCAATTTGACAAATTATATATGATGATAGGATTAACCCCTTGTGGTGATAGGAAAAGAAGAATAAAGATGAGATGAAAAGATTAAAAATGAAGATGAAGACATGATCGAGAAGAATCAAGAATATGAAAGCACTTGACCAAGACACCCCTAAAAGTTGAAGAAGATTATCTTGACACTCAAATGAAAACTAAGCTAAAATGAAACCTAATTTGCAAACTGGCATGTGAAGGTGCAATTACAATGGTTATATAAGTAGGTCCTAGTTTATATCATCGAGCCTTATTAGGTACATCATAAGATCATATAGTTATCACTAGTATAAACTATGAGGATAGGAATATGATCTAATATATTGGATAGGAATGTTGGAATCTGTATCGTCTTAAGATGGAAGACCTTCCATGTTAAGAGTGTTTAGCCCTTCGAGTAAGTGGTACAAGAACATGTCAAGTGCCTTAAATAGGTCTTTTCATG
Source organism: Cupressus sempervirens (assembly GCA_028749045.1). Taxonomy (NCBI): domain Eukaryota; kingdom Viridiplantae; phylum Streptophyta; class Pinopsida; order Cupressales; family Cupressaceae; genus Cupressus; species Cupressus sempervirens. The sequence goes on from CM053788.1 coordinate 430,538,838, forward strand.
GATTTGGCTATTTTCCCCCTATTTTGCTTCTCTCTCTCTCTCTCTCTCTCTCTCTCTCTCTCTCTCTCTCTCTCTCTCTCTCTCTCTCTCTCTCTCTCTCTCTCTCTCTCTCTCTCTCTCTCTCGATTCATCCTACATTGAGGTTAGCATTTTTATTTTATTCATTCAATGTTTCAAGTACTTACTTTCTATACTAGATTATGGGATTTTCTCCTTTCTTCATATTCTCCATCATTTGATTCATTTGTGCATTGATCACTTCTTTGTGATTGATCAATTTGGATCATTCCTTTTGGAAATTTGGGTTAAGGATAGATCCTATATTCCCCCTTTACACACATTTCTTTCAATTTTTCTATATTTTCCTCTATTCAATAAGGTGAACACATATACACTTCTTCACCTTATTCATTTTGGTGAACCTGACACTCTTACCATCTTTTCTTTTGTGGAATTAGATGCCCTATTGTATTTTGCAGTATTAAATTTCATTTCATATTTGTTAGGTCTTTTCTTAAATCAAGATTTGATTTAGTTTATGCTCTTACATTTTAAAATTCAAAAATATGAAAAAAATTGCAAAATCTCTTTCAAAATACAAAAATATTCATGCTTTATGTTTTCTTAATTTAGTTCATCTGCATTGTTTTGGTTTATGAGCTTTATTACTTCTAGTCCTACTTCTAATCTTCTGGTTAGAAAAATTCGTAGAATTATGGGTATCTTTGAGTCTAAGTCTTCTTCTCCTTTCCTTAGGATCCCAAATGAGAATTTTGATTCTTTTTTATTCTAATCCTATTATGGAGAAAAAATCTCACACATCTCATGATGAGGATGATGCTTTAAGAGTTCCTCCTAAACAAGTCCAAAAAAATTCAACTAAACTTGATAAAATGGGTAATTGGCTTACTCAAGAAACCCATAATCAAGATTATATTCAAGCTATAAAGGCTCTTAAGAAAGTTCTTAGTGATAGTAATAAAGATGTTAATCTCTTGTGTAGTATTACTTACCTTATGCATTCTAATGTTAAAACTTTAGCTCAAGAAGCTCAAGATTTAGGGTTGTTTCCTCCTGTCACTATTGTAGAACCTTCTTCTATTTCTTTACCTAGTGTTTCTACCTATACTCCTTGTTTGTTGACTATGAGGGTTCCCTCTATGAGTTTTCCTCCAGTGTTCCTTCCTATATCACAACATTCTTATCATAATGTTACTTTTACTAATTATTCCAGTCCTCTACCAATTGTAGTTTCTAGTGTTCCTCCATTTGTTTCTTCCATTCCTATAGCTTCATACACTTTACCTAGTGTTTCTAATGTTCCTAGTTCTCCTATTTCCTCTAATGATTGAACACTTATCAGTTTGGCTCACACTGTGTCATCTTTACTACAACAACTTGCATCCTTGACTCAAAACAAGTTTAGTATTCCTACTTGTGACATGGGAAGTGCTTTGTCTCAAGATATCATTTGTACTCTTGTTCCTTAGAAAGATGATATACCTTGTCTTGATAATTACAATGGTAAGGGAGACCATGTTCATCATGTTAAAACATTTCAAATCCTTTGTAGTGATTATGCTCATGATCATAGGATTTTAGCCAAGTTGTTTTCTTGAACTTTTTGTGACAAGGCTTTACAATGGTTTTGTTCAGTTACTCCTTATTCTATTAATTCATTTCCACAACTTACTAATGCTTTTATTCAAAAATTTCAAAACAACATTGACCCGCAAGTGTCTTTGACTGATTTGATGCATTGTAAACAAAATTCTAAGAAAATTTGACTGAATTTATTGGTAGATTTAAGAATTTATATGCTCAGATTTCCCATCTTGTTCTTGATATTGATATTCAACATATGTTTATTTCAAATTTGCAAAAGGATATTAGAGATAAGATTCTGCTTATTGAATTTACCTCTTTTCAATAGCTTTGTGCAATGCTTCATCATTATCAATTACAAGTAAGCCAATTTGAGAGCACTACTCCAATGGCTCATGTTCCTATTGATAAAAGTGATGTTGATCCTAATCCAAATAAAGTTCAAAAATTTAACAACTATGTCAAGATATAAAAACAAGCAAATGTAGTTGCTAATCAAGTTGTTGCATCTCACAATGCCACTTCTGCATCCACTTCGTTTTGATTAAATTGTACCTTCACTTCTCTTTCTAAATCTTTACATTCTATTACGAATAGGTTGTTAACTGCTAATATGATTACTTTACCTCCTATTCAACCTCTTATACCTACTACAATGGTGTCTAAATCTTTTGATTCTAAATATTTTTTCCAATATCATCGTCAAAATGGTCATCATGATACTGAGAAATGTTATTCTTTAAACCATAAGGTTCAAGATTTAATTGATTCTAATGCTTTATTTGTTGATAATTTTGATGGTAGTGAGAATCAGTTTGTTTCTTGTCCTAGTCAAAATATGCAAATCTATATGAATCCTTTACCTACACATGATACTAATATTATTGCTCAGCCATCTTCTATGGATATTGTGTATGATTCAAAGACAGATGATCTTAATCATGTTGTTAATCAAGTGGAGCATGTTGTTCATTTTGTATCTCCACCTCAAGTTTCAGCTCAACCTCAACTGAAACCTAAGCCTAAATTGAAGCCTCAACCTAAACCTTGACAACAACCTAAGAATAAAAGACCTTGGAAAATTTTGATTACCTTTGATGATTCTGAGACTATTAAAGCTCCCAACAGTCCCCTTTATATTTATGCTAGGATTTCTTAGATACCTACTCGTGGTTGTCTTGTTGATACTACATCCTTAGTCAATGTTACTACCGAAGAAAATATTTTTATGAAAATATTACAATGTGATTTTTATAATACATTGGATGTGTGGATTCAAACTTGTAATGGTTTTCTTTATCCATCATTTGGTTCTATTGATTTACTGGTTGAACTTTGTGGAAAAATTGTGAACACTACCTTTGTTGTTTTTCCTACTTTTGATCATTTTCAAGTTAAACTTGGTTTTCCATGGTTAAATGACATGCATTTTGTTGCTTCACCTATTCATAAATGTCTTAAAATTTTTTATGATGAAGAAGTGAAGATGGTTAATCATAGTTTATATCATACTTCTAGGCCCAAGGATTATGCTACACTTGACTTCTTTTGGACTTCATTACCTAATTCATGTCCTTCTTGACCTGATCATCTTTTCTTCTCATATCAAGCTTATAAGCATCATAAGACTATCAAATTTATTTTTCCTCCTATGGATCTTAATCATGGTCTTTTTCCTACACCTTCCATAACTGCTTTATCTATAGCTTCGACGTCTATTAACCAAGCTCCTCCTATGGCTTGTCATTCTATTGATAATCCTATTAATCCTCCTATAGAACCTGTGAAGGATCCAGTAATTGTTCCTCCTAGTTCTCAACAAATTTCAAACAAGAAAAAATGTAATCAATATTCTAATGAACGTCATAAGAAGCATCATGCTCAAGCTAAAGCTCAAAAATCTTTACCTTCTTTGGATACAACTATGCATGATGTGTTAGAAGAATTTTTTACTAATAATGATGTTAAGATGCATGGTTATGATGATTCCATTCATATCTTGGATCCTATTTTGATTCATCTAGATAAAGAAGATCCTTTTAATGATATTGATGATGTTAATGATGAATATGAAACTATTGACATTGACATTGATTTACCTAATATGCTTTCATCACAATTAACACTTACACCTAGTATTGAACATTGTGATTCTCAAGAGGATCCTTGTTTGGAACTGGCTATCACTCCTACTATGTTGGATATAGTCCCTCTTGTGAGTTACCCACCTTCCCTAAATGATATAGAATGATATAGGGAGAGTAGGTGGCGCACTTGATTTCCTAGTCCTTCAGGGTAGCCTTTTGTGTGTTTGTTTTTGTACTATGCTTCTCATGTGATGTGTTTGCCACATGTTGTTAGATTCTTTTTTATGATCTTCCTTGCTTTGTTGGTGCAAGGTGATAAAATAATTGAACCTTTTCTTTTTTTCCTCTATATGTATTTCTATTCTTTCATATGTTGTTTCATGTTATGTTGTACTTGTTTTATTGTTTGTACATGTTTCCTTGTGTAATCTTCTTGGATCTGTGACTTGGTAGCACTAATTCTTTTTGGTCTCTAGGTCATGGTCCAAAAATATTATTCTCATATCTCTTATGTGATCTTTCCTCCTTTTTTATTGTAGTTCTACTTTCTTTGGGGAATGATGTCAATTCATTTGGAATAATATCATATATAAGTTATCTTACCATAGCAGTTAGATCCCTTCTGTGTTCTCTATATGTTTAGGTGGTATTTCCCTTGATTTGTCTTCGTTTGGGGGCATCTCGTAGTGGAAATGTAATTAGTGGAGTTTTTTATGTTTTCGTCAAAGCCATTACTCCTATTAAAGTGTTAGCAATTACTTTAATGTAGGGGCATATACTTTGCTCACCTATTGCATGCACAAACTCTGCAATGTACATATATTATTTTTCAAGATACCTTTTTCTCCCTTTTTGGATTAGTGACTAATCCTTAAAGCATGGATTTATATTTTGGGATCTCTTGATGCCTCCAATTTCAAAAACAAATTGATCCCTTAAGGTTGAAGGTGTCCTTAAGAATGGATCTCTTTTGACTTTTGGTTTGACTCTTATAGAATAAAGTATTCTTAAGAGTGAATCCTTGATGGGTTGACTAGTGAGTAGCCACAATCACTAGTTCGTTCAATCCCATCTTTCCAATTGCGCAATTTTTTTTGTGGTTCACAATGAGACATAAGTTTTCATTGGGCAAGATAATCACACTCTATCTTTCTTTCTCTTTTTCTAGAGATGTGTCTCTTATTGTAATATTGGAGTCAATGAAGACTTGAGTCTCTGGGGGCTTAAGGATCTCTTTGTCCCTTTGATTTTAATAAGATTATCTTTTTATTATGATCTACTTTACCAAGAGTTTGCATTGAGTCCATACTCCTACTAAAGTGGGGGCTTAATGTATCATCTTAAAATGGAAGAAATTCCATCTTAAGAGTGTTTAGCCCTCTAAGTAAGTAGTTTGGGGTCATGTCAAGTACTTTGAATAGGTCTTTGCATGGATCTAGTTGTTTTCCCCTTGTTCTACTTCTTTCTCTCTCTATTTCTAGCCTATTTTTGATAATTTTCTCTATGAAACTGATGACTTTGACTTTCTAGGTCAAGGATGACCTCGACCCTAACCTAGGGTAGGGTCAACCTTGTCCCTGACCTCAGGTCCAATTTTCAATTTCTAGAGGTTTTGGGATATTGGGCTTTAAAAAGTTTCATTTTCTTGCTTCTGGGTTGATTATTTTGGGTTTCAGAATGGTAGACTCTTAAATTACATTTAATGTAGGTCCATTTCTAGTGGTTAAGGTTAGTTGAGATTTAATGCTCCCACATCAGCCTTCTCTAGAAGTTTGTCCCCTAGATCTTTATATAAGGAAGCCTTCTTCCCTCATTCTGACATCCACTCATTATGAGAGCCCAGAACATAGCAACATTCAAACATTCAAACATTCAAGATCCAATTCATCAAGGAGGTCCATTGTTAGCCATTACAGGATTCAATCTCCATGGAGCCCTCTTGTTGAAGATTTATCCATCCATATTCATCCAAGCCTATTTCTATGCAAAGATCCATTCAAGATTAGTGTTGAAAATGCCATTTATTTGATACATCCTACATACATTTCTACATTCATTTGGAGCATATGTACTTGTGTATTCAAGGTTTCAAATCCTCCACAAGGATTTCAATATAAGAAAGGTGAATAGTTCCATTTACTTTGATTATACTCATTTCAATTTTAATTAAATTTCAAGGTTGCTTCCAAACTAGGGTTTGACCAAGTCAACCCCCCATCCAAACAAAAAAAACCCTTTTTCTTGCAGGTATAAGTAGAGGACATTGAATTAAAGTGCAGATTTTGATACCCTTTACATTGAACTTGTGGGATCCATGAAAAGAATTTTTGTCAGAGCTGTGCAGGTCAAGGTTGACTTTTTGGGGCATAATTGTGCCCTGTTATCTAGGTTAAGGTCAAACTACCTTCAAAAGGACAAAATTTTTATGGGTTTTCTCCATCTTGACATTTCTAGTCCCGAACAGGTTGCAGAATTTCCTGAAACTATACAGAGATATTAGAAATCAGAATTTTCCATCTTAATCCTACATTAAGGTTAGTATTTTCCTTTTATTCATTCAAGGTTTCAAGTACTTTTTTTCTATAGTAGATTATGGGATTTTCTCCTTTCTTCATATTCTCCATCGTTTGATTCATTTGCACATTGATCACTTCTTTGTGATTGATCAATTTGGATCATTCCTTTTGGGAATTTGGGTTAAGGATAGATCCTATATTCCCCCTTTACACACATTTCTTTCACTCTTTTTTATATTTCTCTCTATTCAATAAGGTGAACACATATACACTTTTTCACCTTATTCAGAACCCAACCTATGCATCAAAGACATAAAGGTCAAGATGATGGTGCAGTTAGATCCCCTAGCTTTAGTATAGAAAGATTATGCTTGCATGAAGACACAAAATGTCAAGATTACCATAAGCATGATTATGTGAAAAATAGATAAGGATGCAACTTTGAATATCCTAAGTGTTAATGGGTCCTTCACACACCTAAGATCTAACAAAGTACACCTACAGATAGAAATCAAAAGAAAACATGCCCTATGCCCCCTATCCTCTAGCTTGATGACATCATCAAGAGACTATGAGGGATGGAACATTCAAAAATAAATAAGTCAACATGTCTCAATCAATTTTTAGTTTAAGTGCATGTGTGAAAGTCATATGACTATTTTCCTAGGACTCAAGTATGTTGATGAGTAACATCGCAACATCCTAGACTAGAGACAAGGTATCCGATAAGTGTTGAGAAACACTTGATCTCAAGGGAAGTGTTGAAAAAAAATATTTAGAAAGCTTCCAAAGAAACCCTAATACAACTAGGAGACCCAATAAGTGATACAATTCATTCCCCTTAGACTTAGAAAATATTGATTACAAACTAGGAAAGGCAAAGAGATGTGAGATAGATTAGTTCAAAGCATAAAGAAGGATGCTCATTTAAATAACTTTAAGGGTCTCAAGTAGCATCTATTTATAGGTTTTTGATGTATGCCTAAAATGTGAGCACACTTCTATGAGTCATTATATCCAAGATTGCTCAAAAATAAGGTCTCGAATGGCAAATCATAGCTCTCTATTCATGAAGTGCAAGGGTTTGTAATGGAGGCCCTTAGTTTGACCTAATTTGTGCCCATGCAAGCACACCATAAAATGAGAGATTCAAAAATAAAAACATGAATGCAAATGGAGATGAAAACTAATCTAAATAATAACAATGCAAGATCTAATCTATGAAAGCAAGATCTGATCTATTAAAGCAAGATCTAAGCTAATATTAAAATGAAAGAATGGATCATGATGATGGAATCCATGGATGCATGAGAGAAGAAGACAAGAAGATAGAAGTTCTCCACAAAAAAAAGTTTTAGTATTCAAACTCCTTCAAAAATCACTCTCCAAACCTGCAGCATAACAATAGCATAATAATGGATGTCCAAAAATGAGGAGAGGGCTCTCCCTTATAAAGAAAAATGTGGAGGTGAGAGGCTTCTCACAACCAATATGGGATAATAGAGTTTGATCCATGTAAGACAAAATTCCACCAATGAGAAAAGAGGAGAAGAACTAAATGAGGGAAGGAAAAAGAAATTTATTTAATTTTTATTTACTTCATTTTTTTTTCACATGGGATTTATTTAATTAAAAGGGAGCAAGTTCTTTTAATTAAATATAAAATATTTAATTAAATTAAAAGAGGGGTTTTTCTCTTAATTAATTAAATGTGGATTTATTTAATTAAAAGAGAGGTTTTCTTTTAATTAAATGGGGACTTATTTTATTTAATTAAAAGGGAGATTTTTTTTTAATTAAACAAAACTTAGGATAACATGATCAACCTTAGAAAAATGAAAAATTGAATTTGATCAAGAAAATTGATTTAAATTGATTTAATAAAATATTGCAAACCATTGATTCAGGAAATTGATAAATTGAATAATGGGGACCCATAGTCTAGGTGACCATTTTAGGGTGCATACATTTTCCCCTCTTTGACTAATGTATGATCAATTTAGGAACACATGTAGTCAAAGAAAGAAATTGAAGTGTGAGATCGATTTGGGATCACAAAACAACCTAGATGTGTGGTTGATTTAGGAACACATCAGGACAAAGAATACAAATAAATTTTGACTTTAAAAAGTTGAGGATAAAATTGATAAAACTGAATCAAGGATTGAAGTCAATAGGTACTTCCCTCTCGTGATTGAAATCAAAATGAGATAGAGGAGAAACAAAAAATTGATAAATTTGATCAAATCAAACAAAAGATAAAGTTTGTGATGTAAGATGAAAGATATAAGAATCACAGAACCAAGGTAGATCATCAAGCATGAAATATGATGCCCCAAAGTTTAATTAGAAGAAAAGAAGTGGGGTAAAAGAAAATGGAAGATAGAAGTTTGGACGAGATGAAAAGAAATAGAAAGAAGAAAATTAAAAAAATTCATAAGAAATAGAATGCTCCAAAATCAATCAACTATTTAAGATAGAAATTTTGATTGAGATCACGAAAAAAGATAAGGAAATGAAGATCAAAATGTGACCACAGTTGATTAGAAGTCCACAAGAAAGATGAAGGGATAACCCTCTCAAACTCATATGCAGCCTAAAAATGCAAACTAACATGAAGTTTAATAATGCAAGCTACATGAAAATGCAAAGGTGTACTTGCAAAAGAGCAACTGCAACATAAGATTTTATGTTCATCATTCATTAGAGAATATAAATGAACTTATTCTTATCATTGGACCATTATTAATGGACATCAGAAAATCACACAATCATCACTAGTCACAAGCACAACTATGAAGATATGAATGTGATTTATATTAGATTGGAATGTGGAAAGATTCTAACATAAGCATCAAAGACATAAAGGTCAAGATGACTTCAATGTTAGCTTACCCAAGTTGATGTAGCAAAACCATGCTTACATCAAGGCATAGATGCCAAGATGATTGGAAGAATGGTTGTGCCAAAACAGTCAAGGATGATGCCTCAAATCTCCTAAGTGTTTCAAGGGGACAACAAGAGACACTCTAGGGTTTCAAGACCACACCCACAAGTAGAAAAAAAATAAAAACTTCCCCCATGCCCCAATTCCTCTAGTATGCACCCCAGAGAGACTTATGCATCCCGGAGAGACTTATCAGACAAGGACACTCAACAAAAATCAATAACAATCAGCACACAAAGAAAAGGTCATGAAATAAGTCAAGAAATAAGTGTTTTTGTTAAAAAAAATTAAGTGTGTTAATTGATATTGAGTTCTAAGGATAAGGATCAAATGCTTGCATGTAGGTGAGATTGCATGAAAAAACTGGGTAAGACCATACCGATAAGTTTTGAAAAACACTTGATGTCAAGGGTTGTATTGAAAAATACAATTGGGGTGGTGTTGAAAAACATCATTTGCGAGGTGTCCTAAAGACTAATGCATCCAAGAGACCAAAACTAGCATAGTTATGCCCCCTAGACAAAGACCAATTCCAAACCAAGGCAACAAGGACAAGGCATGATAGAGAAAGACTAAGTGTCGAGGAAACGCACTAAGAAACAAGGGTGCAAAGGCCTCAAGTATCACCCATTTTTAGGGTTTCACCACTTGGATTTTTTTTAATTTTTCAATACTTTATATATATATATATATATATATATATATATATATAATTGTATTTTTGCTACCAAGGCGCCTATTTCTAGATTTTCACCAAGGCACTTGTTCTTTTTTTTTTTTTGAATTTTTGAATTTTTTGAATTTATTTTTTGTTTTTTTGGAATATATAATTTTTTTTGGAGATACATCAAAGTGCCTATTACTAAGATGATCATTTCTTCAAGACATTTCCCAATTTTTTGAATTTTCACAATATATCATTTTTTTGGATTTTTGAAATATATCATTTTTTTGTATTTTTTCAGGATCAATAAATATGTACAAATAATATACAATGCCCCTAGATAGAACAGGCATCATGGATAGAACTTCTTTAGGTGCGAAACATTGACAGGATTAGGGAGCTACTCTTCCTTTGTTGTAGATAGTAAATAGGCCCCAAACCCAAAAGCTATTGTAATAATGTAAGGTCCAAGCCACTTAGGTTCAAACTTACCCTTTTGATCTCTATTCTGTTGATTCTTAGGATTTTCACGTAGGACAAGATCTCCCACCTAGAATCCTCTAGGGTGAACCTTTTTGTTGAATTCTTTTGACATGCGCTTTTGATAGACCCTCATATGTTCAAATGATGCTTGGCATTTCTCATCTAGAAGTTCTAACTCTTGAAGTCTCATGGCACAATAGTCTTCATCTATAACTAGACCTTTGAGGGAAACTCTGAGTGAAGGAATCTCAACATCCAAAGGTAACATTTCTTTAGCACCATATGTAAGGGTAAAAGGAGTAGCCCCAGTAGGAGTACGAATACTCATTCTATAAGCCCACAAAGCTAGATTTATTTGTAAGTGCAAATCCCTACCATTCTTATGAACTATTCTATGCAAGATTTTAAGAATGGTTTTATTTGATGCTTCTGGTTGACCATTTCCTTGCGGGAAATAAATAGATGACCAATTTTGTTTTATCTTTAGCTTCTTACAGAGTTGCTTAAGGTCCTTATTTTAAAACTGACCTCCATTGTCAGTGATAATCTCGGAAGGCACTCCATATCTACAAATAATATGATTCAAAATAAATAGAGAAACTAGCTTGCCCAAAGCAACATAAAGTGGGACAGCTTCTACCCAGTTAGTGAAATAATCAGTGGAAGTGATAATAAACTTGTGTCCACATGATGAGTTGGGATGAATCTACCTAACAAAATCAAAGGCCCAGTGCTGAAATGGCCAATGAGAAATATAGAAGGAATGAGCTCCTTACCTAGAGCATGTATCAGGTTACCATATTTTGACACTTTTCACATGACTTTGCAAATGGTGCTACATCAGTCTACATTGTGGGCCAATAGTACCCTACCCTAAGAAATCTTCGAGCCATAGAAAGACCATTAGAATGTCCCCCACAGATACTCTCGTGGATGTCAACTAATGCTTGATCAGATTCTTCTTTTTCTAAGCATCTAGGAAGTGTTCCATCTAGACCCTTCCTATACAAATCACCAAAGGTAAAGGAATGGTGAGAGGCATTTCGAATAAGGTTTCTGCATTCAGATCGGATAAAGGTTTCAAGTGTAATTCCATCATGAAGTTATGATTAAATGGTACCATAATGGGATGACTCATGACCAACAAGGGTACAAATAACACAACTTTCTTGAGAATCATAGTTAGGGTGATGTAGCTCTTCCACCAGGAATTCAAATCTTGATTCATGCTACTCTAATTGAAGAAGTGAAGCAAGTGTAGCCATAGCATCAATTGCCTTATATTATGCTCAAGGGATTTGCTGAAATGAGACGAATGTGAAGTAGAGTCTTAATGAATTAACCATTTTCTTGTAAGGTGCCAATTTCTCATTTTTTGTTAGATAATCATCATTGACTTGGTTGATTATCAGCTAGGAATCTCCACAGATGTGTAACTCTATAATTCTCCATTCTATGGCCATCTTAAGTCCATTTGTTAAAGCTTCATATTCAGCAATGTTGTTTGTACATAAAAATAATAACTTGTAAGATTTAGGAATCATGTACCCATTAGGAGAAACAAACAACACACCAGCTCCTGAACCATTTTGCATAAAGAACCCATCAAATAACATCTTCCATGTTCTTTCAATCATATACATGAGGTGTTCATCTGGGAAATTAACTTGAATAGGTGCATCGTCTTGTAGTGGGAAATTAGCCAATTGATTTGTTATGGCTTGTCCTTTGATTTCTTTATGCTCAATGTACTCTATGTCAAACTCTGAAAGGATCGTCATCCATTTAGCAAGTCTACCTGTGAGGGTAGCCTTACTTAGTAAGTACTTGAGTGGATCTATTTTTTCTATGAGGTGTATAGTGTGCGCAAGCATATAATGTCGCAACTTTTTGGAAGCAAACACAACTGCAAGGCAAACTTTCTCAATACTAGTATAATTAACCTCATATGAAACAAGAGTACTGCTAATGTAATAAATTGCTCTTTCTTTCCCATGTTCATCAAGTTGAGCTAATAATGCCCCCAAGGAAGATTTTGTTGTTGAAATGTATAGGATAAGTGGTTCCCCTAGGATAGGAGGCATTAAAATAGGAGGATTTGCCAAATATTTCTTGATCTAATCCATGCTTTTTTGACATTTGTCATTCCATATACATTTGACTCCTTTATTTAAGTTCCCATTGAAAGGTTGAGCTCTATTTGCCAACTATGAAATAAACCTCCTTATAGATTGAAGATGCCCTTGAAGACTCCTCATTTGACTAATTTTTTTAGGAAGTGGCATATCCATGATTGCTTGAACTTTTTCAGGGTCCACATCTATCCCTTTTACTAAAATAATGAATCCTAGTAATTTTTTAGAGGTGACTTCAAATGCACACTTTTTAGGATTTAACCTAAGTTGAAACTATTCCATGCAATCTAGAATGACTTCTAAATCATTTAAGTGTGTATCTCTTTTCTTAGACTTGGCCAAGGTGTCATCCACATAATCTTTCATATTTTTATGCATCATATCATGAAAAATAGTTTTCATAGCTTGTTGATAGGTAGCTCCTACATTTTTTTATCCAAAAGGCATAATGTTCCAACAATAGGTACCCCATGCACAAGTAAATGTAATCTTTTCTTGGTCTTCAGGAGCTATCTTAATTTGATTATATCCAGAAAAACCATCTATTAAGGAATAAATCTCATAACCCACAGTCATATCCACTATCATGTCTATATTAGGAAGTGGAAAATCATCCTTTGGGCATGCTTTATTAACATCTCTAAAATTTGTTCAAACTCAAATGGTTTTGTCATGTTTTGAAACTGGTACAATGTTTGATATCCATTCGACATATTCAATAACTCTTATGAATTTTACACCGAGGAGTTTCTCTAATTTTGCCTTGACTAAGAGAGCTATGTGAGGATGCATTTTTCTCAATTTTTTCTTAATTGGTTTAACACCTGGAGCTATGGATAAGTGATGCATAATAAGATTAGTGTCCAACCCTAGCATTATCTGAATAAGTCCATGCAGAATTAATCTTCTTTTCTTGTAAGAACTTAGTATAGGCTTCTTTTTCTTGTGATGACAAAGACTGAGCCAAATACCATTTACGGAGACTCATCTATACCCAAATTGACCGCTTGTGTTGGTTCAATAAGCACTGAAGATCTATCTTGAAAATAACTAGGGAGACAATCAAGTACCTAATCCTTAGGTGCCTTAAAGAGGTTTTCACACTTGGACACGTCCTTTCCTTTTACTTTTTTTGGTTCTGACACCGCCACATGGTGGTTTTCACCATCAAAACTCTTTTTCTTTTTCTTTTCTTTCCTTTTTATTTTGCCACTAAGGTAATTGATGTCTAGCTCTATCATACTAGTAGTTGGTTCACTAGTGGAAGAGAGTACAGGCTCAAAAGAATTCAAATAATAGGCTATTTCATAGTCATTTTGAAATGTTAAGATCTCAGGTTCTTGATTGCATTGGGACCAATCAGTTAGTCAGGATGAACAAGGGGTAAATCAATGATGGGTTCAAGGTTGTGAATATGAATGATATCTCTAGTGATTGAAGATTCAAAGTCTGTCAAGTAACTTCATAAACTACCCAAATTAGAATTCGTCCTCATAAGTGAAGACTCATCCACTAAGGCAACATGCGAGTTCAAATATTCTAATCCTACGCATGACTTGTTGACTAACTTGGGTTGAGAACTATATGTATGAACAACATCAACATCCATATCAATTGTGGAAGGTTCTGAGAAAGAGTCCCATTCATACTCATTAGAATCTATTTCTGAGTCTCGACTAGGATGCTTACACCATGAATGCTTGGGATGTCTAGATGTGGAAGCTTCAATATCATCAAGGGTCACACTCTCTTGTTCTAAATTGGCAACTGTCTCATTAGATATTGGATTATCTAAATCTCCCCAAAGGAGATTAGTAGAAAGGACCCAATCTTCACACATATCTTGTTGATTTTCCAAATTAGTTATGTACTCTTTTTCTTCTTCACTATCTAACTTATCAAGAATAGGAGCAACATTATTGTGGTTTGCATATCCTAAGCCAACTAGCTACTTAGACTTGTGTCTAAAAAGACCATGATCAAGGGGTTCAGCTCTAGCATCCAATCTATTACTAAGAGGGCCATGTCTAGGATAGCCCATCTTCTTGACAAAAGTATACCCTCATCCATAAGCTTGAGGAGAGGGAGTGAAGTTCTCATTATGCATATACTTCTCTTCTCTATAAATTCAATCTCTAATAGCCACATCTTCTTTCTCATCTTGAATAGGCACTGACAACTGTACAAATGTGTCAAATAATGTCATAGCTAAAGAGGAAGGTTTCCTCTCTTGTGAAGGTTTACCATAAGACCTAGGTGAAACTGGTAATGTCACGAGGGAGTTGACTTGATATCCCCCCATGCCAAGGTCTATGGATTTGAACTTGTCTTTGCAATCAGCTAAAACTGCATTAAAATCATCTACTTCTCTATTGAGGGGAACATGAGCATTTGCTGAAATTGAGTTAATAGACAAAGTGTTATCCCCAGGAATACAAATCTTTGTTCCGCTGTATGGAAACATAACACACTGATGATAGGTAGATAGCACTGCTTGCATATCATGAATCCATGGTCTACCAAGTAAAATGTTGTACACAAGGGGTCCAACGTCAACTATTTGGAATAAAACATCTTTTTCAACAGGGCCAATCCTAACAAAAAGGACAACCAACCCCTTGGAACTTCTCTCTACCTCATCATAGGCTTTGATAGTAATCTCTCTTCTAGTATCAATAACATGTTCAGAATAAACTAATGTCTTTAAAAGACTCAAAGAAAAAATATTAAGCCCAACAACCCCATCTATCAACACACGCCTAACACGGGTCCTATGGATCATGGCCTCAATATGAAGAGCAAGTTTGTGTGGATGGCTCAAAGATTTATCATCTTCCTCTAAAAAGGAAAGGTAATGAGGGCTAGCAATATGATTAACCATGTTCTAGAATTGATCGACGTCTAAATTATTGGGGACATTTGCAATGCGCAAAGCACCCTAAACGAATTTTTTGTGTCTCAGAGACAACTCTAAAAGCTCAAAGATTGAAATATGAGTAGGGGTTCTTTGCAATTGACAAGATTATAATTTGACTTAGGATTACCCATTGGTTTTGAAGGAATATTCTTGGATTGCACTTGTTTTGGCTTACTTGGTTGACTTAAGCTAGGTCCTTTGATGACAAGGGGACCTTGACTTCATGTAATAGCATTGAGATTTTGGGAAGACACCTGGTTAGGTTTACTTGACTAGTGTAAATCGGGTCCTCTAATGACAAGGGGACCTTGAGATGACTCTCTAGAGCGAGCACCCTTTAGCACCAAAATATATTTTTCACCAAGGATAGGAGAGCTCAAATTTAAATCATAACCATTGGGATCTTCATCTTCCATCATGTTGACACTTTCTTCTACAACCTCAAGCATATTGACAACATTTTCCACATTTGTATAAGTGTAATTGATTGCAGCCTTGGCATTCTTAGGTTGGGAAGCTTCCCATTTCTCATACTTGGGAAAAGGCTCTTTGAATGTTGTGTGATCAGCATTTGTATTTAATCCATCTATTTCAAGTTTTCCATTCTCAATAAGATCTTGAACAATATTCTTAAATCTCCCATAGTTTTCAATATTGTGTTCAATGCCATTATGAAACTTGCAATAGGCCTTCTCGTTCCACCACCATGGCTTAACTTCGGGTTTGTGGAACTTTGTGGCATCATAAGGGCACACAAGATTATGAGAAAGGAGCTTCATGAATATCTCTTCATATGACTCACCCAATTGTGTAAAGTTACATTTCTCTCCTTTAGGCCTTTCTTGATATCTTGGCTTGTTACTTTGTTGATTAACACTAGCCAAATGGAGAACATCTTGGTCTTTAGGCTTTGAGGAATCCACAACTCCATCATTAACCACTTGTTTGTTCTTATTCCAATATGAGTTCTTTCCTTTATCCTTGTTGTTGTTTCCATTTTTTGTCAAAATACCTTGCTCTCTCAAAACATCCTCAATTCTAAATGTAGCTTCAACCATGGTATCAAAGGACTTAAAAACCATCTTCTAAACTTTGTACTTCATCTCAGGAACCATGGTACTAATGAGGATTTCAATCTTGTCTTTCTCAAGAATAGTCCTAAAATAATGAGAGCACTATCGTCTCCATCTTTGCAAGAAAGTAACAAAGGGTTCTCCTTGATTTTGCTTTGTGTGACATAAGTCCAATAGTGAGATAGATCATGAAAGATTGTATGAGAAGTGTTGGACAAATATTTGAATCAACTCAGGGAACATCTTAATAGGAGGAGTTATGTTTGTAAACCATTCCATGGCTTGACCCTTAAGACTCAGAAATAATCTCATAAGATATGAGTCCTCATGATGAAACTCAAAACTCATAGTATAGAACTGATGCACATGATCATTCAAATACCCATTTTCATCATATTTTTCATATTGTGGGATTTCAACTTTTCTAGGAAAATATTTCATGTCAACACTCTTATCAAAAGGATTAGGACAAATTGAATCAAGTGAAGAAGAACTCTTGGTGGCCAATATTTGCTTCAGTTGTTTCTTCAATTGGTCAATTTCTTCTTTCATAGAAGGATCATGCTTTCAAATCTTTTTGTCCACATCAAAGTTGTAAGGGACCTTAGCACCCTTGTTGATTAAATGTTGAAAGCATGCATCTCTATTTTGGTCCATATATGCTTCCATACATTGCTGAAAATGTGGATCTGGTTGTATAGACATGAAATCATAAGAATTATAGTCAAAGTTTGAGCTACCACCTCCATACCGTGAACCATGATGACATTGTTGTGAAGGTTGTCTTGAAACTCTAGGAGACATTGGTCTCCTATAATAATCATGTCTTGAAGCTTGCCTTCCTCTAGGGCTAGGAGATTGTGAAGAATTTCTTGAGTATCTTCCACTTCGTGGAGTCTTAGGAGGGGTGGATGGAGAAGAGTTTTTTCCACCACCAATGTGCTCATTGCTGAATTGATTGTCAAGTTGTGTAGTCATGAGAAAGTATTGTGCTTCTTGATAGGATTTCCTTTCCATCTCAATAATAACTTGCCTTTCTTCCTCTAGGCATTTAAATTGTTCTTCCTTCTTAGCTTGTTCCTCTAGAAGGGCTTTTCTTTCATGCTCAATTGCTTTGAGTCTTCCACTCGCATAACCTAAAGGTGTCATGAGCAGTGTACATGGTCTTGACTATCTAAACCAATTACCAGTAAATGTTGCATTCACATGAGCACTAGAAGGGTCACTAATTTGATCATCATGTTGGGCTTCCTCTTATTGATAGGCATAATGTTTACTTTTCTCATCCCTTTGATGTGCATCCAAATACCTATCCTCAATAAGGGGTGAGATTGGTCTACTTCCACGAGTGGGATCACCGCTCAAAAGGTCGACATAACACTCACTACTTTGATTCTTCTTGTGTGCAGCTCTTGTAAAAATCATATATCATATCTGAATGAAGTGATACTAAGGGTGTACTCAACTCAAAAATATCACCACTAGGGTCTAACAAAGCTTCTAGAATACCCTCAGGCGATTGAACAGACACAGGTTCTTTTCTCTTACATCTTTGATGGGTTTGAACTAAAGGTAATTGTTCAAAGACAACTTGAGGTTTCTTTCCTTGATCTTCTTGATATCTTGTTGTAACCGGCATGAAAGAAAAAGTACTAGTTGATTGGGATAAACCTAAGAAGTGTTGATACCAAACTAGGGTAATAAAAGTACTCACTTATCCAAGAAAGAGATGATAAGATAAAATATTGCAATAGGCATAAACCAACACTGCCACAAAGGTGCCCACAACTTTGGGTGAATACCCTAGCACATATGGACTAGGAGGATGATTTATCCAAATTTTAATTAATTAAAATTGAATTTTTGATGAAAGTGGATGGACAAGAGATTACTAAGACTCTCCAAGCGTAATATCAAAGAATCCAAGGTATATCTTTCTTAAAAAGGACAATCTCTAACTCACCAACTTCAAACAATGACTCTTGTGAAATCAATGATTACTAATTCAAGAGATCAAAGCACAAAAACCCAAGGTGCAAACAAGCTTCTAACAATGAGGAAAGTAGCCTAATCTAAATTGGATCAACCTAGGGAGATTGGAAATAATAGGACAACAAAGAAGTTTGATCATAAAGTCTTGACTCAGGAACTCAGATTTTGTTCGTTTTAAATGTCCAACTATGTGTATCAATAGATTTGTATTCATGAAGCAGGCATGCAAGACATTAATAAGGGATTTCAAGAAATTGTCTTCAAACAATGAGAAAGGGATAAAGAAACCTTTCACATGAACAAGAATAGTGTCATAGTATCAATCTAATCCCTAGAACCACTACTGTGTATGTTCGCAAAATTTTTTCCAATTATGCACATAGTCCTAGAAAAAAAATTTGGTAGCACTATGGTTCTTAGTAATTTCAACTCTGCAGCTTTTGCAATCTAGAGTGGGTGAAATCCAATCTTGGTGCACCAGGGTTTTGACATATTTTGAGAATTTAATCAATCGGAGATACTAAGGAGATCTGACAACCCAACAAAAGACTACACCCATGAGGATTTCCCCCACAAGGACATTTATATAGTAGTTGCTACTACTACGTCAAAAATGACTATTACCGCTTGAGGTACTATCCACATGGTTGAACCAATAAAAAGAATGTCCACTATAGTTTAACCCTCTCTAATCAAAGAAGATTCACAAAGTTGTATCACATGGAGACTTGGTTTGGATTCAAGGGTTTCAAGTTTTTGATGTACCCAAAAGCGAACAGAGCATACTCCTCTAGCCTCTTCACCTTACCTAAACATAGCAAACAAGATTCTTTGACACGCTAATTTGAAATCACCTCATTAACTTTTTGGAAAATCCAACAACAAACACCACCAATCTCAAAAGAAAAAGTACTAATGGGTGTTGAGGACAAATTCAAGCGGAATAGTGAGATAATAACAAATATCATTCTCTACCTACAAGGGGATCTGTCATCAAGAGGAGCTTCACATGTAAAGCAAGCGAATGAAGCTCGGTCTCTCAAAATCTCTCAAATAGTGTTCATAGGGCCTAATTACTATGTGAAACACAGATGTGCGAAAGCAAATCTAGATCTAGTTTTAGAGCACCAAATGAAGTGTGAATCTATGAAAGCATGTAAAAGCACTCAAGTCAAACACATGAGAGGGCTCATTTTACTTCCAAATCCAAATGTTATAGAGATCTAACAAAATACCTAGTAATCCTTGCAACGCATCTTTTTTTGGTTGTAACTTTCATTTACGCTTGAACGCCCACTCGCAACAAACAAAGCAACAAGCAAAACAAACAAACACAAGATATGCAATATATATCCAACTTATGCAAAACTAGAGTTAGATCTGAAAATCTAATTTTTAAAAGTGATAATAATCAGAAAATAACCCAAATGAAAGCTCACATCATGCATTGATCCATTGTAAAAATTAAATGCAAGTTATTCATTAAATGCCCTTTTTTTAAATTGATTTTTGACCTAGTCATAAAGATTGGACCTATATGATATGAATTCGGATCCAAAACCCTAAATGTAGAAAAGTGACCCCTATCAAAAATTAGATATCTTTCCAAAAATGTTAGAATTTGAAAATATCTTTTCATTTGTGCCCTAGCAAGCCATTTTGTCAAAATAGACCAATTTTTGTAAATCAAATTATTGAGCCCTAATATGATTTCTAAAATCAAAACACAAAGAACCAACTCTATTTAAAATTCAGAGAGGTTTCCAAAAATGTAGACTTTTCCAAAAAAATCGCTAATTTGCTCCTTAAAATTATTTTTCATTAAAAATAAAGAAAAAATTATAAAAATTTAAAAATTGGACTAAAGCTTTTCTGATATGTCGCCACATTGTAAAAAAAAAAATTAAGATCAAAATACCTAGTTGTTTGGGAGATATGATCAAATCTTTCATATTTAGAAATTTTTGTCTCCAAGAAAATTTGCACAAGGGGGTTAACTCCAAAAATGTCTAAAACCAGCAACCAAAGGTGGGTTGCCCCACGGTGGGTGCCAAAAATATATGCCTAAAATGTGAGTGCACTTCTATGAGTCATTTTATCCAAGATTGCTCAAAAATGAGGTCTCGAATGGTGGCTCATAACTCTCTATGCATGGAGTGCAAGGGTTTGTAATGGAGGCCCTCAATTTGACCTAGTTTGTGCCCATGCAAGTACACCATGAAACAAGAGATTCAAAGATAAAAACATGAATGCAAATGGAGATGAAAACTAATCTAAATGATAACAATGCAAAACAATGTAAGATCTAATCTATGAAAGCAATATCTAATCTATTAAAGCAGGATCTAAGCTAATATGAAAATGAAAGGATGGATCATGATGATGGAAGCCATGGATGGATAAGAGAAGAAGACAAGAAGATAGAAGTTCTCCACAAAAAAGCTTTAGTATTCAAAATCCTTCAAAAATTGTTCTCCAAACCTGCAGCATAACAATAGAATAATAATGGATGTCCAAAAATGAGGAGAGGGCTCTCCCTTATAAAGAAAAATGTGGAGGTGAGAGACTTCTCACAACCAATATGGGATAATAGAGTTTGATCCATGTGAGACAAAATTCCACCAATGAGAAAAGAGGAGAAGAATTACATGAGGGAAGGAAAAAAGAATTTATTTAATTTTTATTTATTTCATTTCCTTTTTCACGTGGGATTTATTTAATTAAAAGGGAGCAAGTTCTTTTAATTAGATATGAAATAGTTAATTAAATTAAAAGAGGGGTTTTTCTCTTAATTAAATGTGGATGAATTTAATTAAAAAAGCGGTTTTCTTTTAATTAAATGGAAACTTATTTTATTTAATTAAAAGGGAGATTTTGTTTTAATTAAACAAAACTTAGGATAAAATGATCAACCTTAGACAAATAAATAATTGAATTTGATCAAGAAAATTGATTTAAATTGATTTAATAAAATATTGCAAACCATTGATTCAAGAAATTGATAAATTGAATAATGGGGGCCCATAGTCTAGGTGACCATTTTAGGGTGCATAAATTCGCCACTTGGAATTGTTTGTTTATTTTTTCAAGGAGGGGGGGCTTTTTATGATTTTTTAAATTTTTGAGGTATTTGATTTTTTTAACTATATGTCAAAGTGCCTATTGATTAGTTTTCACTAAACCATTTTTACTGGAGATTTTATGGTTTTTTAAGATTTTTTTCAAGACCATATATCAATTTTTGGGGATTTTTTTCAAGATCGTAAAGTATGTACTAGCTTTGAGCAATGAGATAACTAGGCATAGAACTTCTTCAAATGTAGTATATTGATAGGCTCAGGGAGTTGTTCTCCCTTATATGTAGACAACTGATAAGAACCAAATCCAAAAGTAGTAGTAACAATGTAAGAACCCAGCCAATTAGGTTCTAATTTTCCTTTTTGTTCTATATTTTGTTGATTCTTCAAATTCTCCCTAAGGACTAATTCACCAACCTAGAAATTCCTATGATGAAGCTTCTTGGTCTAGTAAAAATATCTTTTAGATATTCTCTCATGTGGTTAAAAGTATCCTTGAAGCATTCATCAAGGATTCAAGTTCCTAAATTCTCCTAGCTCTATAGTCCTCATCAATAATTAGTCTTTTCAAAGAGACCCATAATGAAGGAATCTCAACCTCAAGTGGTAGAAAATCCTCAAATCCATATACTAGAGAAATAGGTGTAGCCCTAGTAGGTGTGCCTATGCTAATCCTATTTTCCTATAGTGCATGATTGATCTGTAAGTGTTAATCTCTCCTTGATTTCTGAATAATTCTATGCAAGATCTTTAAAAGTTTTCTATTAGAGGATTCAACTTGACCATTCCTCTGTGGATAGTATATCGAGGAATAGTTTTATTTGATCTTAAATATCTTACATAGTTGTCTCATATCCTTGTTCTTAAATTTTCCTCCATTTTTAGTAACTATAGAGGAAGGGACACCATAGTGACAGATTATGTGATTTAGTATGAAGAGGGACACATGCTTTCCAGTAGCAGCAAAAACATGGACAACTTTAACCCACTTAGTGAAGTACTTGCTAGTTGTGATAATGAATTTGTGTATGCTAGAAGAGCTAGGATGGACCATGCCAACTAAGTCAAAGGCCCACTACTAAAAAGGCCAATGTGTGATAGAGGATATCAACTTGTGTCCATGAGCATGAATCAAGTTAACATGAAGTTGGCATTTTTCATGGGACCTAGCATACCATATAGCATCAGCTTGCATAGCAGGCCAACAATAACCAGCCTGAAGCAATTTTTGAACTAACATAAGGTCATTAGAGTTAGACCTACAAATGCCATCATGGATTTCAGCTAATGCCCATTCAAACTCATCCTTTTCTAAGCACCTAAGAAGCATCTCATCTAGAGATTTCCTAAACAAGTCACCAAAGATGAGAGTGTAGTGTGAGGCATTGGCAATGTGTTGATGCTTCTCAGTGTGGGTTAGCTTATCAAGTATGATTTGATCACATAATGAGGAGTAGATAGTGGTGTAGCGAGAAGATTCATGACCAAAAATAGTGCAAATAACTTAGTCATCAAGGGAATCATAGGCAAGGTGACATAGTTTTTTCATTGGAAATTTAAATTGATACTCATGTTCTTGGAGTTGTATAATGGATGCAAAGATAGTCATAGCATCAACAACCTTATTCTCAGCTTGAGGGATTTTTTGGAAGGTAACAAAAGTGAAATAGTTCCCCAAAGAATCTATCAATTTCTTGGCAGAGATCAACTTTTCATCCTTAGTTTGGTAGTAATAATTAATTTGATTGATAAAAAGTTGGGAGTCTCCAAAGATGTTTAACTTTGTAATCCTCCATTCAATGGCTAGCTTAATCCCATTTATAAGAGCATCATATTTAGCTATGTTTTTAGTACAAGGAAATAAAAACTTGTAGAATTTAGGAATATTGTAACTATGAGGTGTAACAAACAAGATGCTAGCACCAATAACGCTCTATGTGTGAGATCCATCGAAGAACATCTTCTAAGTTCTTTTAGTAACGTACATCATAAATGAATCTAGAAAGTCATTTTCATAGGAGCATTTTTTTGAAGTAGAAAATTAGTAAGTTGATCAATAATAGCTTGTCCTTTTATAACTTTACATTCAATGTACTAAATGTCAAATAATGATAGAATCATCATCCATTTAGAAAATTGATCGATGAGAGCAGCTTTACTTTAGAGCTATTTAAGAGGGTCAATCTTGGAAACCAAGTGTGTAGTATGAGCCATCATGTAGTGTCAAATGTTTTGAGATGCAAACACCATGGAAAGGAAAGCCTTCTCAATATTGTTATAAGTAACCTCATAAGCGACTAGAGTTTTGCTAATACTGTAAATAGCTTGTTCCTTTCAATTTTCATCATGCTGTGCTAATAATACCCCTAGGGAAGTAGTTGTAGATAAGATATACAAAGTCAAAGGTTTTCTCAAGATAGGAGGCATGAGAAGAGGATGTTTAGCCAAGTATTCTTTGATTTGATTAAGTTTCTTCTCACATTCGTCATTCCATACACATGTAGACCCCTTATGCAAGTTCTTTTTGATAGGTTGTGATCTATTAGCCAGTTGAGAAATAAAATTCCTTATTTATTGAAGGTGTCCTTAAAGACTCCTTAGTTGACCAATATTTTGAGGAGGTGGCATTTACATGATTGCTTGAAAATTATTAGGATCAACCTCAATTCCCTTAGAAGATATGATATAGCCCAACAATTTACCAGAAGTGACACCAAAGGCACATTTCTTATGATTTAACCTAAACTAAAATTGTTCCATATTGTCCAAAATCAATCTCAAGTCATCTAAGTGAGTATTCCTTTTCTTAGATTTAGCCAAAGTGTCATCTACATAGTATTCCTTTTTCTTATGCGTCATGTCATGGAAAATAGTTTTCATAGCACTTTGATATGTAGCATTGGCATTCTTTAGCCCAAATGGCATGACATTCCAGCAGAAAGCACCCCATGCAAAAGTGAAAGTTATTTTCTCTTGATCTTCTAGAGATATATTGATTTGGTTATAACCCGAAAACCCATCCATTAAAGAGTACATCCCGTAGCCCTTAATCATGTCCAATATCATATCAATGTTAGGAAGTATAAAATCATCCTCAAGGAAATCTTTATTTAGGTCTCGAAAGTAAGTGCATACATGAATAGATTTATCATGTTTGGAGATAGGTACTATATTAGAAATTCATTCTATAGAGTCTATAACTCTTATGAATTTAGCACTTAATAGCTTTTCTAGTTCATCTTTCACTAAGAGTGAAATATGTAGATGCATCTTGCTTAGTTTTTGTTTGATATGCTTGATACTAGTAGCTATAGATAAATGATGCATGATAGGTTTAGTGTTGAGTTTAGGCATATTTGCATAATTCTAAGAAAAATTGATCTTTTTATCTTGGAAGAATTGAGTAAACTATTCCTTCTCTTCAATTGACAAGAACTGAGCTAAGTGTATGATTTTGGAAGCCTCTTTTGTTCCAAGATTGATAGGCTATGTAGGATCAATTAACACTGATGGCCTTTCCTAAAAGTAGCTGGGAACACTACCGAGTACCTCATCCTTGGGCAACTCAAAGAGGATTTCACCCTTAGATACATCTTTATTTTTACTATTTTAGGATTTGACACCACCACAAAGTGATTTTTTCCATTAGAGTGCTTATTCTTTTTTAGTTTTCTTTTTATTTTATGACTAAGGTACTTGATATCTATTTCTATCATGTTGGTAGCTAGTTCACTAATGGAAGAGACTACAAGTTTGATGGCATTAAGGTAGTAGTGATATCATAATCATTTTAAAAGGAAGGTAGCTCAAGTCATGGTTTTGCAAGGACCAATCAATGAGATCAATGTATGGAGTGGTAGTGAGGTGGAGGATTCCAAGTTGTTAATGCATAGAGAGTCATGTCCAGTGACAAGAAATTCAAAACCCATAAGGAAACTTTCAAAGACACTCAAATTGGGTCAATCTTTAGCGAGGTCAACGTGGTCCACTAAGGCAAGTTCTGAGTTCAACTTGTTAAACCCTATGGATGACTCATCAACTACTTTTGTATGGTTAGCATAGGAATGTATAAAATGAACCCCCAATTCATGAGACACAACTGAGAGAGAATCACATTCATACTCATCAAAATTAGTATTTCGATCATGTTCTTTGAGATGGGAAATGTTCCTCCTGATTCTATCTCTATCAAGATCTTGTACATCTGATTCATCAAATTCTAGTTGTCTAGAGCTAGAAGCCTTAGCACTATGGTCATTAGGTTTTTCAATTACACCCCAAATGATGGAGGTATAAGTCACAAAGTCTTCATCTTCTAGAGTAGTAGGAGTAATAGGTTGAGTTTCTTCTTCAGAAGCACTAATAGTAAGGAGTTCTTGATCATAGATAGGCAAACCATCATCAACAACATAACCTAAGCTAGCAGTGTTTTTTTTTTGTGTCCATTAGTATAGCTCATAGATTCAGAAAGAGCATATTTATTATCAATCAAAGGACCATGTCTTGGATATCTCATCTTCCTAAGGAACACATAGCCTTTCCCATATCTCTTAGGATAAATAAGAGTAGTAAGTGTAACCCTATCTAGTGTTTCTTCTTCTCTATAGATCCAATCCCTAAGAGCTTGATCTTCCTTCTTGTCTTTTAGTGGGACTGAGGACTGAAAAAAAGTGTCATAGACTATCATAGCTAGAGATGAAGGTATCATGTTTTCAAATGGTTTTCCATAGGAGCAAGGGGGAACTAGAAGTGCAACAATAGAGTCAAGTGTATATTCTCACATTCCAATATTCATCATTTTTAATTTTTATAGACATAAATTATCCCTAGGAATAGATATCTATGTACCATTGAAAGGAAACTTAATACTTTGATGAAATGCAAAGGGGACTTTTTGCATTTTGTGTATCCAAGGTCTTCCTAGCAAAATGTTGTATGTAAGAGGTATTTCAAGGACATAGAAGACAACATCTCTCTCAATTGGACCGAAGCAAATAGGTAGTACCACAAAGCCTTTTGAAGATCTACCGACTTCATCAAAAGCCTTAATTGTAAATTTTCTCCTAGGGTTAATAGAAAATTCAGATAGACCTAATTATTAAATAATATAAAAAGAGAAAATATTCAACACAACACCATTTTCTATCATCGCATGCCTGACTTGAGTATGATAGATTTGGACTTCCATGTGTAGTGCAAGGTTATGTGGATGACTATGTGATTTGTCATCTTCTTCAAAAAATGTTAGGTATTCTAGAGTAGAGATATGGTTGACCATAGCTTGTAATTTATAAGCATCACTATCGGTGGGGATATTAGTTGTATGTAGTGCTTTCTTTAGGATCTCCTTGTGCAAAGGGGATAATTCTTCCAACTAAAAAAAAGGATTTGTGTAGGGGTATGTTGTGATTAATCCATAATTATTGTAAGTAGACTTGGCAGTAGTAGATGTTTTCTTGGAAGATGAGGACCCTGCTTAATTAGGATTTGACTATTTGGAGGTGTTTGTAGCTTTAAAGACAACCTTAGGTTGACTTCTAGTAAAGACATTAAGCCTCTCACCATGAGAGGAAGAGGTTGCACCCCTTAGCATGACCATAGGTTTGTGTTCACTATAATTTTTCATTTGTGAGGAACAAATACACCTCAATATTACCATAGGTCGCTCATCATTAGTGTCATACTTAGGCTCATTTTACTCAGGTCTCACCATGTGAATGCTTTTGTTGATAGGTTCAAGTATATGAGTGATGTTTTCAACTTTTGTGTAGGTGTAGTTGGTCTTAGAGTCACCATTTTTCTTGTTGGCCTTTGACGTTTCTCTTTTCTCATACTTAGGAAGAGGTGTTGGAATTCTTTAGAATAACGGAGAGGGGGGGTGAATTAGTTATCTAAGGTCCAAATGTACAAATAAAACTTTTCAGTACTTAACAAATACATATGCATGCACTGATCATTGAATATCTCAAACCATAGTATATTACTCTCCTAGCTCAAATGAACTTTGAAAAATGTAAACATGAAATACCAAAAAATCATTCACACAATTTGACATAAGGATTTTACGTGGAAACCCAATTTGGAAAAAACCACTAGTAACATGCTACCAATTTTCACTCTTTTGAAGTGAGCTCTATGAGGAGCCAACCTTGTTAAAAGTTACAATGCACACTGTTAAATGTGACCTTGATTAAAACATTTTAATCACCCTATTAGGAGTGAGCCTTGTTAGAAGACTTTAGAACATTCCATTAGAATGAAACCCTACTAAAGGATTTACTCATGAATGTTAGGTCAACTGTAATCCAAAGGATTTATCTAGACTGATACAGTTGTTAGAAAGTAATAGTGGGAGTTGATATGATAACAAAATAACTCACTTGAAAATTTTAGATCTCTTATTCAGTCCTTCATTCTACCTAGCATTCAATCTCCTTCATCTGTAACTACTTGTTCACCCTTCAAGCCTTCACCTCCTTAAGCCTTCTTGCTTAGTATGCTAATTATAGGTTCATTCCTTTGGCAACCAAATGAAGCAACACGTCAAGACTCCTTGTCTATCTCTAGTTCACACTATGACACTTTGCTTCTAGCTTGTTATCTCCTTATATAGAGAATTTAGATCTTTTACTACTTCACCACAATCACCCATCTTAGGGTTAGGTTAGATTCATCATATCTACCCTCTTTTCCATTTTGTTCCCTTTTATAAACTTCCCTTACAATCCTCTTCAAATCCATCTCAAAATGGTTTATCTTGAATTTTGTGCCACTAGCTCATCATACTTATCTTCCATACACCTCACACAATTCAAGAAATCAACATTGTCATCCTAGATTCATCAAATCTTTGATCAAACTCATTTTACTGGCACTCGACAACAACATGTTATTTTCTCGGCAATAATTGTCTTTTGATTTTTGGTCAACATTGGGTTGCTCGAGATACACTAAGTTTTACTGGTGCTCGACACACATTAAACTTCCTTCACTCAATGCCTACTAGATTTCTCTTTGCTCGGCACATACTGAATTTACTCAGTCACAACTAACTTTTTGCTTGGCCTGCACTAACTTTCTCAACTTCCATTGTTTGCTCAATCAACCTTGGCAGACACATTTCTTTGCTTAGTCTTCTTCTTGTCTTTTCTCAAGTATCCTTTTATTATAGCCTTAATTAGATAAACAATACACTATATCATCAAAGTCTTACTTGGTCTTAGTGATCCTTTTATACACCATATAACTCAACCTTTCTCTAGGTACTCTTGTTATCCTTTCTTTTCAAATCCTCTTCATCAATCAATCAAATGATAGTATTCAAACCAAATTAGCAATTTTCTCACCAGAAAGTAGCATGTTTAACATCAATGACAAAATAATGATAATTCCATGATAGGTTTCATCAATCTTCCACATTTCTATACTTCAACAATCTTCTTCATTTCAAAAATATCCCTCTTTAGAATTGATGGCAAACCAATACCAATAAAAGTACCAAAAAGAAACTTAATACCTTGTATTGAAATTTCTCCCTCTATTAGTATATGTCCTTCCTCTGTATAGGCTACAATCTCTCTTCTTCTTCAGATATTCAGTGTAACTCTTCTTCTTTCTCTTTTCTATTACTAACTCTCCCTCATACTTATAGTAAATTGTAGTGAACTCTCCCTGATTTCTCTATGTCTATTGTCCCTCTTTGACAATAATGCCAAAGATGTGACATCTCCTCATGTAGATATTCGCAATTTAGGTTCTTCCTCTATCACCTTGCATGTGACGGTAAATCTTTTGTTTCAACTCCTTCCTTGCTTCAGGCAGTTCCTGAAGTAAGATCCACTACATCAAGTTGTAAATTGTGCCACTCAACTTGGTTGATGTAGGGCACTACTCTTTCTTCTTAAGTAGCTTTGGATAGGGGTATCACCCCTAGCTGACCTCCAAGATATTCATGTGCATCCTTAGGTAATACCTTTGTGAATATATCAGCTATATATTTCTTTGTATTCACATATTCCATTCTCACTTCTTTGTCTTGAACCAACTCTCTAAAGTAGTGATACTTGATTGCAATGTGCTTTGTCTTTGTATGCATCACAGGGTTCTTAGAAATGTTTATAGGACTTGTATTGTCACAGTAAATTACCACAGGTTCAGTGATTTCTTTCTTCATTCCTTTGAGTAACTATTTGTGTTGGAAAAATAAATGTTGATGATACTTCTATGAGGGAGTATTGTAGAGACATGATTAGATCATTATCATGATGATATGTTACATTCATGACTACATTTATCATTGATGTCAACATAGCAGTTTTTTGTGGTATCTGATAGAAAAATAGTGGAAAGATCAAGTTGGTATGGGCAGATCATTGAGTACTTTCACTAGTGAGGTTAAAGGGAAATACTATTAAGTGTCTATTATATGTAGCTAACCTCAAAAGAATAAGATATTAAGTCTAGAAGAAGTTATGTAAGTTTTGGTGAAGACTATTCTGAGATAAAGTTTATAGAAGCATGTTCTGGTAAACTTGTTATATCTCTAAGCAAAAAAAAAAATCTGAGAAGCAAGGTTAAAGGCATGTAGAAGAAATGTTGGTGATGACATGGCTAAGCTCTCTCATCATATTATTGCATGTACAGAAATTTATTATAGTTACAAAGTGATTGATTATTGTTATCACTAAGTGTAACATGTTCTTAATGAGATCCTATAATAATTAATTTAGAAGGTGTAATAGCCAACTTAGGGAATTGTTTTATGGATTCAATATAAAGGAAGGACATTTTCCATTGATTGGATATGATTGTATGAAGGATTGCAAGAAGCACAAAGATCAGAATGAAAATATAAGAAGAGTTGAGTGAAGTTGGAGAGAACTTCATTGCCGGTGTTTTATTTGGTGATCCAAAGTTTGATACTTGATCTGTGGTTCATGACCTAGTCTACAAGGTCTGACAATGATTGGTCTTGTTGATAGGATAGAGAAAAATGGATAAAGCACAGTACGAATAATTATTCTGCAAGGAATAGTTGAGAGATCAATTAGACAGTGATTTCAGTGGTCTTGTGATAGAAGCTATTTGAAAAATGGGTCCTTCTATCTTCTACAACTTCTAACAGGGTTGGCACAACTCCTAACAAGGTTGAAATCTCCTAACAATGACTCTTATGTACTGAATATGTTTTTATACTCCTAATAGTGTCCATCCTCTAACAAGGCATGTATATATATATATATATATATATATATATATATATATATATATATATATATATATATATATATATATATATATATTAGTATATCTTTGTGGGCATCATTCCCACTAGGCTTTTCCCTCTGATCAAGGATTTTTCTAGTTAACAAATCTAGTGTAATTGTGTATGTGCATCTTGTTATGGTTATTGTTTACTTTGGTTGAATGGTTAAGGTTGATAAATTTTTTAATTGGATAACCGATTCGCACCCAACACCCCCCCCCCCCCCCCCAACAATTATCTTGGTGGACTATTGTTTCTAACAATTGGTATTAGAGAATCAGGTCCTTGAAGATAAAGTTTAACAACTTTGGGAGATCCATGGCAAACATATTCAAAAAGGATAGTTTGAAGTTTGATGGAACAAATTATGAAAGCTAGAAGGAAAAGATGAAGACACATCTATTGTGTATGGGTCCAGGATATTGGATTTTGACAAAATCAAAAAAGACGATTATTGTTGAAAGTGCATTGGAAACTTGTACCAAGGATGAGAAAGAACTCTTCATATGTGACATGAGAGCTAGAGAAGCACTATTGTCTACACTTCTTAAAATTGAGTACAACCAGGTAAACTCACTTGATACTTCTAATAAGATTTGGAAAGCTTTGAAAATAGTTTTGAAGGTGATGAACACTCTATGAAATTGAAGTTACAAAGTTGGATTTGTGCATTTCAAGATGCTAAAATGATGGAAGATGAATCTATAAGAAAATATATAGGCAGAATATCAGAAATTATTGTAGCTATCAGATCTCAAGGAGGAACCAAGGAAGATGATGAGGTGATCTAGAAGATATTGAAGAGCTTAATGCCACCATTTAAGCAAACAATCCAAATGATATAGTTTTTGATCTCTTGTAATAAATATTTTACTAAGGAAACACTACTTGGGAGACTTGAAGCAGTTGAGAATGAGCTTAGACAAACCAGTGAATTGTCTAGAACAGAGACAACTTTTAGTACCTTGAACATTCGACCTAATCTATCAAGGAGCACAAATGCTAGAGGATATTTTGCTAGAAGTAGTAGATCAGATGAGGACAGAATAATAGGAGTAGCCCTTCTTGTAAGAAGAGAAAAACATGGCAAGAAAATCTTTAAATGTCAGACTTGTAATGAATTTGGTTATTATGCATTTAAATGTCCTAAAAGAGAGAAAAGGTATAAATGAAAATTCAAATCTAGAAGAGATAGAGATTGTTTATATGCCAATGAAGAAGTTGATTTTGATGATCAAGCAATAAGTGCTAGTGATGATGAAATGGGATTTGTAGCTATTAAAGAAGAAAGTCTAGAGAAAATGGCTTTGGTATCATAAGTTGAAAAGAAATCTGATTGGACAATTGACAGTGGTTATTTACATCATATGATTGATGATATGAACAATTTTTTTGACTTCAAAAGTTATGATGGAGGCATTGTCAAAGTTGGAAACAATACAGTTTGCCATGTTAAAGGTATTGGATCTATAACTCTTGATGGCAAGACTAACATCGAGGATGTATATTTTGTTGATGGTTTGAAACACAATCTTTTGAGTGTTGGACAACTAGTGGATAAAGGTTATCAGTTACAGTTCACAAAGAAGACATGCATCATCAAAGAAAAAGATGGAAAGGTAATTGGAACAGGAACCAGATCTAGAGGTAATGTATTTTAGCTGAATCTCACTAAAATTCCATGTTTGATTGCAAAGGTAGATGACAGTTGGTTATGGCATAAGAGATTTTGTCATATAAACTTTGACAGCATTGTGAAAACTAATAGTATGTTTGCAATTAGAGATTTGCCTAAGATTGTAAAACCTACTAGTACAATTTGCAAGGAGTGTGTGTTGGCAAAGCATAATAGAGCTTCTTTTCCCAACAAGAAGTTTACTACTATAGAAAATATAAAGATTGTACACAAAGATCTTAGTGGTCCTACAAAGACTAAAGGATTCTATAGTGAAAGGTATTTCATGATTATTGTTGATGACTTTTTCTAGAATGATGTGGGTTGTATTTCTTAAATAAAAATCTAAGGCATTTGACAAGTTCAAGCTATTCAAGAATAGAGTTGAGATAACAACTCCTACTTCTGGTAAGAATATAACAACGAATTATCCACTAGAGTAGATCATCTGTAGCAAAGATAAAGGTGTGATGACAACAAGCAGAATCAATGAAGAACTATGTCTAATATCTCAGGTAGAACCAAAGAATGCAAATGAGGCATGTAAAGATGGGTATTGGAAGCAACCTATAAAAGAAGAATTGGATTAGATAGTGAAGAATGACACATGGGAATTGGTCCCTAGACTAATAGGCAAGAATGTGATTAGAACAAAATGAGTTGTTAGGAATAAGATGAATGAACAAGGTAAAGTCGTAAGGAACAAATCAAGATTGGTATGTAAATGTTACTCACAAAAAGAAGGAATAGACTATGACAAAACCTATGCTCTTGTGGCAAGAATTGAAGTAGTAAGGCTATTCTTAACCTATGTGGCACATAAGAAGTTCAAGGTATATCAGATGGATGTCAAGTCAACATTTTTGAATGGAGAACTTGAAGAAGAGGTATACATATAACAACCTGAAAGTTTTCCTTTAACAGATGACAAGGACATGGTATGCAAATTGAAGAAAGCATTTTATGGCTTAAAGCAAGCACCTAGAACCTGGTATGCAAGGTTGGACAAGCATGTGACAAAACTTAGATTTAACAAAGGTATGGCAAAAAGTAATCTATATTGGAAAGAAATAGATGATGGATTGATTATTTTGGTAATATTTGTTGATGATATCATATTTGGAGGAGATGATGATGAAAGTGACAATTTTGCAGAAGGAATTTTAAATAAGTATGATAGGAGAAATGAAATACTTCTTAGAATTACAGATTGTGTAGGATAAAGAAGGAATCATTATTTTTCAAACTAAGTATTTGAAAGATCTATTGAAAAGGTTTGGTTTGGAAACATGTAAACCAATTGGAACACTTATGGTAACTGGACACAAGTTATCTACAAAGAATAAGACACCTATTGTTGAGCAAAAAGAGTAAAGATCTATGATTGAAGGATTGCAATATCTGACTCACACAAGGTTGGATATAGCAAATGTAGTTAGAATTATTGCAAGATTTCAAGTTGATCCTAGAGAAGCACATTATGCAGCAGTTAAAAGGATATTTAGATATCTGAAGGGAACTCTAGCATTCGGATTGAGGTATGAAAGATTTAATGATTTCACTTTATATGCTTAGATTGATGTTGATTGGGGAGGCAGTATGGATGATAGAAAGAGCACTAGTGGTGAGGCATTTTTTCTTGGAGGAAGATTAGTTTCTTGGTTAATTAAGAAGTAGGATTGTATCTCACAGAGTACAGGAGAGGTAGAATATGTTGCAGTAACAAACAATTGTAATCAAATTGTTTGAATGAAGCAGATGCTGAAGGATATAAGGATAGAATTCAGTGAACCTATTGTCATAAATTGTGATAACACAAGTACAATGAATATGTCAAAGAAACCAGTATTGCATTCTAAGACTAAGCACATTCCTATCAAGTATCACATGTTGAGAGAGAAAGTTGCTGAAAAATAAATTAGTTTGGAGTATGTAAGCACCATAGAGAAAATTATAGATATTTTCACCAAGCCTCTTCCCAAATAGACTTTTGAGTATTTGCGAGTTATGTTAGGGGTTATGCCCCTACCTACATCAGAGTAGATGATGCAAGAGTGCATCAGTCCAGTGTTACAGAGCACTATTGTTTGTCTAGACTAAATTTTGATGCTTCTTGTATGGGGGAGTATGTGTAATGGATAGAGTCAGCTAGGACTCTTGATGGATGTTGTTTTGAATAGTGTCTTTGGAAACTTGAGCAAGTCAATGATAGTTGTTGCAGAGATAGATGGTTGTTGAGACCTTTGTCATTGATGTCAATGGGGGAGAGATTACAACATGAAAAATATGCATGACAAAACAATTTTATTTAGAGTACATTGAAGAGAGAGATTACAACATAAAGAACAATTTGATATAAAGTACATTGAGGTATATCAATGGGGGAGAATGATTGATGAAGAGGATTGAAAAGAAAGGATAATAGTCTTTTATAGTTGGTATTTTTGGAAATTGATGTTTTCATCTATGTTGCCATCAATGCCAAAGGGGGAGATTGTTGGAAACATGAATGCTAATGATATTTCTATGGGGGAGTATTATAGAGACATGATTAGATCATTATCATGATGATATGTTACATTCATGACTATGTTTTTTATTGATGTCAAAAAGTTTTATGTGGTATCTGATAGAAGAACAATGGAAAGATCAAGTTGGTACGGACAGATCATTGAGTACTTTCACTAGAGAGGTTGAAGGGAGATACTACTAAGTGTCTAGTATATGTAGTTAACCTTGGAAGCATAAGGTATTAAGTCTGGAAGAAGTTATGTAAGTTTTGGCAAAGATTGTTTTGAGATAGAGTTTACAAAAGCATGTTTTGGTAAACTTGTTATATCTCTTAACAGAATTGTTATTATGAGAAGCAAGTTTAAATGAATGTAGAAGACATGTTAGCAATGATGTGGCCAAGCTCGTTCATCATAATATTAGATGTATGGAAAGTTATTCTAGTCACAAGGCGACTGATTATTGTTATCACTAAGTGTAATGTGTTCTTAATGAGGTCCTATAATAATTAATTGAGAAGGTATAATAGTTGACTCGGGGAATTGTTTTATAGATTTAGTATAAAGGAAGGACATTTTCATTTGATTAGATATGATGGTATGAATGATTGCAAGAAGCATGAAGATCAGAATACAAAGATAAGAAGAGTTGAGAGAAGTTGGAGAGAACTTCATTGTCGAGGTTTTATTCGGTGATCTGAAGTTTGATACTTGGATCTAAGGTTCGTGACCTAGTCTACAAGGTTTGACAGTGATTGGTCTAGTTGACAAGATAGAGGAAAGAGGATAAAACATAGTATTCACAATTATTCTGCAACGAATAGCTGAGAGATCAGTTGAACAATGAGTTTAGTGGTCTTGTGCCAAAAGTTGTTTGGACAGTGGGTCCTTCTATCTTCTACAACTCCTAACAAGGTTGGCACAACTCCTAATAGGGTTGGAATCTCCTAACAGGGACTCTTATGTACTGAATGTGTTTATAGACTCCTAACAGGGTCCATCCTCTAACAAGGAATATCTATATATATATATATATATATATATATATATATATATATATATATATCAGTATATATTTGTGGGCATCATTCCCACTGGATTTTTCCCTCTGATCAAGGGTTTCCCTAGTTAACAAATCTAGTGTAATTATGTATGTGCATCTTGTTATGGTTGTTGTTTACTTTGGTTGAATGGTTAAAATTAATTAAGGTTGATAAAAATTTTAATTAGATAACTGATTCAACCCACCCCCCCCCCCCCCCACCTCTTAGTTATCTTGGTGGACTATTATTTCTATCAGTTTGATCCACACCACATTTGTACAATTCACTACAGCAACCACATATTCAGCTTCAGTAGTAGATTGTGAAATATAGTTTTGTTTCTTGCTAGTCTAGTTAACCAATGTTTTGCCTAAGAAAAATGCTCCACCACTTATATTTTTATGTCATCAATGTTTCTAGCCCAATCAGTATCTGTATAGGCTCTCAATTCAATCTTGTCATTTTTTTTGTAGTATAGACCATAGTCTTTTTACCCTTCAAGTATCTCATAATCCTTTTAACATCCATTAAGTGATTCTCCTTAGGATTTGCAGAAAGCCTTGCAACAATCCCAATAGCTAGTGCAATGTCATGTCTTCTGTGAACAACATATTGCAATTTTTCAATCATAGATCTGTACAATGTTTGATTTACCTCAGAAGAATCATGAGTTTTGGATAGTTTATGTCCTATCACCATGGAAGTACTAATTGGTCTTGAATCCTCCATACCAAGAAATTTCAATATTTCCTTTACATACTTGGACTGAGAAATTTAAATACCATATTTCATCTAATAAAATTGTAATCCAACAAAGAACTTTATTTCTCCAAACATAAACATTTCAAATTCTTTCATCATTTCATTTGCAAATGTCTTACGCAATGCATTTTTTCCTCCAAATATGATATCATTAACAAATATTTCAGCTAGTAAAATTCCTTTACCTCCTTTTGTCTTCAAGTACAGATTGATGTTGTCATCAATTTTCTCAAAACCAATCTTCACAAGATAGTTGTGCAATCTTTCATACCATGCTTTTAGAGCTTTCTTTAAACCATATAAAGATTTATGCAATCTACACACCATGTCTTTTTTTTTGGATCAAAAAATCCTTCAAGTTGTTCAATGTAAACCTCCTCTTCTAGTATACCATTCAGAAATGTTGACTTAACATCCATTTGATAAACTTTGAATCCTTTATAAGAAGAATAAGCAAGAAAATTTCTTACTCCTTCCAATCTTACAACTAGGGAAAATGTCTCTCCATAGTCAATTCTCTCTTCTTGTGCATAACCTTTACAAACTAATCTTGCCTTATTCCTTGTTACTTCACCATTCTCATCCAATTTTTTTATGTACACCCACTTGGTTCCAATCACATTCTTGTCCTCTAGTCTTGGTACTAGTGTCCATGTTTTGTTCTTCTCAACCTGATCAATTTCTTCTTTCATGGCTTGACTTTAGTCTTCATTCTCTAATGCATCCTTTATTGATTTAGGTTCATGAGTTCTTAACAAACATGTCTCATTCCTTAATCCATTCCTTGTCATGATCCAACCTCTTTTTCTCCAATGATTTTTTCTGCAAGATGATGTCTTCTGACATATTTTGATAATCTTGGCTCTATTCTTCTTTCAACAATAGGTCATTCATGAAGTTCAATCTCAGGTTCACTATGTATTTCTCTATTAGGTAAGTTGACATTCTTTTCATGTAAAGTGATTTCGAGATCATAATGAACCTTGGCTTCTTATTGTAACTTGGCTCCTAAATACTACTCAACATCCATTCTATATGACTCAACAGTCACTAATTCTTGTTGATTAGTAGCTACAATATCATCAACATTAGTAGACATGCCTTCATAGTACTACATAAAAAAAATTTAATTATAAGGTTCCTTCTTTTGTTCATCTTCATGTATTTCTATATATTCATCAAATTTTGCACCAAGTTTACCATTTTTGTTATGCTTCAGAATATAACACTTGCTTAGATATACTTAAAATATTTGACATTGGGTGAGTATCCATACCATAATTCATAAGGTGTGAAATTTGTACCTTTCTTGACTTGTACTCGGTTCAAGGTATAGACAACTATACTGATTGCTTCTCTCCACTACTTTAAAGAGACATTCTTCTCCATCATTAGTGTTCTAGCATAATCCATCATAGATTTGTTCCTCCTTTTAGCTATTCCATTTTTTGGAGGGGTCCTAGGTGCAAAATTTTGTCTTTTGATTCCTTTGTCATTGCAAAACTTATTGAATTCATTTCATATAAACTCTCCACCTCTATTAGATCTCAGACATTTCAAGCTTTTACCAGTTTCTTTTTCAATTTTTCCCCAGATACCACTTAAACATTTGAAAAGCATCAAATTTTTCTCTCAAAAACATAACTATCATCATTCTTGAGTAATTATCAACAAATAGAATAAAATACTTGTCACATTTTTAGCTTTGCACATCAATTGGTCCACATAGACCAATATGAACTAATTCCAAAATTTCTTTTGAAGTATGAGTCTTACTCTTAAAACTAGACTTTGTCATCTTGCCTGATTGACATTGTTTACAAATCACATTATCAGGTTTCTTCAGTTTTGGAAAACTTTTAACTCTTTTCATTTTACTCATACTAACCAAGTTGTCAAAATTTACATGACATAATATTTTTGTGTCATAGACACACATCATCAAATTGTACAACAAGACAAGCATATTCATTCATGTGAAGATAAAATACATTACCTCTAGTCTGATCTCCACTTCCAATGAGTTATTCATTAGCATCATAGATCTTATCTTTCTTGTGTTCAAATTCAACTTTGTATCCTAAACTATTCAATTGTAACACACTCAACATATTATAGTTAGGTCCTTCCATGTCATAAGCATTATCACACATGATCTTGTTTGTCAATCTTATTGATCCTTTACCTTTCACTAGACAGGGTGCATCATTACCAAATCTAACACTATTTCCATTGTAATGCTCAAGGGTAATGAACTTACTTCTATCACCAGTCATGTGATGAGAACATCCACTATCAATGATCCATCTTTCACCTTTGGTTACATAAGATCTAATGCAGTTGCCTCATCTTCATCTGAATCATCTTTCACAGAAACATACACAACTTCATCATCGTGATCATCTGATTCATCATTAGATTCTTCTTCAACAATATAACAAGCTTTCTTTCCCTTGTCTTTATAGTCTTTGTTACTCTCATCTTTTCTACCTCTGAATTTGTCTTCATTTCTATTATTTTTCTTGTTAGGACACCTTGTTACAATATGACCAACTTCATTACAATTAAAACATATAATGGGTAACTTACCTTTGTATTTTCCTTGTCCTCTATGAAATATCCTATCCAACAATGCTTCCAATTCTTCTAGATCTTCATCATCTATGTCACTATCACTAGCAACATGCTTGACCTTTTTCTTTCCTTTAGGTTCTTTGAGTGTCACCTTAGCCTTAAAAGAAAAATAAATATTCTCATTTCATCAAATTTTTCTCTTAGATTTTTTTCTTTGTCTCTCACCACATTCTTGTCTCCTCCATAGATATTTTGTAGGGCATCCCACATTCCTTTAGAAGTGGTACATGTTTTGATGTCTTCAAACTCTGAATAGCTTAGGGGAGATGCAATCTCCAACATTGTTTGATTGTGTTCTTTCTTCTATTTTAGTTGTTTAGCAGTTGGGGTATTAACTACTGTAACATATTCAGAGGTGATTGTTGCATGTGCATAATCTCCATGTCCTCCTAGATGTAGCTTCATCAAACCTTGCCATGTAGGAAAGCTTTTCTTGTTTAACTAAGTCACCTCCTTTATATACATCTTGATCTTTAGCTTCAAGTACCTGCAAAAAAATTCCTTCACAAGCACCAAACATTCTCATACCAATTGTTGGAATGCTTTAGAATAATTGAGAGAGGGGTGAATCAGTTATCTAAGGTCCAAATGTATAGATAAAAAAATTTAGTACTTAACAAATACATGTGCATGCATTGATCATCCAATATCTCAAACCATAATATATTACTATCCTAGGCCAAATGAACTTTGCAAAAATGTAGACGTGAAATACCACAAAATCATTCACACAATTTGACACAAGGATTCTAGGTGGAAACCTAATTAGGAAAGAATCACCAGTGACATGCTACAAATTTTCACTCTTCTAAAGTGAGCTCTATGAGGAGACAATCATGTTAAAGGTTATAATGCACATTGTTAAATGTGACCTTGATTAAAGGATTTCAATCACCCTGTTAGGAGTGGGCCTTATTAAAGGACTTTAGAACATTCCATTAGAATGTCACCCTATAAAATATTTATCCATGATTGTTAGGTCAACCTTAATCCAAAGGATTTATCTAGATTGATATAGTTGTTAGAAAGTAACAGTAGGACTTGATATGATAACAAAACAACTCACTTGCAAATTTCAGATCTCTTTTTTAGTCCTCCATTCTACTTGGCATTCAATCTCCTTCATTTCTGACTACTTGTTCACCCTTCAAGCCTTCACCTCCTTAAGTCTTCTTGCTTAATATGTCAACTACAGGTTTATTCCTTTGGCCACCAAATGAAGAAACACCTCAAGATTCCTTGTCTATCTCTAGTTCACACTATGACACTTTGCTTCTAGCTTGTTATCTCCTTATATAGAGAATTGAGATCTTTTTTAACTTCACCACAACCATTCATCTTAGGGTTAGGTTAGATTCCTTGAATCTACCCTCTTTTCTATTTTTTTCCCTTCTAGAAACTTCCCTTATAATCCTCTTCAAATTCATCTCAAAATAGTTCATCTTGAATTTTCTGCCACCACCTCATCATATTTATCTTCCACATGCTTCACACAATTCAAGAATTTAACTTTGTCAACTCAGATTCATCAAATCTTCAATCAAACTCATTTTATTGGCACTCAACAATAACATGTTTTCTTGGTGATAACTATCTTCTGATGCTTGGTCAAAACTAGGCTTCTCAGCATACACTAAGTCTTATTGGTGCTCGACACACACTAAGCTTCCTTCACTTGAAACCTACTAGATTTCTCTTTGCTCAATAAATATTTAATTTTCTCGATCACATCTAACTTTTTGCTCAGCATGCACTGATTTGCTCGCCTTCCACTATTTTCTCAGTTAAACTTGGCAGACACTTTTTTTTTCTTAGTCTTCTTCTTGTCATTGCTCAAGTGTCCTTTCATTGTAGCCTTAAGTAGATAAACAATACACAATATCATCAAAGTCTTACTTGGTGTGCTCCTTTTATACACCATATAACTTAACTTTTCTCTAGGTACTCTTGTTATCCTTTCTTTTCAAACCCTCTTCATAAATCAATCGAATGATAGCATTTAGACCAAATTAACAATTGTCTCACCAGCAAGTAGAAAGGTTGACATTAGTGACAAAATAATGATTTTTTCATGATAGGTTTCATCAATCTTCCTCATTTCTATCCTTCAACAATCTTCGTCATTTCAACAAGAGGTTCCTTGAAAGCTTTGTGATCATAATTCTTGACAAGTCCATCCACACTCACTTTCTCACTCTTAATAAGGTCTTGGATGATGTTTTTGAGTTTTATGTAATTATTTGTATTGTGAGCCTTATTCCTATGATAATTATAGTATTGATCATCTCTCCACCATAGAGACTTAACGAATTGGATAATAGGGTCTTGAATTGTCATGTAGTGCAATGATTTTGTTGGAAAGCAAAGTTTGAGTATCACATCATAAGAATCAACCAAACAATAGAAATTACATTTAGGCTTTGAGGTTCATGTGAACTTAGACTTGTTAGAATCATTTGTCATTATAGCTTCTTGTTTTTTGGTAGCTAGAATGACATTAGCCAAGTTTATGATAGGATATTTAGTTTTAGGTATATCAACTACCCCATCATTGACAACATATTTGTTCTTGTTCCAAGGTTTACTTATGTCTTTTCCATTTCCATTTCCATTAGTCTTGTCTTTGTTCAAGTTTATCTCTCCATTTTTTACAACAACATCCTCTATGTGGTATGTACTCTCAATCATGTCATTAAAAGTGAGTAACACTTATTTCCTTAGTTCATATTGTAGTTAGGATACAAGAGTGCTAAAAAAGATGTCAATCTTTTCATTTTTTAGGAATTTGTTGAGAGTACCTATAATGTAACTTCCTCTATCTTTGTAAGTAGGTGAAAAAAGGATCACTTAGTCTTTGTTTGATGTTTCATATGTCAAGCATAGTGACGGTATTTTGAATGTTTTACGAATAATGTTGTATAAACCTTTGAGAAATCTCATCAAAATATTTGAGGGTAGATGTGATCTTTGTGAACCATTCCACATATTTCCCATTCAAACTTCTTGGGAAAAATCTCATGAGATAGGTTACATCATGCATGAAGTCCATCTCATGGAAAATGCATCATGTAGAGACTCTTGTCAAAAGGGAGTACACATATAGATTCTAAAGCCAAGGAATTCTTAGGTTTCTTATTTTCTTTCTTCATGT
The DNA here is from genome assembly GCA_028749045.1 of Cupressus sempervirens. Lineage (NCBI taxonomy): Eukaryota > Viridiplantae > Streptophyta > Pinopsida > Cupressales > Cupressaceae > Cupressus > Cupressus sempervirens. The sequence continues at coordinate 430,581,374 of CM053788.1, forward strand.
TACACATTTCTATTTCCAAGTCTTGTATCTTCTTGATAGAAATCTCAAGGGGAGTAGGTTTCTTTTTTTGAGTCAGCCATTAAACATCAAATTTGTGTGGTAGTTTTAATCCCCTAAAGGCCAAGTTCATAAACTATTGATCTTCATTTCCAAAGTTTTGAGCTTAAGTTTTTGAAAGTGGTCATCTTGTTGAAATTTCATAATGTCCTCATCAGTAACATCATTGTCCACTTCACTTTCATGCTAAGACTTATGTGAAGGAATACCATGATGAGAAGATCTAGGTGGAGACACAAAGTTGTCAAGGTGATATCTCAGAGTCCTAGGAGGAGTATTGTTTCCAAAGTTTACAAAGGGGTTTCTATGATTATCTCTAAATATTACAGTTTCCAAAGACATTAGCATTAACCCTAGCAGTCATATGTCTTTCTTTTTCAAGTCTTTCTTGTTCAAGTATTTCTTCTTCATCTAAGTAAGCCTTCTTTCTTTCTATTTGTTCCAACATGTTAGCAAAGAGGTTATCCAAGTGTTTGCTTCTCTCTTCCCTAGACATGCTGGAAGATTAGCCATTTTCAATCCTAGGGGTTTCAAGTGGAGTGTCCAAGGAACTACCCAAGTGACTAAGAGGATCGTAGAGACAGGCCCAATCTCAAATTATTGAATACGTGCATGCCTAGTTGAACGAGGTAATTCTTCAAAGCTAAAGAAAGGATGACTTCCTTGACCCACTTGAAATCTAGTTGTAACTTGCATGTGGGACATATAATTCAGCTAATGGGACAACATAAGACAATTTAGAGTCCAAATTTGGAAGAGCAAAGTGTTCTCTTGTCAAAGAGAGAGAGTAATGGAGTTTTTCAAAGTGACTTATTGAGAAAAGTGTCCAGGTAATTTATGATACTAGAAACTCTAGTCAAGAGATAAGTGAGTAGAAATATAGCTAAGTAGATAAATAAGTGGGATGACAAGTGAACAAATTTCCAAATCAAATATGTGACAAAGGAGCTAAGGTGATCATTTTCAGCCTAAATAGTCCTAAACATGTAGATTTCAAACTAGAGAAGCACTATAATCAAGTATAGAAACCTTAAGTTAGCCAATAAAAAAGTCAAAGTTAAACCAAGTACAAAGGCCAAACGATATAGTTCAATAAACAAGATGATAGTAGGAAAAAAATAAGTTTGTATGATGATTTCCAAAAGGGAATATGATATAATTCCAAGCAATACAACACTTTGAAGTATGGTGGGATGATAGTGTGCAGAATAGAAGCACGACATAGTTTGTAAAGAAATTTGATAGTTTGTAGAGACCATAAGTATCATATGATATTTCTCCCAGCATTAGTACAATAGTTTACCAATGAAGATAGTTTGTGACCCTATTGTGCTCAAAATACTTAAATTGATCAAGTTTTTTTACTGAATGTTGCAAATTGAATGTGATAGAAGTGTTTGGTTTTAGTTTTGATGGTAAAATAGTAAGTTTTGATAGAAAAGTGATGAAAACACATGTCTTCAAGCAAATAGACAAGGGACAAAGCAACGTTGCCAATATAAACACTTGTGAAGTTTTGAAAAGTAGAATCCCTATGAGTACATTCAATAGATTTCCACAAGTCTCACACATTTGAAAACACATAGAAGCAATATCTACCCAAAGGTCACAACTCAATAATCAATACCTTGGCCTAAACTTGATGCTCCCTTGCCTTACACAATGTGGCTTCCCACAATAGATATTGGATTTTCATAGATGGGTTACCCACATCCAAAGGAACACATATGTTTTGTAAAAACTTGGGGTGATCTAGGTAGTCCACTAGGATCAATCCTTGCACCAAGATATTGAGCGACAAAATAGGGTTGCCTCTAAGTCCTAAGGTGTCTAGTTAGAGTTTTTTTCATAACATCCCTCTTGTAATACCCCTCTAGCACTAACAAGTGACTTAAGGGAAATAAGGAAGTAATGTAGGGTCTTGGTGATGTTCGATATACTCTAGTTAGTTTCAAATAGAGACAATATGTTGTTTATTCATATTTACAAGTTTCTAGTTCATACCTCTTTATTGTTTAGAAGATAGTATTTTTATCAATCCATGTTTATATTCTTGTTGATAAAATTATTTAAAATAACCATTACATTTATTTAATTAGAATTTTAGCTAACCCTACTATAAGTGTGTGTGTGTGTGTGTGTGTGTGTGTGTGTTTACTCTATTTGGGATGTCTTCAGGTTTGGGGGGGGCAGTCGTAGTCACTTCTTTGGGAGATCTACTGAATGTTGCACTCCTCCTTCCTTGCATATCATTGTGTCTGTGTGTTTGTGTCTATGTGTGTGATGTATATTGTTGGTTGTTGATCCAAGTGTGTGAAAGAATAGGTACTAAAGCCTCTATATTATCTATTGATTCGGAGATGAAACCATGGTCCAAATAGGGACCTTGAACCTAGAAGTCTTGTTTGGGGAGTCAACTATCCAAATTGGAAACATGGGGATTTTTATTTGTGTTTGGTTCAATGATATTTAACTTACATCCTTATTGGGATTTTAGTTTTCTGATTGGAAGTCTCAATATATGTTTATTTACGTATATATGGGTGCACACATATATACCTGAATGTGTGTGTGTGTGTGGTTGGATGTAGTTTCTTGCATAATTATATTGTAATCTTTTTTAACAAAAAATGAAATAAGGAAATAAATAAAAATTATTAAGAGAAAGATTTAAAAAATTTAGAGATTAGAACCTAGAATCTTTCACCATTCAATCTCATCCTCAACCAACCCAACCATGTAGTTCTTCATGGAGCATAAAATGGAAAGTAGATTTTAACCCATATTTATTAAAACCATGATGTAGTAAAAGGTCTCTAGAATTCAACCCTTAACCTCTTGAGAAGGATCGTACAAACTTAATGATTGTGCCATATGAGTCTTTTGAGTAAGGATCTTTTTGCAACATAGATAACCTAGTAGTTAATCTAAAGTTTAACAAAACAAAAATAATTATTAATTAAAAGTGATTTTATTTAATCAAACCTTAGAAAGGGTGTCAACTACAAAAGACATAACCATTTAGAAATGAAATTTTATCTCTATAAATAAGGGGAAATATTAAAAGAAAATATAGAGAATGAGATATGCAAAAACTCTAGAAAAATCTATTGCCAAGGAATATTGCACCAAAAACATAATTTGGAAAGCTTAATTAGATCTGGTTGGCATTAAGGATGCCTAGAGATTTGGAGATCCACTGAGACTTCTCTACCACTCTTCTCTAGAAATGCAAGTAGGCCAAATTATAGATATTCTTATTCCTTTATCATTTAGTTCTCAAACTTAATAATTAATGGATAGCTTCTTATACTATAGAAATATTATTATGTTTATCATCTGGTTGCTTGCCTCTATCCTTTGTGTGCATGATACATCTTTGAATGATGATTTCTTTCTTGAGACTATATGTTGGTTTTCTTGAATTGAACTTCTAATATGAGGCTGGTAAGGGATTCGGCCTATGATTTCAACCTAGAAATAGGCTTTGAGTACTCCTCTATTCAAACCAAATTTTGAAGTTTAGTTCAAGCATTCCTTATATATTTTTGAGTTCTCTAAAATAAATGCATAGGAAGACTGAACATATGTGTAGCCCTACATTTAACCCCTTATGTCCACCTATTAGTAAAAATGTACCACTCTATATGATAAATGTGTAGTTATATTAAACAAATGCATTATTATATTGAACAAATGTGTAGTTCTACTTGGCATATGTGTGTCAGCATTGAATGGATGCGTGGTTATTTTAAACAAATGTGCATTTATATTAAACAAATACATGGTTATATTGAAAAAATGCATATTCTATGTGATGTATGTGCATCAGCATTGAATGGATGCATAGATATTTTGAAAAAATGTGCAACAACATTGAATGGATACGCAGTTATAAAAAATAGATGTGTGATTTTAACATTTTCTTGGTTTTGTGGATCAATGCTTGATATCTTGTGGTTAGTTTTCACTATTGGTTGATCCTATTGGCCTTGTTTTTGTTACATGAATTTTTTGAGATGTCTTGAATTGTGTAACTCTGCATGGCTTGTATATTTGAAATTGGAGTAGGGTAGGAAACCCTGGGTGAGTGGCTCAATGTAGGTGTTGGGGCTTAGAAGTGGCTACTAGGGATTGCATGTTTGGAAGCCAGAGTCTTGCATAGGCTAGTTCTATTTGTGAGTTAGCTAATAAGTGATATCATAATAATAAATGAACTTATGGGTTGGGGTTTTGGGATTCACACACTAAACAGAATAATTGTGGAAGTATTGTTGGAGTACTTAGGGAAGAGACATTCTACATAACTTATAGGTCCCTAAATTGGGAGGTTGAACCCATCATTACTTGGTCATGCTTGTCCTCATTGGAGTACTCAAGGAAAAGATAGTTTGTGTTTTAGGATAGTCTTAAGCCCGAGAGGTGGATCCCAACACGTTAGGAAGATATGATGATACTCACCTAGATGTGGTTGAATCCCTCACTCTTATTATGCCTCTGGTTGTCCATTTTCTTTGTGATATTATTTTGGGCTTTATGCTTTTGTGTGGCCTAATGTTACCCTTGTACTTTATTTTTGGGTATAAGACTTAGACTACCTTAGATCATAGGTGGATCATGGTTTTGTTTCCTAGCTTAGGGGAGTGGCTCCTTATGGTTCCATGGTTGGCTGGAAAATCAAGAGGCTTATTTGTGGCCTGCATCAGAGTTCTTTCTTGGAGGTATGCTTGGATGATGCTTAAAGATGCTTAAGGATTTTCATGTTACTTGCATTACTATAAACAATGTAAATGATGTATTTAGATGTAATCTTATGAATCATGAAAAGGGGATTTAGATTGATATGTTTTAAGGAAAGACATGTATAAGGGTTGGGTAGATAAGAAAGAGGTTTGGTTCTTGAAAACTAAATGTTTGAAAACTATGTCTCTTTTATAAAATTTAGCTTGATATATATGTATGGTGGTGATTACTTATGTTATTAGTTTCTTTATGTAAATCATGTTTATTTATACAGAATATCTTAATGTGTATCTTGTTATAGTTGATGTTCTTGATTTTCCTCATCATAAGATTTGATCAAACAATTATAATGATGTTATAGCATTTGTATTTATATTTAATAATTATGTAATCTTTATGAAAATAACACTAATGAATGGAATAACTTAAGTAGTAAAGGCTGAAAGTTAAGGGGTCTAGAATAGGAATTTACATATATGATCAAGTAAACTTAGCAAGTAGAAGATGTTCAAAAAAATTTACTCGTCAAACTTATCAACTTTGGCCTATTCTTTTGGGTTCTCTTTGGAGGGGCATTACACCTCTTGCACTGGATATAAGATGAAGGCCTTGTAGCCACAAGAGTACCTTAAGAATACTCACCTAATGATTTTCTCATGGTCACATTCCTATTAGTAACCTCACTAAGTGATTTCAAGTGTTATGTCACCCAAGGCTTTTTCCTTTATCAAGAGATTTGTGATTATAGTGGGTTGGATTAGCTGGGTTTTTCTTGTTCCCACTTTGGGTTGTTCCTATTGGTATCTTTCCACCAATAGAAGGCCCTCTAAAGGAGTAAGTCTCACTCAAATAATCATTAGTTCAACAAAATTATTTCAGTGAAATTTTGCATCAAGTTGATTAATGGGATATTTTTACATTAATCTATTTCCCTTGTCTTTTTTCAGGTTTATTGTCTCTCAATTATTTTTCTTACTGCATAGTGATTGCACTTTATATTTGGTAATTTTTTATACATTATAATCCTATAAATATACGAGAGAATTTAGTTTACTCATTGGTCATCTTATTTAGTAGTTGTAATCTTCCTACCTTCTAAACTCTCAAATGCTACCCTTTCCCCACTAAATCCATCAACACAATAAAATTGTTTAAGTTTGTTTGAGGATCTTCTAGTTATTTTTCTATATGATTGTATGCATCTTATCGTCATGTTATCACACCATTTTCATAATCAAATATATAGATTAATTGATATTCTAAACTGCATTAGGATTATCTTTAAGGCCTCTTATCAGGTCATTGAGAATGTAAATGATTGATTGAATTAAACATAATCTTTATTAAAAATACAACATAATAATGATGATTACCCCATACAATGATATGACAACAAAAAAATTATAATTAGTCAATGGCATATCACTATCAAAAAAGGTCTTAACATACCACACAAAACACAATAATGCAATATGTAGTAACTAACATAAAGGATTGGTAGAAATTTTACCCATAAATAAAGGAAGAGTTGAGAAGAGGAGTTAAAATTATTTTCCTTTTGTCAATGAACAATAGTTAAAACAATAGTATCATCTAGAACACCATCTCCATGGAGAAATAATCTCATTAGTGATACTATTAGCACAAGGAGAAAATTGTTAAGAGGTGGTGTAGGATTCACAGGGCTTATAGAGATAATACCAGGAAAAACAACATCTTTAGAGGAATCAAAACTATTTGTGAATATTCATGAGAGAAATAATTGAAAGCCATTATATCTATGTGGTAATTGTTATTATTATTCCACCAAGTGGTGTTTCCTTTATAATGAGAGATAAAAATATGTAGCAAGTGACAGGTAGAGATCAATGATGATATCAAAAGGGGACGACTACATATTCCAACAATTGTGTGCATGACCTCTATCCAACCATAGAAGCCACATCCTTATGAAGAGGTATGGAGATGTCAATATCAATAAAAATGCATTAAAATGTGGGAATAGACATGCAAAAAGGGGTATTACCAACCTTCAAAAAGTGGGCGGTAGAGTTACCAATGGCCTTAGAAGAAGAATTCTCCCAAAAATGAGCTAGAATATTGGGACAAAAAACCTATACTTGATGCACATTGAGTGGTTAAGTAAGAGGGAAATGAGATTTTGGTTTGAGATCTGAGAGAGAAAGAGTGAACACTTCAAGCCCATAATTTGCACAATGGAAAATTATGGTTAGAATAAGAAACTAAAGAATAAATTATAAAATCCATTAGCATAAGGGAAAAAATGCAATTTTCTAACAACTAAGGGCTCTCAAGAATCATTCATCTATCAATGAATATTAGAGAGAAGGAAAAATACTAGAAAATACACATAACAACTCACAACTTCTGCATAAATATACACTTTTGATGCAAAAGCATCTTGGGTCAATGAGAAATCTTGCATGACCTAAAAACATTCCTTGTTTTATGTACTTGTTTTTTGTTCACGATATAGTCATTGCTACCTTTAGTTTTGTACTATGTGTAGTTAGCAGCATGTTGAGGACCACTTTCTAGTCCTTACCCGAAGAGTGCATATGTTGAACTGCCATATTTCTCAAGATTTGTGTCATTATTTATGGTCTCTATTTCCTATTGTTTGCATCTTGCAACCCATGTTATTCCTTTTTGTTGAGATAATGGGTGTTGCACACATTGCATAATATTGTTATATTGTATTATTTTATTTTATTATGTAATGTTGCACTTAGGAGCATCTAGATGAACGTGCATCATGTAGATTCCCATGAGATATGCTTGATGAGTTGTATTGTAACATTGTGATAATATTTGATGTAATTATTTAATATCAGGGAAAGAATTAAATGTTCAATATTAAATGTGAGGTCAATAGGTTAGTTAACACATGGTTTATGTAATACCACTTCATGGTTTTGTGAGACTTTCTACTATATAAGAAGCCACAAGGGTAGCTATTGTATGAACAAGATAAAAGGGGAAAAGGGTGAAAAGGCAAGAGTTGAGCGGGACAAGGCTTGACAAGTTAGCCAAGGGAGTATTTTTGAAGGTTGGAAGCATGGCATGAGATGTGTGGATTCATGCTTATTCACATGGATTGCTTAGTTGTGGCTATGGATTTGAAGGCTTCCATGGTTGTATTGCAATGATATTTTTGCTAAATAATATATGGTGAGGGATGCTTTGGGAGGCTGGGTTTTTCCCTCAATGAGGACTTCTTAGGCTATATCTTGTGCCACATTTTTGTGGATATGTTGTATTCTCTTGCATGTGGATTTTAATTGCATAATTATTTCAAATCTATTATGGGTTATGTGGAAATAATTATATTTTTTCGTGTAGGTTTCCTTACAAGTGGTATCAAAGCTATGGTTTTTGTTATTGCAGCCCTAGATTGAATCTATGGGAATGCATGAGAGGATAAAAGAAAGGGCAAGATATATGGTTTTCATAGGTTGTTAATTGTAGATCTGAGGGTTTTGGGTTTGTTGTTATAATGGGATGTTGGTAGATTTTGGGTATATGAAATTGTTGGACAAATGGATTTTTTGGATGTTTCATTTAAATTAGGGTTTTAAGGGGAGCTTGCATAGATGACCTCATGGGGAAAAAATAGACCTCGTCATTGGATTTGGTTTGATGTTTCCATAAATTTTGATATATAATATGCCCAGTTTGGCCATGTTGAGAGGAAATGAAAGAGTTTTTCAGTTTCAGCACATGATGGGCATTAAATTTAATCTCGTTGAAATTTTTATCACAAAAAAAAATTGTAGTGATAATGGTAAAAAGACTATCTTGGTAAAATGGCCATAACTTTCTCTTAGGATGTTGGATTTCAGACTTCTTATAGTCATTGGAAAGATAATTTAGAAGACCACAACTTGGTGTAGGTTTTATTTTATGATTTGGACATTTTTCTATGTTTTATGTCATGCCCAAAAGACGAGGTTAAAAGCACACAAAAAAAAATTTTGTTTTAAGTATAATGACTAAATTCACTAAGTTCGATAAGTTGTTTCATAGATAAAGTATAGGTTCACTACTTTACATCTTAAGTCTATAATCGTGAGAAGAAATACATTGATAAAGTTAAATTCTCGTTATTAAGTTGGTATCAACATTTGGTCTATTATTACATTAAGATTGCAACAATAAATTAAAATTATTTGAACAACAATATAATTTGTCTTAAATTTAACTATGCAAAACAAATTACATTATCTTATTAGTCTAACATAACTTGTTATGTTTACAACATAATGATTAACTTTCTTGACCAGTAAACTAAATTTACACTTAACCAAACTTTTACTAAACATTAATTAAGAGTGTAACAATTATCGATTTGCAAAAGGAATATTATTAACTACATTTTACAAATCTAATCATAATACTAATATTAAAAATAAAAATAGCAAATTACTACCAAGATGAAACTTAATTAAATTTAAATCCTTAACTAAATTAATAAACAAAAGTAACTAATATACTTCATGACAAAATATACATATTAAAATTTTAACAACTTTAAAACTAAGTTTTTAAACACCTAACTTAAATTACTTAACACATAACTTAATTTATTTAACATCATAATCAAAGTCACTAACAGATAGAGACCTAACTATCCTAACAAACACTAAACTAACCCACTAATTAAATGATAGTGTAAACATAACATAAACTAATCATACATAAAACTTAACTAGCAACCAAATTAAATATTGATGCTAAATTCAATTTAAACTAACTTAATTAAAAACTAAAAGGAACAAACTAAACTAACTTTCTAACTTAAAACTTAAAACTAACCTAATACCACCACTAACTTATACTTAACCAACCCATCAATCCTAATCTAAGCCTATCCTATACTTACCTAGGCTAATCCCCATACCATGTGACACATGTCACATCACATCTCCTCAACACTAAGTGCCTTCCAAGACATCATCCACATTGCCCAAGGCAAAAAGAAGCACAGGTTACAAAGGGTTATGGAAGATTGGAGTGCCAGGTCTGCAGGGGGTCATAAAGGTAAGAGTAATGTTGGCCCAACCACTATAAATTCCTTTTCAAAACAAATCTCACTCCATTCCCAAGTGTTGATAGTACCATCATGACAATCTAGCCATGGGCGTGTGATCCCAAGTTGTTTGGTGGGGGAAAAATTTCACATGTGCATGGACCAGATTTATATTTTGAAAACAAGAACAAGCTACCCCTTAATCATAATTGCTAGTTGACTTGGTGGCCAAATATAAGTTGTAAAAAAATAAGAATATTCCCAATCCACCCCAACTAGCATGCATAGGTACCTCTGATACGAGGATAGCTTGAGAAGTGGATGAAGCCCTGACCACGCCAAGGTAGAGTGAGTGGTGCATTAAAGAATAAAAGTTTATTAGGTGAGCTTCAAGTTTTATATATATATATATATATATATATATATAAAATTTGTTTTGAACAAGCCTTCTTCTTCTTTATATATTTAAAAAAAATTGTAATGTAAATTCAAGGAATCCAATGGGAATATACTTTGTTGTTCCAATGGCTTAAATTTGCTTTCACATACAAATTTCAAAGAGCAAAATGCTCCTGTAGGTGCTTTTTTTTTTTTTTCCCCCTCTATTTTTAAGTATAGTTTTCTTTTTTTTCTTTTTTTGAATACAATGAGGTATATAAACATTTTTATGTCTTATTGGTTTTCCATTTGCATAATTTATCAAGGAAGGTGGAAAAAAAAAATTTCTTCAATTTAGGATTATTTATTTTCTCCTAATGCATATAACATTGAATTGAAAACTTCAACGTAACAAAATTCTTTTTCCTTAACATCATTGAAAACTTGAGAGTTCATAATTCAAAGACATTATCCATTGATCTATTTTCTCACATACATATGCATAATTTGAAATCACATAAGAGCAATGCAAGGAGGTTTTCACAATCTTTTTCTTTCTCTATTATTCAACCTGGTTCAAGGCTCCATTGGGAAAGAACTAGTAAGAAAACTTGACATCTTTGCCAAATACATCAAAATTTAAAATACATTTTTACATAAGGTTATAATTCAAATGAAATCTCTTCTAGGTCCTTCACAAGAGGTCTTTTTCAATATCTTCAATGCACCAAGGGAACCATGGAGAGACAAGAACCAACATGGAGGTAAAACAACATAATATGATGAACAATTCAAGCATGCATTCCCAAATCGGTTTTGCACAATAGGTTCAACATTGAACCAAAATAGGAGAGAGGTAGATTTTCTCAATAGGAGATGTCAATCACCATACCATAACATAGCCCTTTCGGAGCCAAAATTCAAGAACTTTTGTTCTTCTACAAATGCCCTTTTGGAGCCAATATAACAAGGGTGTTCATTCCTTCCCTTCTTCAAGAATTCAAATTTTCATACAAAGTATGAGATGACAAGTAGGGGCACATACACCCTACCCTCTTTTCCTCCTCTCACCATGAGAGGAGACTCTACACTATTAAGGTCCAACTAAGGCCCTTCTCCCATACATGGCCACTTCTTCCCTATCCAAGGGTGAGTGATGCCAAAACAATTCTTATGAAATCCCCTCAAAAAAAAAACATCAAAAAACAAATTAAGATCCCTCCAAATCAACCCCAACACATAAGCAAGAAATACAAGAACAACACAATGCCTTATCCATGATTCAAGCATGAACAACATGAAGAAACAATTCAAAAGAGTGAAAAACTCCTACCTTCACAAAAAGTTATGGCAAAATGGTAGATTGAGAAGAGCTTTTCCTTTTCTTCCTTCAATCTTCAAACTTTCTCACAGACTAGAGATTGGGTAACAACCCCAAAACTACTCCAAATTGTCTCTCTAAGTATGATCCTTAACTCAACTAGACTTCAAGTAACCTCAAGATGGAGTTTTGCGTCACCAACTCAAGTGCAGTGCAGCAAATAATAATGTTCAGTGCAGCAAATAATGTTCTGACATATCAAGTCATGAGTATCAAAATAATAATGTATCAACTAAACTACGATGGGTTGGGGCGAGGCCTCACATTTTAAGAGCCCAAAAGTTAGATTTTTTTTAATTTTGAGCATAGATTTGGGCATAACTTGGGCATACAGAACCAGATTTTGGACAACGGAAAGCTCTTGGAGAGCTCTACACATTGGTTAAGATTTGGTGTAGGTTTTGCATGATGTATGCTGTATATTGACTATGGTAAGATTGTGAGTTTATGACATTGTATATTTTGGAGATTTAGATTTGATGTCATTGTATACTCAGCTTATTTTTCAAATTTGTCTTATGATGATATAGTTATTAGTGTTTGGTTTGGATATGTATGATGACTTGTTAGGTCTACAAGATGTGCAATGTTGTAAGTGGTCTATACTTACCAGGTGCATTTATGGCTTAGTTATAGGTTGTCTTTGCCCATTGATCTTTCATTATTAATGCATATTTAGATTAGTGGCTTGAATTTGGGTTGTATATACCCTTAGTCACATGATTTACTAATTTTTCTTCATGGAGAAGGGATGAGATGTTATTACCAGTACACACATGGTGGAGGATTGTAGTTGACTATTTTATGCTGACAGGTTGGACACAATTTGAGAGTTAGTTGCTCAGTTCATGGATGTGATCATGGTGTCATGTATTTTGGCATGACATGATTGGATATACAAGTACATCTTTGATTTTAATTGGTTTGGATCCTGATTTGGCTATGGTGGTATATCTTCTTGTTTGAGGATCATGTTTATTTAGTTTGCTTTGAGGAGCTCATGATGTGCACTTTGAGTTCTTTGATGTTTAAATTCCTTGGTTGATTATCATGGTTAGAGGATTCTTTTCATCATGATGTCATGGATATCTTGGATACACTATTTAGTGAGAGCTTATGAAAGTGATGAGGTGACAGTGCAAGATTAGTTCTTGGTTTGGTTCGTATCTTCTTGGTTTGGAGATCTTGGTTTCACTTGGTACTAACACTTTGGTTGTGTGTGTAGACCTAGAGGATCTTCATATAGGAGATAGATTTTATGATGTCATAGGTGACTCTGTACCATGGTTCAGTGGGAGTGGTTGGTGTTGGTATATATATTTATTGAGTGTTTTTAGATGTTGAAGGTTTGTCTAAGATCTTGTTGTTGTAGAAGCATCTTTGACATTTGCATGGTTCACTTGGTTATCTTCATGGTGTGAGAAGATGGTTCGTTATGGTATGTGGAGATGATTTTCCTCATGGTGTGTGGATATGGTTGCATCTTGAGGACTCATGGGATTATTGGTAAAGATGCAATTTATGCTTTTAGTTAGCATGTAATCCTTAGTGTGAGGATGGTTTCATTATTATGTCATTGTATACTCTTGATATTCATTTAGGGTTTTGACATGTTATAGTATGTTCATACGGAGCATGTTATCTCTTTGGTTGAGATGGCTTCGATCATGTTGTCATGTTTTTGTTCTTGAGGTTGTGGTTGGAACTTTGACATTGATCTTGGTTTAGTTTCTTGGTATTGAGTACATTGATCATTTGTCAGATACTTCATGATATTTCTATGTTTCATTTATAGGTGGCATTATTGATTAGTTACAGGTGCTCATGAATACTTTGTGAGGCCTCACCCGATTCGTCATAGTACCAATGGGATAATTGCATTACGGTGATTTTAATCCTATGTATTTATACACTTTTGAGACCTTAGGGTTATGTCATTTAGATATCTGCATTTTGATGATTCGCAATTACCTCTACATATTATGACCTAATTGATGCATTTAATGATTCTATTCATGTTTTAAGCTATTAACATTTCTTTTACAGAAATTGAATGGTAGAAATGCTTGTAATGTAAGAATGTAATGTTTAAAGTGGAAATTAGAGTAAAAAGATAAATTTTGTTATGCATTGAGACCTAACCCACATACCTAGGGATTCAATAGTTGTGGATTCAACATCTTGCCGCAATGATAAAAATAGACTATGAAGCTATTCAAAATATTAAATTGACCATGTTATGATAAGTAAAGTGTGATGTTATAGTATTTTGAGCATTTTAAATGGAAATTATTAGAAAAAGTAATTTAATTAAAAAAGAATGAAGTATGGAACTCAAATGTCGAATGTGATATGTAAGTTTTGATATTTTAATATTTTGAAGGTTATATTTGAAATGATTAAGAAAGGGAAAGTTAATTTGAGATGATGAAATATATGCAAGTCTAATGTTGAATGAGATAGTGATTATTTCACTTATGTACTTATTAATTACATGATTTCCTTGAACTACTGATGCTTGAGTTTAGTGTGCAGGAATTTGACCATGGGTTTAAAGGGGAATTAAGGCTCAAACTACTACAAATATGACATAGCCAAGGTTGAATCAGTGGAAAAGATTCAAACCTCATTGTAATGTGTTTTATTTTGTATATGTGAATTTATATGTGTGTAATAGCTTAGTTCATGCATTATTGGAGTTAAGTCACTTTTAATGTAATGTTTTGTTTTGTGTGTGTCATTTGACACTCGTGTTGTCCATGTAGAGATGCCATGTCATTCAAGGTTTGGCAAGAAGTAACCTAACCTAAACCTAACCCCAATGTTGTACCCAAGTTAACCTCACATAGAAAAAAATGCCATGAGGAGTCTCAATCAAAGGAAATTCGAATTTGGACTTGGCTAGGGTTTTTAGGGGTCATTAGGTGGTCCCTAAGTATCTTTTAGGTGAAAATAAGTTACCCATATGATAGTACATCATGTCAGGAACCTATTTTTGATCATGTGAGTGCCTAGATAGCCTAGGGAGCCCCTTTACCCATGCATTCTTCCATCAATTCGAATTTGGAGTTGTCATATCCATGTTCCCACTTAGTCAAAAATAGAAAAGTTGGAGGAGACAAGTTTGTAAGAAGTAGTGGCTTAGTGTTTTTGCTAAAATAAGTTAGTGAGAAGGCTTTATTAGAGGGTCTTGGCCAAACTAGTGGGGTGTCTACCCACTCTCTAATTTTAGAGACTGTTAGGTTTTGGAGGGAGATTAAGGGAGCTCTACTACAACTATCCTTACCATAGCTTGGACCAAGGTTGGTGTTTCAAAACTTGTTTCTTTCTCATTTCTTGCTTTTAGCATGGTTAAACAAATTTGCAAGTGTGAGAGTTCATTAATAGAGTATGCATTTGCATTGTAAATCTTGTGATATGGATTTTTTGGTATTGTGTGAAAGTGTGGTGTTCTTGTTGCATTATGAGCATTGATTATGTATTGTGACAATGTGAGAATGTGTGATGTTCTTGTAAATTTCTGGGTTCACCTTCTTGGTTTTGTTTTTGTTGGAATGGAAAGTGAATGTGTTTTGTGCTTTTGGAGATCCTTTCTTGGTTTTGTTTTGTTGTTGTTCTTGTTTGAATGTGAGTATTGATTGTGATTATGGGTGTGAAGGCTTCACTCACCCTTGGGAGGGCAGAGAAGCCTTGGGTGAAGGGCATAAGTTGGGCTTGACATTGCAGGTGAGAAAGAAAATTTTGTTTTTACCTCATGAAGAGGTTGTTATTATGGAGCATGGGCTCCTTCATGGCCATGAATCTTGTTGTTTGGGAGGAACAAGGAGGTTTGGTGGATGAGGAGAAGATGGTTGTTTTGAAGGCGTTGAGAGGCAATGCAGTGGTAATATGTTGTTTATGTTGTGGTGGCCTTGAGAGGCAAAATGTATTGGCAATATGATATTTATGAATTTCTCCTCCTTGAAGAGCCCACCTTCACCCAACATTTTATGATTCCAATGGTGAATCATTGTGCAAGCCATGGGAGGGTGTTGAATATGTTTTGTGTTGTGTCTTCATGCAAAATTTTGTGATGTATGTCTGAAACCCGATTTGAGCCTTGTTCCCCTAGCGCGGGGGTGGTCTCTTTGGAGGCCTATGGTTGGGTGGAAAGCACCCATGGTCCTTGTTGTTTCTTTGTGATGCATTTGCAGATTTGTGCCCAAGGGAGCAATGGAGATGGCTTGGTATGATCACCTTGTAGATTGATGTTTGGATTAGAAAACTTGACATTTTGCTCCTCCCTTGTGAAGGAGGATTCACTAGCTTGTTCATGTTCTCAATGATCATGATGATCAGTGTTCATGTTACTCATTGTTCATGTCCTTCAATTATCATGTTTCGTATGATTTTGAAAGGTCTCGTGTTGTCTCATTGTGATGAAAGGAGATTGTATCATTGTTACCTAATGTATATGTTGAGGAAATAATGAAAAATGTTGTATATGTATGTTCCTTGTCAAGATATGATCATGAGTTATGGAAGAGTAGAATACCTTGGCATCATTGTTCCATTGGATAATTGTAGAAGGAATATGTCAGTTGGTAATGTTGTTAAAAGAAAAGAAAGCTACTTCCTATTGTATTTAGTTGTGATTGTGAAATCAATTAGAAAATTTTATACTGTTGTTCTTGTATGGAAATTTGTTGTTGTATGAAAACATTGATTGTGAAGGAAGACATGTTGAAATCTGAAGCACAAGTTTTTGCACATAAATTTTCTTGTTAGTTAAAGTCAATCTTCTCCAAGACTTTATATAGGATAATCCTTGTAACATTATGCAAGGTAGATTTAGCAAAAGTCATTGTAAGTTTTGCAATTAGAGATTTGATGTAATTCTGGAGAAGTTAAGTAATGAGACATTCTTTCTTATAAGAAACATTTCATAGATTATTGTGAGGAAGTTTTTTTTTTTTTTTTCTTGATATAGTTGTCTCAATTTGAAGCATAAGTGATGGGCTTGTAAAATCCTATGTTATCACAAGAAAGCATTATATTGTTAATGGAACATTGTATATGCATGGTAAATCGATTTATTTGTTTTCAAGTCCTACTAGGTCCTTAGATGAAGAAGAAATATCAAATTTGCAAATTAAGAAAAAATAGTAAGGAAGTCAAATCTGGTCATTTACAACTCACGGACATGGCCTCCTAAAATGAGAAAAGAGAAAAATGCATTAAACTTGGAGTAAAAGTCTTTCTGTAACTACACCTTTTATTCTCTGGAATTTGTATGAAGATGAAAAGGAATGAGTTCTCCTAATACAGACCTATATTTTATTCAGGAAGAATATACTTAGAATCTTGCAAAAAATCAATACATATGCTATAAGAGATAAGAGCCAAACAAAATAATAAAAATAAACCCCCAACCCATAAGAATTAGCAAGTAAAGTCTCATAGAAATCCCATGATCATTGTGTCACTATTCCACAAGAAACAAAATAAAATAAAATATATACACATATTTAATAAGATTATGTCAAGTCAATATGATGGAAGGTCTAGGTAACTACTCATAGACCTAATAAGGAAACCCAAGAACATTCATTCTATTAAAGCAATAAGGACGGTAAGGAAATGAAAGTAAAACATAATAATAATAAAATAATAAGGACTACCTAGGTGCTATAAATTAAAGAAGTACAAGTACTTAGTGTGATAGGGGTAGGGGTCCACGCACACATTCAACCTAGGCAATGACACCATAAAAAAAAAGAGTTTGATGAATGATTAAATGTCACCCTGACACAGTCAGAATGCCCTTGATCCCTAGGCGCCTTGGATAAAGGTGACCTAGGAATGGAAGCATAAGACCAGCGCAAGATTAGAGGACATGGGTCCCACGACTATCAAAGTTCCCAAGCATGTGTACTATCCCTTGTTTGGCATATGGTTATGTTGCTTAAAAATGCAATGCTCTCCCCTTAGGCGCCATGTTTTTGGAAAAAGGTAAAACTAGTATTGTGTGTTTAAATGTTTATGTAAATGCTCTTCCCCATCACAAATTGCCATCATGCCTTGGGAGAATCCCCATGTCATAACCACTTGTATTAACGCCTCCCTAGAAGCAAGGATACCTCCTGATTGTCTTGTATTACTTCAAACTTTTCAAATTGATGCTTTGAAAGAAGTCATGCAGATTTGACCACATTTAGGGATAAGAGATAAAAGTAATTTCAAAATATTTTGAAAGCTTTGGAAAAAGGACACGTGACTCTCTATAAAATTTGATTGGGAATTAAGAATAAAGTTTTGGACATAGTGGGTTAGAAGATTAAAGGTTGGGATGTTAATAGATAACCTTAATAGTAAATGGAAAATCAAAATAGTAGGTGTATATAAATTGGATAGAAATAAAAATCATATGACTAAATTATCTAGTGTAATTCTTCTTCATAGGAAGCTTAATGGAATAAAGTTAAACTTGAGATTTGTGGATGCTTGAAATAGCTAACGTTTGATTTCTTGATTTAAAGATTAATTTTTGGGTAGTAAGGTTAAATGGATGGATAAGCATTGGTTAGTATCATATGTTGTTATTCTTAAAGGATTAGTGAAGGTAAGGGTTGGATGTTAGGAGGTGGTAGAGGTTAAAGTAAGATAGTTGTAATAAATGTGGAGTTATTTGCTAGGGGTTAGTGAGTAAATGATCTAGTTACATTTATTTGGGGTAGTGGTAATTAAAGAAGTTAGACACTAGAAAGAAAACTTTAATAAAATGAGAGGATGATAGTCTTAAGGGACACTATGCAAATCCTTAGTAATGATGTTGGGTTAAGTATAGGAGTGCTATTAAAACTAGCTTTAAAGACATTAGGATCAAATGGCTTCTAATTTAAAATAGAATGAATAATAAAAAGGTTAGTTAGTATTAATATGCCAATAAGATGCTTTAGGTTAGAATATGTTAGAGTTTAAAGCTAGTTAGTTTGAATATTTGGTATTGTTATATTGAATGTTGAGGTATTCCTTAAGAAGCAAAAAAAAAAAAAATTGTTGTGTTATTTTTGACAGTAAATCTTGGGCATGACATACTTAGAGATGGTGGTGATGTTGATTTCTCTTATGATTAGAGATGTATTTGTTGAGACAGTTGATAGTTTTGGTAGGAAGTTTGAGGGGCATTCACCTTATATGACTTGAAAGGAGATTGTTCTTAGATGAGTCTTGGTTTGAGACTTGGATACCTTGATGATAATTCTCATTCCCCACTCTTAATCTAGTCGGTAGTTTACTACTTAAGAGGTATAGCCCATTATTTCTCTCAAGTGAATTATATTTATGCTTGTCTTTCATGGATATGAATACTGAGCTATGGTACATGATTTAGTTTTGGAAGGTTCATTTGAGAGATGGTTTATCATTGATTATCTTCATGTGCATATGTTGTTGTTATGTTGGTTGAGTTTGGGAGATGGTTTTATATTGGGCCTATTCCCTGGATTAGGAATGGATATTCCTTGGTTTAGGAATGACTGATGAGTTTGATCTTCTTGTGAGAGACTTACATCCATGATTAGTTATGTGGTATGGTTTGGGTGTTGTTGTGGCTTCTTGATTGGGGTTTTATGAAGGAAATCTTACTCGGCACAATTTACATCTATCGGTGTGTGTAGAAGGACATGATATAGGTTATAATTTGCATGGTTTCTCTTTTTTCTTGGTTATCTTCCTAGATATTTAGTTTCAATTACATTGGATTTGAGATAGGTTGGATATTGCGATCACTAGTTTGTGCTCATGTATGTCATGTGAGAGATGACATGGTTATTCCTTTATCTCTTTCCTTTGTTAGTTGTTGAGAGCTTGGGAGAGTGTTGGAGATTTGTTATGAGAGTTGTTCTTTTATATTATTGGTTTATGTATTGTGGATGTCCTTGATACTACATGGATTCACTTATTTGAGATGTTTTAAGTGGATTGGTTATAGATTTGAAATTATCTTTTAAAGTGGAAGATTTTTGGTATATATGTGGCAGGTATTTCTCTTGAGGCTTATGATTGTAGGTTACAAATTAGATATGTTGATAATGTAGATTCACTTTGTATACCTTTGGAACCTTATTCTTAGTTGGAGGTTTGGCACTTGTTGTGTGTGTTATTTTAGCTATGGATATTTGACAATTATGGATACATATGATTACCTTTGGATTAGGTGTTTGTACTTGGTATTTTAGTTGGTATAAGATTTTATGATTCTTATGTGACGGGTTGAGTTGCTTTTTCTTTGGATGGCTTCTATGTATTTCTAGTGGCAGTGGCATAATAGGAGGTGGGATCATTCATTTGAGATGTTGGATACTTTGATTTTGTTGTGGGTACCAAGATGGAGCACATGGTGTACTTTGATTCATGATGGTGGATGTGCTAGGAGGGATTATTTCTTTGAGCATTTATGTGGCTATGGATTGACCCTATGCAATGTATACAACAAGTGGGAGATTGTTGAGATAATGGGTGTTGCATACGTTGCATAATATTGCTATATTGTATTATTTTATTTTATCATGTAATGTTGCACTTAGGAGCATCTAGATGAACATGCAACATGTAAAGATTCTTATGAGATATACTTGATGATTTGTATTGTAACATTGTGATAATATTTGATGTAATAATTTAATATCAAGGAAAGATTTAAAAATCTAATATTAAATGTGAGGTCAATGGGTTAGGTAACACATGGTTTTTGTAATACCACTTCATGGTTTTGTGGGACTTGCTACTATATAAGAAGCCACAAGGGTATTTGTTGTATGAACAAGATAAAAGAGAAAAAAGGTGAAAAGGTAAGATTTGAGCAAGACAAGGCTTGATAGGTTAGCCAAGGGAGCATTTGTGAAGGTTGGAAATGTGGCATGGGATGTGTGGGTTCATGCTTATTCACATGGATTGCTTGGTTGTGGCTATGGATTTGAAGGCTTCCATGGTTGTATTGCAATGATATTTTTGCTAAATAATACATGGTGATGGATTATTTTGGAGACTAGGTTTTTCCATCAATGAGGGTTTCCTAGGGTATACCTTGTGTCAAATTTTTGTGGGTATGTTGTATTCTCTTGCATGTGGATTTTAATTGCATATTTATTTCAGATCTATTATGAGTTATGTGGAAACAATTATACTTTTTCTTGCAAGTTTTATTACACTTTTGGTGTGGTTTTCTAAGGTAACATGGCATCTTGCGTAGTTGGGAGCCAAATCCTAATGTCTATGTGGAACTATCCTAAAGAGTGCATGAATAATTGATGCCCATTTCATGGGTTATAGTTTACATATCCAATACTAGATCTATATTTTAATTAAATGTTTGACTGACCAACCTATGGCTGAGATGGCTATATAAACACTTGGATTTTGAGATATGGAGTAAGCATAATAGATTATAGTAGTATCATGGTCAATAGAAGGCAGATAAATACTACACATTTGGAAAAAAAAATTTCAATTCATATATAAGGCCACAACCTAGAAAGCCTCATAGTCAGGCATATTGGTTGTTGTTATCTTATCAAATAGATTAGTAAATCTATGAAATCTATGGTCTCTTTGCTGCAATTATTTGTTTGTATCTAGTGTGTACTCTAAGAAGGGTGTTATTAGGTTTAATTTGAGTTTATTCATCTTATGCCTACTTGGACCTTCCTGCATCATGTGGTATTAGAGCTTGAGTTCTTTTGGTGAATTGGATCACACAAAACCTTAATTGGATTTTTTGTAGGGTGGAAGATCTAAAATTTGGCCTATAACTTTATAAGGTTATGATCTTATAAGAACTATTTTCAAAATGGTTCAAGGTAGAGGAAATGTAGATAATGCCATAATGGATATGGTGAGGCAGATTACTGTGAGAGTTGAAGCCATGGAGACAACCCAGAGAAGAGGTGTACATATTGAGGATGTTAGTGATTATGAACAAGTAACACTTAATCCTAACCCTGAACTTGAGGTGGAATAAGATGAGGAAAGACTTCTTAGAGTTTTTTATAGGGAAAATTCTAAACCTGCCATTGAATTTTCTTGCTATGATGGAAGACTTAAGACTAATGTAATTTTTCATTAGATCTCTAAGATGGATAAGTACTTTGAGTATGAAAGTGCTTTTGATTACAAGAAGTTGAAGATAGCAGTCACAAAATTGAAGGATCATGCTTCACTTTAGTGGGATCACTTACAAACTTAAAGATAGAAAAGGAGAAAAGAAAAGATCAATACATGGGCAAAGATGATGGGCATAATGAATAAGAAGTTCTGTCCTACATATTATCAAGTTAACATGTTGAGAAGAATGAAGAATCTAAGAAAAAAGGACATGAGTATGAATGAATATTAGAGAAATTCTACAAATTGGATATCAGATATGGACATGTGGATGATAAAGTTGGAAAGGTGGATAGATATATGAATGGTTTGAGAACATCTACTCAAGATCAAATCAGTTGTGTTAAGATGCATAGTCTAGAAGAAACATATCAGTACACCTTGAAAGATGAAGAAAGATTGGCAAAGAAACATGATTAAAGACAAAGAGGAAGAGGTGGTAGATTTTAAAGAAGTAGAGGCAAAACATATGGAGAAAGTAGTAGATCTAACAATGCAAAGCAAGATAAAGGAAAGACAAAATGGAAAGAAGAACATGCTGGGAAAAGAGTTACACTATAGGTGGCTATATTGGTTACTCTAGGAATAAAAATAGTGGTAAGAGAGAATATAAATCTTGATTTAAGGGTACTTGTTTCAAATATGGAGAAGAAGGACATAGCTCTTTTAAATGCAGTATTCTAGTAAGAAAATTGGAGGTAACAATACGATTACCTTGGCTTGTGAAGAAGTTGTTGAGACACCTAATGAACCTGAGCATGATGAGAACATTATGATAAGAAGATTTTTGTGAAATGAGGAAGTTGATGAAGAACTTTTTTTGAGAAGAAGTTTTTTCAAGACTAGATGTAGGATCACTAGAAAATGTTGAAAAGTAATCATTGACAGTGAGGATTTTGATAATTTTGCATCTAAGGAGTTAGTTAACAAGTTGCATTTGTAGAGATTGAGACATCCAAAACCCTACCATGTTTCTTAGATGTAGAAGGAGCATAAATTACTTATATGTGGGCAATTTCTTGTTAAGTTCATATTGGAAATTATCAAAATGAAGTTTTGTGTGATATTATGCTATAGATTGTTGTCATATTTTATTGGGTAGACCTTGGCAATATTATAGAAAAGATTTTCATAATGGTGGATTGAATCAGTATACTATTTGGATTTATGGGAAGAAGTAAATTTTATTACCTTTGGTATAAAATCCTAATGAGAATCACTATACCACAATTACAGTATGTTTGGTTGAAGAAAAATAGTTTGCTAAAGATGTGAAAGAACAGAATGTTTGTTTTACTTTAATCCCTAGAAAGGATGAAAAACAAGATGATCTAGAGACATGGATATTTTACCTATATTCAACATTGTAGATATCATTCAATACTTTGAAGCATATGAGGAATCAAAAATAACCTGGATTATCCTAAGAAGAAGGTTGAAATCATTAAGAATATTTTGGATAGAAGAATAAGCAAGAGCATTGGAAATCTAGTGGGAAAGTAAGATATTGAGAGGAGGGGGTGAATTAGGATCACTAAAACATTTACCACTTCAAACATAAATGGTGATCATACTTAATTCACCATTCATTACCCTTAACCTTGTATGCAATCAAATATACAATTTCATCAAATATCAAATCTAACATCTAACAACATGAATAACACACATGTATGAAAGATGACAAGGATGATTACTACCCCCTGGATCTTATTAAGAACCAATATGGTGGCTCTCTATCCCCTGAGGATAAAGATAATCCTCCCTCATCAATTGAAAAATCTACAAAGAAGAGCCTCAATCACGAGGAAAAGGAAGAAAAAGTACTTGGAAAAATATGTCCTTAAACTCTATGAAGTTGGGGATTTTTTAAGAGAAATAATAAATTTAAAGGTCAAAGAAACAGATCTAGGTAAGATAGATCTCTAGACTCTAATTGATCCTTAACTGGTCATCCTTGGTGACAATAGTAAAGAGGAAGACATAGACCTCCTAAACAATCTAGGAATAGTCTGCTCAATAACTTCAAATCAATAAAATGGATGTTCCATCAAATTCTAGGTCTAAAGGATAGGATGTCCATGGTTGAGGAGAAGTTTGGTGATAACAAGTTGCAGGATAGAGACAACAATTACAATCCCCCCACTTGGTCCCTGATTGACTTGGCCACATTAATATCAAGAGTACCCTCTGGAGTATAGCTCAACAAAGCTATAACATTCTCAAAGCCTCCAACAAACACATCAATATCTTGACTAATAATATGGAAGGAATCCCAAGGGAGAATGCCATTTTTTTTGTAACCAAGGATGCTAGACTAGCTATTGACAACAAGGAGGGAATGGGTAGAAGAACCAAAGATACCACTAAGAAGATGACAGCTGGAGATTCCTTTGAGATCAAACAAATCAAAGCTACTGCTAAGAAGATGGATTTGTTTTAGGAACAAGAAACATAAATGATTAAAAGAATGGTTTAATGCCTTGATTCCCTTTATCTTTTTTGTGTTTTTCTAGTTTTTTTAGTTGTCTTTCATTTGCTGGCCTTTTGTTCCTGGCTCTATTTTTTGTGGGTTGTAGTTTCTTGGGTTGTAATGTCTAATCTTTAGATCATTTTTTATAGGGTTTCAAGGCCCCTTCAAAACTTGTTCTCTTAATCAAAAACATGAATAAAATACATAAACTCATAATCAACTTACAACACTAGATATTGTAATGCAAAAACCCTACAAGATGAAGGCAAGACTATGGTGGGGATGGAACCCACAAAATCTTCACAATAAAGTGTACCTATTAGGGCTACAAAGTTTGATCACTTCTGATGATCTACCTTGTGAGGAGTTTGCCCTATTAAGAGCTTATAGGACTGTTAATTCTTCCCTAATTGAAATATTTAAACCACACAATTAAGTGAGTACTTTAATTAAGATATTTACTTAGGCCTGTTACGACCACTCTATTAAGAGCTTCACCCGCATACACTTGTTAGAATGTAATAGTGCCTTGGTCCTTCGGTTTGCAGTTGAATTTTGATGAAAAATCTTCTCTTTCCAATATGTAATCATCTCTCCATGATAAATTTGCAATAATTGCTCTCTACACTACTCGTGTGTCTTCCTTTGCAACTTGTTAATTCACCTTATCTTCACACACATACAATCATTCAAATCTCAACAACAAAATTCTAGCTTAGAATCATATGCAAATAGCCATCTTAGAGGTTTCTAGATCTCAAGCAATGATTCAAATTCATTCATTTGTATGCTTAGTCCTAATTTTATGATTGGTTGATCTAATTGCATAGGGATTAATGATACATAATTGCAAGAGTAATTACCTTCTTGATTAACTCCTTGATCATTAAAACACACTTACATCTCGGCAAAAATGGTTTACATAAGATTTTCTATCATTCCAAACATATATACAAAAAAATTCTAACTTGACACATATACCTTTCTAATGCTCAGTCATGCTTGATCTTCATGTTTTCCCTTGCCACATAATATCATTGGATTCTACTATATTTTTTGGTCTCTATATCACTCAGCTCATGTGTTGCCTCCTATATAGCTTGACAACCACTATATAGTTAATGACTCTTGGTTCGCTCGATAGTCACTACTACTTGACAATAATTGAATTATATACTTCTCCTTTACATAGCTCAACTTGTATAGAGTAGTTCAATCACAATGTTGACCGACCAAATCTACCTTGTAAATGACTAAGTGTTTTTCACTAACAAAAAATGTTGTTATAGCCTTTAGGGTCAGCAATCTTCCTATTTGGCATTAGAAGCAAAAACACTTGTCATGATCAAAACTTAACGTACCAAAAACTTCAAAATAATGTACTCCCTCATAGGATGTACACCATACCTATAGCTTGGCCTACATATTCTTCTATGAACTACAT
Source organism: Cupressus sempervirens (assembly GCA_028749045.1). Classification (NCBI taxonomy): domain Eukaryota; kingdom Viridiplantae; phylum Streptophyta; class Pinopsida; order Cupressales; family Cupressaceae; genus Cupressus; species Cupressus sempervirens. The sequence continues at coordinate 430,607,043 of CM053788.1, forward strand.
TTTCAACATCTTTTCCAAAAAAAAAATTGGTTTTCCAATAAGATAACATAAAATTCCTTAACAAAATCTCATACATACTCATACTTACTTGATCGTACTATTTTGCCCTTGTTTTTTTCACGTAGGCCTAGAAATAATATCCAATTGGGGTTCGAGGAGTATACCAAACTCTCTAAAAAATGGATGTTTCAATCTGATAGTGAGGGCCATTGTTTTGTCCCAATTAGTCTTCAAAGTGTCAAGGACCCACTTCTCAATCTCTATCTTGGCTACTAGATTCACCATGTTTTCAGCAATGGATAATTATTGGTTTTGAATAGGATCATTTGTAGTCTATTGGTGCCTTTCCATATGAGGTAATAACTGGTCTTGAATAGTAGCTACCTCATTTCTAATATGTAAATCTTCATGTAATAGTTTTGACTTCTTACCTTGCAAATATTTGATCTATGTATAATAAACGAAGCTAGAACTTTGATTCATGCCCAATGTTTTGTTGGCCCTCTAGAGATCAGCATCAATCTCATCCATTCTCTCCCTTATAGTCTTATAGTATGAGGGGGTATCATTACACAATGTGGAAAATAGTGTATTTGCATTAGTAACTAGTTTTTCCAAATCAATAATGAGAGTAGATAGCTCAACCTATTGCATTGCTATCTCCATAGCTACCTTTTCTAACACTCTATTTTCAAATTTTCTTTCTGACCATTCCATAATCTTCTCTTGTGTGTCAATATTGGGGTCATTTAATTACTCCACTATCCTAACCAATTGCTCAATTATAGGAGCTTTTTCATCTAAGTCATCAACAATAACTATATCAAGGAATATGCCCTTGATGCCTTATAACACTTATTTCTATTGATGCTCCCTCCTCATTTCTCCTTGCTTGGCCTTTCTTTCCAACAAATCACTCATTATTACCATCTAATTATATATTAGATTATTTGTGTCCCAATTGGGGATCATAATCACTTCGTCTAAGGTAACAGATTTACCTTGAATTGACATTCATTACTTAACTTTCTTTTTCTTTATTCTTCTCCCCTTTTATTCTAGAGTGCTACTACTTGACATTGTCTAATTTAGATCTTGAGTATGTATCATCATACTCAACTTCTATTGTTCCATCTTGATTTCTACACCCATCTGTGATAATTCACTTGATTTTTTCTCCTCTTCTATACTCAACTGTTGAACAGATTCATCTTGTTTATCCTTGACAATAATTGTTTGGAGTTCATTGGTTGAACTCATCTTTCTTGCCTCCTTTTCTCCCTCCTACAAAGGTCCTAAGGCACTTGGTATGCTACCTGTAGCCAACTAATTTGCATGAGCATTTGATTTCTTGACTTCTTTCTGACCATCTACATTTACATTAGTATTTCCCTTATTGGCATCATTTGCATTTTTAGACTCAAGTGCATTATTTCCTTCATTAGCCAACATACCCTACCGCTCGAAATCATCATCTTTAGCTTCACCTTGGCTAACATTTTGACTTATTGTAAAGATGGGAATAGTAGGAATAACTGGTGTGGAGTCTACTAGTTGTGTGCATACCTAAGTTTCTATCTTAGGATAGTCCTTTACTTTCACTAACATAGGATTTGGGTTTAGCAATACTTCTTGTGTTGACTTGAGTCATGGAGTTCCCTCCTTCTAGTCTTACTCAATCAGCATAGCCCTTTCTAATTCATATTATTTATTTGTTAGAACTTTCACTAGATTCTCCCCAGGCTCATCTTCTATGGATATTGTCTATGTTTGGTCTTGAACTTTTTGAACCGCATCATCATCAAAACTTTCATGATTATGCAGTTCTATCTTCTCATCCTCCCTTTCCTCATCCTTCTATTCATCTGCAAGCATTATTCCATATATCTTCTTCCAAGTATTTTTTCTTTCTTATTACATGTTCAAGTTTACCTTTCAAAATCATAAAATATCTAGTTTTAGAAAAAAAATTCCTATTATACTATTTCATAGATTTTGTAATTATCTTTCTACTCATTTCAAGCATAACAGTAGAAAGTGCACCTTCTCTAATTTGTCTTTTAGTTATAGTGAAAATTTCCACCTCTCATCTAATTTTGCATACATTCATTAGGAATCATATTTTCTAACTCTAATGGGATGTATTTGAATTTAACCATCATTTCCAAAGTTGATTTATCAACTTTTTCTTGTTAGCAACACCCAATTTCTCATACTTTAATGAAATTAAGTCCAAGAATTTATGCACTTTCTCTAATGTTGTGATAGATTTCATTATTTATTTGTGGGGGCTTGTCCACTTCCACTCTAAATTGGATGTACATAGGATGGTGAGCAAGGATAACTTTAACAAATCCCCATTTGTGAAAAAACTATAAAAGTTTGGCAAATCCAACATTATTTCAAGGGGGAAATTTTGTTTTCTATTGGTGAATTATTTTTTCAAAGTAGGAAAAAATCTAATATTATTGGAAATTTTTTCCTAATCTTATTGAAATTCTATAAAATGTTAGTGAATCTTTCATTATTGAAGAAAATCAAATCTAATAAGCCATAGGTTCACAAGTACACATACCTAGAAGGTACTATTCTTTTATAATTATATGGAATCTAATTAATTATCAAACTTGAAGGTTAAATGAGCCTGAGTTAATATTATAACATATAACATATAGAAACCCTATTTTAATAACCATTGGACGGTACTTAAGTAATGGCCTAAATCCTATTTTGGGAAAAAAAAATTGAAGCACGCCATGTTTTAGAGAAAGTTCCTGAAAAAAAAGACACGTGTCTACAATAATATCTATTTCAGACAAAGTGAGAAAGGATATAAAGTTCCAAGGAAACTCTCTGGAATTGGGACATGTGTCATATATATGTACTTAAACTCTAACCTAAATTAAATATATACCACACAATGGAAACTATAACTATCAATAAAGGAAAGCCTTCGAAATTGTAGACAAAAATATTTAATGTATCATTTGAAAAGATTAAATTCTATTGGCAAAGACATCACTAATATTAAAATAATTTTGCATCATTATTAGTGATTGGTCGAATCATGGGACCCAAGTTTTATAAAGTGTGGGCTATACAACCACCTCAAAAATGCAAAAAAAAAAAATGCCAAATTTGGGGTCATTGGTGAGTGAGATTTTCCGATTAGCAAATATTTGCCACAAAAGTTATCCCTAATGGTGAGAAGTTATAGAATTTTTCAAACAACAAAAGGAGCTAGTCATAATTTGGGATTGTATTCACCAATGTTTATACCTAATAAGCCTTGGCAAGACATTAGTATGGATTTTATTCTTGGTTTTCCTAGAACTCGGAGGGGTAGTGATTCTATTCTGGTACTAGTTGACAGATTTTTAAAAATGACTCATTTCATACCTTGTAAGAAGACATCTTATGTAGTACGTGTGGTTGAATTGTTCTTCAAAGAGATATTAAGATTGCATGGGTTGCCTAAGACTATTACTTTAGATAGAGATCTAAGTTTACTAGTCACTTTTAGGAGAATACTTTGGAGGAAAATGGATACGTAGTTGAAGTTCAATTCTACCTTCCATCCATAGACTGATGGAAGACTGAGGTAGTAAATAGAAGTTTGGGTGTAATGCCCACCTATAGTTTACTTTTATGATTTGATTTCCAAACTCTTTTAGGCCTATTTCATGCATTGGTTAGTTTTAGAGATATGTGATTTATAGTTATATGATGTTATTTCATGACATGGATTGCAGACATATCAGTGGTGATTACTTAGTTTACTATACTTCACATGTCATTTAATGATTATAACTGTTGCTATATCTGAGCATTCAATATTTGTGAATAGGAAGAAAATAGGACCTATTCTCAACCCAAATTCCCAAAAGGAATGATCCAAATTGGTTAACCACAAGAAAGTGATCAATGCACAAATGGATCAAGCAATGGAGAATAGGAACAAAGGAGATCCTATGGTCTTGCTATTTGAGAATTATGTGTTTAAATCTTGAAATGGATAAAAGAAAAATACTAACCTTAAAGTAGGATGAATTGTAAAATGCTAATCTCTGATGTCTATGTACAATTTTGAGGAATTCTACAACCTATTCTGGATTGGAAATGTTGAGATGGAGAAAACCCAGAAAACTTTTGTCCTTTTGAAGGCAGGTTGACCTTGACCCAAATAGAGGGGTACAATCTTACCCTAGGGCACAATTGTACCCTAAAAAGTTGACCTTGACCTACATAGCTCCAACAAAATTTATGTTCATGGATCCTGCAAGTTCAATGAAAAGTGTATCCAAATCTGCTCTTTAATTTATTATTCCACACCTGTATATGCAAGAAAAATAGTTTGTTTATTTGGATGGGGGGTTTGTCTTGGTCAAACCCTAGTTTGGAATCAACCTTGAAATGTAATTGAAATTGCAATATAAATAAAGTAAATGGAACTATTCACCTTTCTTATATTGAAATCCTTGTGGAGGGTTGGAATCCTTAAATCCACAAGTATGAATGCTCCCAATGAATGTACAAATGTATGTAGGATGTCTCAAATAAATGGAATTAGATCTTCAACACCAATTTTGAATGTATCTTTGAATAGGAAAAGGCTTGGATGAATGTGGATGGAGAAATCTTCAACAAGAGGGCCCCATAGAGATTGAATCCTTTAATAGCTAACACTGGTCCTCCTTGATGAATTGAACCTTGAATGCTTGAACACTTGAATACTTGAACACTTGAATTCTTAGTAGATCTTCACTTCATAGAATAATGGATTTAGAAAAGTAATAGTTCATCCAATGTCATAGTGTGTCTTAGAGAAAAATGAGAGGAGGAAGCTTCCTTATATAGAGATCTAGGGCACAAACTCTTAGAGAAGGCCGACATGGGAGAATTAAATAAGTTGTCAGAAATAAGTTGGAGAGAGAGATAGAAGTAGAATTGGGAGAAAATTGCTAGATCCATACAAAGACCCATTCAAGGCACTTGACATCACCCCAAACCACTTGCTCAAAGGACTAAACACTCTTAACATGGAAGTGCTTCCATTTTAAGATGATACATTTATCCCCCACTTTAGCAAGATTATGGACTCAATGAAAACTCTTGGTAAAGTAGATCATAATGAAAATATAATCTTATTAAAAGCAAAGGGACAAAGATATCCTCAAGCCCCTAGAGACTCAAGTCTTCACTGACTCCAAGATCACAATAAGAGAGACATCTTTAGAAAAAGAGAAAAGAAAAAAGTGTGATTATCTCATCCAATGAGAACTTATGTTCCATTGTGAACCACACAAGGAAACTGCACAACTAGAAAGATGGAATTGAACCACCTAGTGAATGTGGCTACTCACTAGTCAACCCATCAAGGATTTACCCTCAAGAATATTCTATTCTATAAGAGTAAAACCAAAAATAAAAAAGAGATCCAATATTAAGGACACCTTTGACCTTAAGGTATCAAAAATATTTGAAACTGGAGGGATCAAGAGATCCTAAAATATTTTAAGGATTAGTCATTTATCCAAAAAGGGAGAAAAGGTATCTTGAAAAATAACATATATGTTTTGAAAAGTGTGTGTGTGCAATAAGTGAGCAGAGCATATGCCCCCATGTTAAAGTCATTTCTAACACTTTAGCAAGAGCAATGGCTTTAACAGAAACATAAACAATTCCATTGATTATGTTTCCACTATGAGATTCCCCCAGACGAAGACAAATCAAGGAAAATAGTACTAAACATACAAAGAACATAGAAGGGATCTACCATGGGGTCAGTATGATCATAAGATAATATATATATGATATTATTGAAAATTAATTGACATCATTCCCTAAAGAAAGTAGAAGTACAATCACAAGGGAGGAAAGATCACATAAGAGATACAAAGGAGAATCTTTGCAGACCATGACCTAGAGACCAAAAAGAATCAATGCTAACAAATCATGAATCTAAGTAGATTATAAAAGGAAACATGTATGAACAATAGCATAGGAACAACATAACATGAAACAACATATTTAAGAATAAAGATACATATAGAGGCAACAGGTTTGATTCTTTTACCACCTTGCACCAATATATCAACAAAGATCATATAAAAGAATCTAACAACATTTAGCAAATACATCACGAGAGAAATACGATACAATAGACAAACACACAACAAAGAATACCATGAAGGACTAGCCAATCAAGTGCGCCGCCTACTCTCCCCATCTCATTGTATATCATTTAGCAAAGTTGTGTAACTCACAAGAGGGACTATATCCAACATAGTAGGAATGATAACCAGTTCCAAACAAGGATCCTATTGAGAATCACAATGTTCAATACTAGGTGTAAGTATCAATTATGATGAAATCATATTAGGTAAATCAATGTCAATGTCAACAGTTTCATATTCATCATGAACATCATCAAGAGTATCTTCTTCATCTAGGTTAATCAAAATAGGATCTAAGATATGAATAGAATCATTAGAATCATGCATCTTAACATCATTATTAGTAACAACTTCTTCTAACACATCATGCATAGTTGTATCCAAAGAAGGTAAATATTTTTGAAGAATAGGATTACGAGCTTTAGCTTGAGCACGACACTTCTTATGGTGTTCATTAGCAGATCGATTACATTTTGTCTTACTTGAAATATGTTGACAACTAGGAGGAAAAATTATGGGGTCCTTCATAGGTTCTATAGGAGGATTAATATGATTAATAGGAGACTGACAAGTAATAACAGGAGCTTGATTAATAGATGTAGAAGCCATAGATAAAGGAGGTACAGAAGGTGTAGGAAAAAGACCATGATTAAGATCCATAGTAGATAAACTTAACTCGATAATCTTACAATGCTTATAGGCTTGATATGAATGGAAAAGATGATCAGGTCAAGAAGGACATGAATTAGGCAATGAAGGCCAAAAGAAGCCAATGGTAGCACAATCCCTAAGCATAGAAGTGTGATATAAACTATGGTAAACCATTTTCACTTTGTCATCATTATAAATAAACTTAAGACATTTATGAATAGGTAAAGCAACAACATCCATGGCATTTAACCATGGAAAACCAATCTTAACTTGAAACTAATTAGAAGTAGGAACAACAACAATGATATTGTTCACAATTTTTCCACAAAGTTCAACCAGTAAATCAATAGAACCAAATGATGGATAAAGAAAATCATTACAAGTTTGAATCCACACATCTGATGTATCATAAAAATCAGCTTATAATCTTTTCATAAAAAGATTTTCTTTTGTAATCACATTAACTAAGGAGGTAGGATCAACAAGACAACCACAAGTGGGTATCTCAACAATCTTAACATAAATAAAAAGGAGACCATCAGGAGCTTTAATAGTCTCAAAATCATCAAAGGTAATTGAAAGTTTTCAAGGTCATTTTTTCTTAGTTTGTTGTTGACTTTTAGGTTGAGGTATCAATTTAAGCTTGGGTTTCAGTTGAGGTTGAGCTAAAACTTGAGATTAAGTTGAGGTCGAGGTGGAGATACAGATTGAACCACATGCTCCACTTGATTAACAATATGATTAAGATCATCCATCTTTGAATCATACACAATATTCATAGAAGATGGTTGAGCAATAGTATTAGTATCATGTGTGTAGGTAAAGGATTCATATGGATTTGAAGATTTTGATTAGGAGGAGAAACAAACTTATTCCCACTACCATAAAAATTATCAATAGATAAAGCATTAGAATCAATTAAGTCTTGAATCTTATGTTTTAAAGAATAACATTTCTCAGTACCATGACCATTCTGGCACTGATATTGATAAAAATATTTTGGATCAAAAGATTTAGATGCCATTATAGTAGGTAAAAGAGGTCTAATAAGAGGTAAAGTAATTATATTAGTAGTTAACAACCTATTCATAATATAATGTAAATATTCATTAAGAGGAGTAAATGTATGATTTAATCGAAAGGCAATGGATGCAAAAGTGGCATTATGAGATGCAACAACTTGATCACCAAGTATATTTTCTTGTTTATTTATCTTGACATAGTTGTTCATTTTTTTAACTTTATTTGGATAAGAAGTAGCATCACTTTTATCAACAAGAACAAGAGCCATTGTAGTGGAGCTCTCAAATTGACTCACTTGTCATTGATAATGATAAAGCGCTACGCAAAGTTGTTGAAAAGAAGTAAATTCAGAAAGAAGAATCTTACTCTAATATCCTTTTGAAATTTTGAAATTCATACATTGAATATCAATATCGAGAATAGGATAGGAAATCTAAGCATGCAAATTCTTAAATCTACCAATAAATTTAGTCAATTTTTCTTTAGAATTTTGTTTAGAATGCATCAAATCTATCAAAGACACTTGTGGGCTAATGTTGTTTTGAAATTGTTGAATAAAAGAATTGGCAAGTTGTGGAAATGAATTAATAGAATAAGGATTCAAGGAACAAAACCATTGTAAGGCCTTGACATGAAAGGTTCTAGAAAACAACTTAGCTAAAATCCTATGATCATGAGAATAATCACTACAAAGGATTTGAAATATTTTAACATGATGAATAGGGTCTCCGTTACCATTATAATTCTCAAGATGAGGCATATCGACTTGTTGAGGAACATGAGTAAGAATAATATCCCAGGACAAAGGACTTACCATGTCACATGTAGGAATACTAAACTTGTTTCAATTCAAGGATGCAAGTTGTTGTTGTAAAGATGACATAATTTGAGCCAAACTAAGTAATGTGGAATCATGAGAGAAAATAGGAGAAATAGCAACATTAAAAACACTAGGTAAAGTGTAAGAAGCTAAAGGAATGGAAGACACAAGTGGAGGAACACTAGGAACTATAGTTGGAAGAGAATTATAATAAGTAAAAGGAACATTATGATAAGAAGGTTGTGAGGTAGGAAGGGACACATGAGGAACACTCATAGAGGGAACTGTCATAGTCACCAAAGGAGTATAGGTAGGAACTATAGGGAAAGGAACAGTAGAAGGTTCTACACTAATGACAAGAGGAATCAACCCTAAATCTTGAGCTTCTCGAGCTAAAGGTTTAAGAATGGAATACACAAGGTGAGTAATACCATGCAAGAGATTAACACCTTGATCACTATCACGAAGAACTTTCTTAAGAGCCTCTATAGCTTGAATAAAATCTTGATTATGGTTTTCTTGAATAAGCCAATTACCCATTTTATCAAGTTTAGTTGAAAGTTTTTGGACTTATTTAGGAAGAAGTCTTAAAGCATTATCCTCATCATTAGATGAGTGAGAAGATTTTTTCTCCATATGAGGATTAGAATCAAAGTCTCATCTGGAATCCTAAGGAAAGGAGAAGAAGACAGGCTCAAAGGTACCCATAAGTCTATGACTATATCTAACCCTAAAATTAGAAGTAGGACTAGAAGTAATAAAGCTCATGAACCAATGCAATGCAAATGAACTAAAATAATAAAACATAAAGCATAAATTTTTTTTATTTTGAAAGAGATATTGCAAAATTAAAAAATTGTATTTTTTATTTTTAAATTGCAAGAGCATAAACTAAATCTAATCTTAATGCAAGAAAAGACCTAACAAATATAAAAATAAATTTAACACCACAAAACATAATAGGGCATCTAATTCCACGAAAGATAGGGGGTAAGCATGTCGGTTCACCAAAATGAATAGGAAGAAAATAGGACCTATTATCAACCCAAATTCCCAAAAGCAATGATCCAAATTGATTAACCACAAGAAAGTGATCAATGCGCAAATGGATCAAGCAATGGAGAATAGGGAGAAAGGAGATCCTATGGTCTTTCTATTTGGGAAGTATGTGCTTAAATCTTGAAATGGATAAAAGAAAAATACTAACCTTGAAGTATGTTGAATCTAGAAAATGCTAATTTATAATGTCTGTGTATGGTTTTGGGGAATTCTGCAATTTGCTCTAGACTGGAAATGTCGAGACAAAGAAAACCTAGAAAACTTTTGTCCTTTTAAAAGGAGGTCAACCTTGACCCAGATAGAGGGCCACAATCTTACCTCAAGGCACAATTGTACCTCAAAAAGTCAACCTTGACCTATATAGCTCCGATGAAATTTTTTCATGGGTCTTGCAAGTTTAACGAAAAGGGTATCCAAATCTACTCTTTAATTCATTGTTCCACACCTGTATCTGCAAGAAAAATGGTTTGTTTGTTTGGATGGGGGGTTTACCTTGGTCAAACCCTAGTTTGGAATCAACCTTGGAATGTAATTTAAATTTCAATATAAATAAACAAAGTAAATGGAACTACTCACCTTGCTTATATTGAAATCCTTGTGGAGGATTTGAATCCTTAAATCCACAAGTATGGATGCTCCAAATAAATGTAGAAATGTATGTGGGATGTCTCAAAACAATGGCATTAGATCTTCAATGCCAATTTTAAATGTATCTTTGCATAGGAAAAGGCTTGGATGAATGTGGATGGAGAAATCTTCAACAAGAGGGCTCTGTAGAGATTGAATCCTTCAATAGCTAACAATGGTCCTCCTTGATGAATTGGATCTCTAATGCCTAAACAGTTGAATTCTTAGTAGATCTTCACTTCATAGAATAATGGATTTAGAAAGGTAATAGTTCGTCCAATGTCAAAATGCATCTTAGAGAAAAATGAGAGAAGGCTTCCTTATATAGAGATCTAGGGTACAAACTCCTAGAGAAGGTCGACATGGGAGCATTAAATCCCAATTAACCTTAACCCCTAGAATTGGAATTAGATTAAATGCAATTTTAAGAGTCTACCATTCTGAAAATTGAAATAGCCGACTCAAATCCAAGGAAAAGAAATTTTCTAAAGCCCAATATCCTAAAACTCTTGGAAATTGAAAATTGGACCTGGGATCAGGGATGAGGTCAACCTTGCCCTAGGTCAGGGTCGAGGTTGTCCTTGACCTAGATCAGGGTTGAGGTCAACCTTGACCTCAAAGGTCATCCTTGACCCAGAAAGTTAAAGTCCTCAGTTTCACAAAGAAAGTTGTCAGAAATAGGCTGGAAATAGAGAGAGAAGTAGAACAGGGGGGAAATAGCTAGATCCATGCAAAGACCCATTCAAGGCGCTTAACATGACACCAAACTACTTACTTGGAGGGGTAAACACTCTTAACATGGAAGTGCTTCCATGTTAAGATGATACAATTTGACATGTGATTTACTATGATACTTACCCCATTATTGCATGTGTATGATGCACATGTCCATTTTACTTTTTTGTCTAACATGTCTGATGTGGTAAAGGGAGGGAGTCATAGTCACCTACTAGTTGGGATCTACACGATGTACCTCTCCCTGTCATTACCTATTTAGTTTAGATATATTTGTGTACATGTACATGCTCATCTTTTATGTAGGATGCAAGTACCGAGCATCAACTTCCCTAAATTTCTAGGATGAGCATTCTCTATTAGAATAATTAAACAATGAGATTGGGAAGGTAATGATCAGGTCCAACCCTAGCCATAGCCTAAATTCTTTTTTTGCAAGGAGGACTCATAATAGACTATCTGCCCTTTTTAAAACCAATGAGTCTTTTGTACATGTGTAGTTTGATTTTCATTTTGGTTGATTTCTTTATGTAGTTCATGTGATGACACTCCCTAGAATGTAGTATGTCTCCTCCATAGATTTTTTATTTGTCTCTGGTGGTGACTTCATTGATGATGTACTTGTTGTGGTGTACTTATTGTTGGATTTATTTAATGTCTCTATTTACTATCATTGATGGTGATTTGTGATTCATAGTTGATGTTCTTGTGGCATGTGGCTTTACTTGAGGTGGATATCTTTCATTGAATTTATCTCTAGATTTTGGTAATTTGATTTATACTTGCTATATGTATGTTGTTATGTTATGTTGGTGTCAGTATTGGATTGAGTTTTCATTCAATTTTTTTATTATCTTTTATTCTTGAGCAATTTGTGCTACCTTTGAGGTAGCTTTGGCTATTAGGATTTCTTTCCTAGGAAAGTTTCATGATTGATTAACCATTTGTGGATCATTCATTATTTTCCCTACAAGGTGGGAGTGGAAGCCTAACTAGGTAACCACACAGTTAAGACGTAGTGTCTTCTTACTATTTGGGTTCCCCTCTTATTGCCAATTGTTGGATGTTGTCATGCCCAAAATACAGGGCAAAAACACACCAATTTTTATTTTTATTTTTATTTTTAAAGTTAATTAATCTACTAAGTTAATACATGCTACACTGATCAGGTTAAGAAAAGATGACATATGATTGAAAGTGAGTTATGAGTGCTTAAAATTAAGATGCAGAGTTGACATCTCCACATACTATTCGGGTTCGAACCCCTAAGTCCTAACACTAGGGAACACTTAGTTCTGATTGAATGAGTCAATCGATTAACATTGAGGTTTGATTTACAAAGGTGTGACTTCCAATTTAAATTACATTTTTGGGTTTCCAATTCCACAAGTCAACTATGATGCTATCCCTTTTAACACTATACTAGATCATTCCTTAGAAGAATCTAATTCTACATTTAAAGGTTAATCTATCATAACACATCAATACTTAATTCTAGATATTATCATAACCTTTTTAGAACTAATTAAAATCATTAAATATTTATCATTAAAATAATTAAAGTCATTAATTAATTATTATTAAATCATTTACAATGTTCATTCCATCTTCAAACATTATCCAAATTACCAACTCAAGATGTCTAGTCAATTTTATCTTAAAACCCTTTTTAAACATTACATGCACATTAACATGTCCTGATAACACCTTAAAATTGAAACATTAATAACAATAAAATCATTTCTAATCAATTATTTAATAGAATAGTATAATACTTAGGTTCATTCATTATTTTAAATCTAATTATACACATATTCATAAATCAAAGGACATGGGTTACCCCCTGTTACTATCATGGTTAAACTCCAATACTAATTCTATAGACTAATGTTCATAATACCTTTTACCAACTTTATTAAATTTATTTTTTCCAATTGTAAAAATGAAAATCAAATTTCAAATGCCTATTAGACTAATTAAAGTTAAAACTAAATTCTAACATATAACTTCTAACCATAAAATAATTACTAACACTTATATTCAAATATGAAACTTAGAAAGCATAACTTATAATCAAACACTTACTTTATATATATAATAATAAACCCACCTTTATTTAAAAGAATAAGTTACATATTAATTAATTCCTACTTTAACTTTATTACTTGCATTTTTAAACACCTAACATCTAATGACCAACTAACTCTAACTAACTAACCATCCCTAACTAACCCTTACCTACTAACATTACACTAAACCTTAACTAAACTAACATCTAACACCTTCTTAATTATATAATTACTAACTTAACTAAATTCTAAAAATAATTACTAATACTAACCATTTTAATTTTACAAAATCAACTAACAAACTAACTACCTTAACTAGCATACCACTAATTCTTAACTACCCCTAAGCCTACCTTCCACTTGGCAAGTGGACCAGCCACTTGCTTGGGCATTCCCCAAGATGCCCTCATGCTAACCCATGCAATAAGTATGTTGCCCAAGGCAACATGATCTCCTTTTCAAAAAGGTACATTGGGTAAGTTTGTGGGGAAAAGTTTTTATGTTTAAATCTTGCATACATTAAAGGGTCTTCACACCACCCTCTTCCCATCACTTCCTTAGTGATGCATTTCCCCAAGTCAACATGTCATTCTTCATGGGGATTGATGTGATGTGCCCAGATTTAAGAGAGGTTCATGGGGTGATGTTAGCACCCATGTGGTGGTTTGTTTTTGTTTTAAAAGGAGTTATGAAACAAAGTTTTCTTGGTGAAACATAAGATAAGGTAAGACTATTTTTTTTAGCATATTCATATTTTTTTTATTTTCTTTAAGTTTATTTTTAAATTACAAGATTTTCCTTTATAATGGAATCCAAAGATACTAAATGAAAATAGAATGGAATATTCTCTATTTTTAAGAAGATTTTAAAACTTTCCTCGTACAAAAAGCAGAGAGTTTATATTGCTCTAAGATTATTTTTATTTTTCTTCAAGTCTCATTTTTCTAAAGTGTTAGATTTTCAAAGCAATTAAATTTACATAGCAGGGGCGGGGGGGATTTTTTTTCTAGTTGGGTTATAACCTAGAGGTTATCGTTTATGTTGACACAATAATGTAGGTACATTTTTCCTTCTAATAATCACGAAATATCCATGAAGTACCAATCATAATCATCAATTTTTCTTAACATAATATAATATTGAATTGCTTCACTTTATATCTATCTTCATTTCATCTAATTAACATTATTCAAATGAATGCCAATTCGAACTATAAAATGCCACAGGGAAGGTAAAACATCATTCAACTATTTTTCAAATAAACGGATGCAAAAAAAATTGAAATACCAAAAAAAACATATGCAAGGATAATACTCAATTTTTATCAATATATGTGGATCAGCCACTTCCCATTTATTTTATTGAATCACCTAATTCAAAAGCTCCATTGGGAAAGAACCAGTGAAGAAAACCCGACATCATCGTCATTTCAACAATAAGTTTAATAAAACATTTTTACACAAGATTACTATCTCGAGGAGAAATCTCCCAACATATTTGAATTCAAGTAACAACTTTGAATTTCCTACTTGGCTCCACAATAGGGTAATCATTATGAAAATTTGCAAACACAACAAGATAACCATGACGAGAATGAACTCACCATGAGACAAATAATTTAATATGAAGACAAAATCAAACATTTACTCTCATCCAAGTTTGCACAATAGGTTCATAATTTAACCAGACTAGGGAGAAGGTGGATTTTTTCAGACAAGAGACATTGGTCACAACACCATAACAGATGCCCTTTTGAGGCTAATATCGCAAGAACTTTCATTCTTTCATAGATGCCCTTTCAAAGTTGATATCACAAGAACCTATGTTCTTTCACTTCTCAATTTCCAAAAAACACAAACATGATTTGTACTGATGAGTAGGGGCCCATAACACCCTACTCTCTCCCTTTCCTCATCATGAGGAGAGAGTCTGCATTGTCAAAGTCCAACTAAAGCCCTCCTCTCGTACATGGCCACTTCTTCCTTATCTAAGGGTGAGTAATGCTAACACAACCCATACAATCCCTTTGAAAATCAAATGCAAAAATACGAAGGATAGAATTTAAAGAAAACCCATTACAATCCATCTCAAACATGTTCATCAAGCACACAAACATACATATGCAAAAGAAACTACTTAGGAATGAAACACAACATGGACACATGAGCTTGAAGGGTTCCTACCTTCACAATAAGGTGATGGCAACTAAAATTTGAGAAGAATTTCCCTTCCTTCTTCTTCAATCTTAAATTTCTCTCTAAAACTAGAGGTTGGGTGAACAACCTTTCACTCTCAAATCTTCCTCTAAATAGGCGCCTAACTCAACCATTTACAAAATGCAATAACTCCCCCACTAAGGTCTCTAGAAACTTCTAACTTAACCTCACCACTAAAGGAAACTTCAAGGTGGAGTTTATCTTATCAAACTCATGATTGAAACTTCAATTTTCGCAATAAAGCAAAAATGTGATATTTGGGTGGTCACCAAAGTCAACAAAAGGGGCTGGAGGGGTGGGAAATGCCCCCAACCCATACATATACCCTCTAGGTACTTAGTTTTCATGATTTTTGGCCTCTAGGACTATTTAATGACCTATTAAAATGCTTGAAATATTTGGACTTCCTAAAAACCCTAAGAATACAAAATTATCACTAAATCCTGATTAGGGTAATTAATCTCGATTACCCACTAATTAGTATGAGGTCACTAACTTAGTCTAACTCAAATTCTTAAGTTACTCAACTAACCCTAATTATCATGCTAAATGCATATACAAATCACAAGTGTCAAGCGACACACTATAAAAATTATTGTTACAAAATGTTAACACTTAATAATTATAGAATGATACATTTATTCAACTCACAATACAAATAAAATATGAACAACAGGGCCTGCATCTCTTGTTAGACTCAACCTTGGTTTTCACAATAGTACATAGGGTCCAGTTCTGATTCTTCGTTAGATTCCCTAGCTAATAAATCCTGCACACTCATTTCACACATCAATAGCTTGAGAAACTCACACACACACACACACACACACACACACACACACACACACACACACACACATAACTCATTAGGATAATTACATAAATTAAATCATAAATCTTTCATTTAAATAACCCTTTCCAATTTTGGCACATATTTAATCATCAAAAATTGCATAATCAATATAACATAACTTATTAATTTAGATTAAAACACTAAAATAATCATCATTAGGCATGCATATATTTGAACATCATAAACATCATCCATAGGGCATATTGAACTATTTGAATGCATAAAACCTAATCATCAAGGTACTGAAATCAACAAGTGAAAACACCTTGTATCCTCATTAGTGCAATTTTAATGTTTAAATGGTCGATATAATGTAGTAGTTCTTGAATCACAGAGTTTTTAAAACATGAATGTATCAGCTAATCTCAGTTACTATAAAAACATCTATACCATAAAAGATTACTTCATATCCATTCCAAACTCCTACAATGGATTTAACAAAGAAATTGATATTTAATAAGTACTTACAAGGAGGGACCTTATAGATGTTTGATGATGTAGTTGTACATTTATCATCCTTATCTTAGGACTTCTATTCAGTTGGTGTATATATGTTATCATGTATTCTAATGTATTGTATCTATTCTCACATATCATGCGACATGTGTAGTGGATTTTATTTATTGGATGTACTTCCATTTTATTTGTTATACTTATGCATTTGCTTATGATATTATGTATCTATTACTTCTCTATTATCATGAGACATTGTACTTGAAACTTAAACTAATTAATATAAACTTCCTAACGTGACCTAATGTGAAGGAACCCGTGAGGAATTGAAACTATATTTTTAATTGCTTATGTGTACTTGATGTGTATTTTGATATTTCTTCCACATTAATGCTATCAAGATGTTGTTTAAACTTCTTATTTTTTAAGTAGTTCAATAAACATTGTTACATGCTAGGTTTATTTATCTTGGGTTCTCGAGTGGGTCATTACATTGGGTAACTTGTTGAGATGTTTTGTTGGAAATAAACCTAGTAATTGGGATCTGATTCTAGAACAAGTAGAGTATGCATATAGAAATTCTATGAATAGAAGCACCAAGAAGACACCTTTTGAGATTGTTAATAGATTGAATCCTAAAGGAACTACTTGAATCCTAAAGGAACTACTGAACTAATGGATTTGACTATAGATAGAAAGAGAAGAGTTGAAGTTGAAGAATTTTTAGATTTCATGAAGGCTTTGCATGATGAAGTGAAAAAGAATCTAGAGAATAGTGACCTTGGATATAAACATAGAGAAGATAAAGGGTGAAGGAATCAATATTTTGAGGTTGGAGATAAAGTAATGGTTCATTTGAAGAATAAAAAATTTACAATTAGTACTTATAGTAAGCTAAAGAGAAATAAATTTGGCCTTGTAAGATTATGAGAAAGTTTGATAATGGAAATGCTTTTGAAGTTGAATTACCTAGATACATAGATATTTCATCTGTATTCAACATTGTAGACAACTTTCAATTCTTTGAAGAAGATGAGGAATTAAAAATAACTTGGATTATCCTAAGAAGAAGGTCAAAATTATTGAGAAGAATTTGGATAGAAGAATAAGCAAGAGTACCAGAGGAAGAGACTACATGGAATACCTTGTTCAGTGGAAACATAAACCAGATGAAGATATTTCATGGATTATACAAGTTGATTTAGACATCAAGGATGCCTGATGTGGACATTAGTTCTTTCCTTACTCCAAGTATCTAATTTAGGAGCATCTTGGGTCAATGACCAATCTTGCATCACCCAAAAACATTTCTTGTTTTGTGTACCTATTTTTTGTTCATAGTGTAGCCATTGCTACCTTGAGTTTTGTGCTATGTGCAATCAGCATTTTGTTGAGTACCTATTTCTAGTCCTTTTCCGAAGAGCCCAAATGTTGAACTTCCATATTTCTCAAGTTTTATGTCATTCTTTCAGGTCTATGTTTCCTATTATTTGCATCCTGTGAGGTGTGTTTTTTTATTTTAGCGCAGATTTCTAAGATAATGTGGTGTCTTTCATACTTGGGAGCCAAATCCTAACGTGTGTGTGGACCTATCCTGAAGAGCACATGAAAAATTGATGTCCATGACATGGGTTATGGTTTACATCTCCAAGACTAGACCTATATTCTAACTAAATTCCTAACTGGCCAACCTATGACTG
The DNA here is from genome assembly GCA_028749045.1 of Cupressus sempervirens. Classification (NCBI taxonomy): domain Eukaryota; kingdom Viridiplantae; phylum Streptophyta; class Pinopsida; order Cupressales; family Cupressaceae; genus Cupressus; species Cupressus sempervirens. Next base: position 430,625,425 of record CM053788.1, read on the forward strand.
AGCTAGCTATATAAGCACTTGGATTTTGAGATAAGTAAGCATAATAGAGTATATTAGTAGCATGATTAGTAGAAGGGAGATAAAGACTACACATTTGGAAATTAATGTTTTAATTAATTATATAAAACCACAACTAGGAAGGCCTCACAGTTGAGCATGTTGGTTGTTGTTATCTGATCAAATTAATCAAGAAATATATGGCCTCTTTGTTGCAATTTTGTGCTTGGATTCCATGTGTACTTTAAGAAGGGTGTTACTAGGTTTAAGTTGAGTTTATTAATCTTATTCATTCTTGGACCTTCATAAAAAATCCAGTAGCCTTTAAGGGAAAAAATAAATGTTGCTAACAAATAAGAGTTCTCAAGAATCATACATTCGTCAATAAAGATTAGATAGAAAGAAAAATACTATAAAATCCACATACCAATTTGCAACATTCTCATAGATATACATTTTCCACTACATCTTGACCACAAATAACATTATGAAAGGTGTTGGCACAAGAAAGGGAATGCAATTTCACCTTGGGAGGAAGGAAAACAATAGATTTGGAAGCACAACAAAATATTTTTGCATCAATAACAACAAGAGGATTTGTAGGAGAGGTGGGTCTATAAGGGAATTCTCAGTAACAAAAGGTATAGATTTACCACAAAGAACCATCCTCAAAACCTTAATAACTAGAAAGGTACACCTCACTAGGGGTGAAACATAATCCACACTATAGTTTAGGCCCTAACAGAGGCACAAAAAAACTACACCTAGCAAAGGAGCATAGTAAAAGGCAATTTATAAGTAGTATTTGTAACCATCATAGGATAACTCAAAATAGTCCCATGAGAAGGAACCAATCCATGAGAGAAAACCATCATAACTTAGGAAAAATGTTAGATTCTATTAATAATTCTATTTTTGTGTTGTCTAATTTTAATGTAGATGTGAGAGTTAATAATTTTTTAATTTTCATTTTGTACTCTATTCATTTATTTGACCTTAAAATTATAGGACACAAAGCACTTGGTGTTATAAATCCCATTGAGTTAGTTTTCAACTTGGTACAAATAGTAATGCATGAGAGAAGTTATCAATTTGTGTATAATTTACCACATAGTGATTACAGGTTTGATATTTCTCATACTCTCTCAATCAACAAAAAAAATCTATATTGTTCATACTAATAAAAGGAGTTGAAGAGCCAATCTTCAATTTTGTAGTTGTATACCTTTGAAGATTACTTCCTCTACATTATTAAGGAAAGGGATTTTTTAAAAAAATGTTTTCACTATAATATCGACATATTCTCCCTAATACAAAATGAGAATAGCCAAACAACTATCATAAATCAAAGATTAAGTTGACATAGATGGTAAAGATGAAAAGGCTCAACTTTGATAATCTATCTTTTATCCTCCTCTTCCTCCTCCTTCTCCTTCATATACCCTTCCTTTTCCTTCTCCTCATCATCCTCATCCTCCTCCTCCTTGTTTTTCTTCTTCTTCTCCCCCTTATTTTTCTCCTTCTCATCCTTCTTATTATCCTTCTCCTTTTTATGTTCCTCATTCTCCTTCTTTTTCTCCTCCTATTGCTCCTTCTCCTCTCCTTCTTCCCAACCTCCTCCTCATTCTCCTTCCATCCTCCTTCTCTTCCTCCACATTCCCTTTCTCATTCTCCTTATCCTTCTCCTTCATATCCTCGTTATTCTTCTTCCTCCTCCTTCTCCTTAATCCCCTTCTCCTTATCCTTACTCCCCTTCTCCTTCTTCTTCTCCTTATCATCTTTTCCTCCTCCTTCTCTTTATCCTCGTCTTCCCCTTCTTCTTCCCAACTTTATTCTCCTCCTCCTTTCTCTTCTCCTTCTTATTCTTTTCCTCCTTCTTGACATTATAATCCTTCTTCTCCTCCTCCATCTTCTCTTTCTCCTTCTTCTCATCCTCCTTATGCTTCTTCTTCTCCTCCTTCATCTTCTCTTTCTCGTTCTTCTCCTCCTCCTTATCCTTCTTCCTATCCTTCTTCTCCTTCTCCTCCTCCTTATTCTTCTCATTCTTCTTCTCCTATTCTCCTTCTCCTCCTCCTACTACTTTTTCTCCTTCTTTCTCTCCTCCTCCTCCTCCTTCTCCTCCTTCTCCTTCTTATTATTCTTCTTCTCCTCCTCCTTCTCCTCCTCCATCTTTTGCTCCTCCTCCTCCTCCTCCTCCTCCTTCTCCTTCTTATTATCTCCTCCTCCTCCTTATTTTCCTCCTCCTCCCTCCTTATCCTTCTTCTTATTGTCCTTCTTCCTCTTCTTCTCCTCCTTCCTCTTCTCCTTCTTCCTCTTCTCCTCATTCTTCTCCTTCTTATTCTCCTTCTTCTTCTCCTTTTTCTACTCCCTCTCATTCTCCTTCTTTTCTATATTCTTCTCATTTTCCTTCTCCTTATTCTTCTCATTTTGATTCTCCTTCTTATTCTTCTTCTCCATATCCTTCTCTTTTTTCTCCTTCTCCTTCTCCTTCTCCTTATTCTTCTCCTTCTCCTCCTTCTTCTTCTTATTCTCCTTCTTTCCCTCCTACTCTTCCTTATGTTTATTCTTCTCCTCCTCCTCCTCTGTCTTCTTCTCTTTATCCTTCTCCTTCTTCTTCTCCTTCACCTTCTTTTTCTCCCTTCTCCTTCTTATTCTTCTTATCCTTCTCATCCTCCTTCTCCTCCTCCTCCTCCTCCTACTTCTTCTACTTCTTCTACTCTTTCTTCTTCTCCATCTTTTTCTTATTCTCCTTTCCCTTCTCCTCCTCCTCCTCCTCCTCCTTCTTCTCCTTCTCCTTTTCATTCTTCTCCTTCTACATCTCCTTCTCCTTCTCCTTCTCCTCCATCTTCTCCTCCTTCTTCTTCTCCTTCTTCTCCCTCTTCTTCTCCTTCTTATTCTTCATCTCCCCCTTCTTCTCCTCTTTCTTCTCCTTCTCCTTCTTCTCTTCCTCCTCCTCCTCCTTCTTTATGTTCTATTCCTTACCCTTCTCCTTATTTTTTAATTTTTTTCATAACTAATGTAGCTTTCTTCAAGAGTTGTTACAATTTTGTATGATTTGGTTTATAGGAAGTCACATTTTTTATCAATTGAAGATAGTTTAGAAAGGAAAATGAAGAATATGATGAATGTTTTAGTTTGATCTTGAACTAGTAACATCTAGGCTACTTTTGATAGATTTTTTAGGATGATAAGTTATTTAATGAAGTGGAAATGACATGGAACCAATAATTTTTTGTGGATTTTTTATACATTAGTAGTTGCGATGAGATTTCTTTTAAATGTGTGTACTAATTTGAATTTTTTTTTGTCAATATATGATTTATTTTAGGTGTAACACATTTAGGTTAAGTTGGTGGTTTGGTCTAATGTTGAGAACTATATTTATATGGAAAAAGTATTAGTGAGAGTATGTGCGATCAATTGTGTGATAAAGTTGGTAGCTAAATGTATGTGATAAGATGTAGTTGATGAACTGAAAGATATTTTTACAATTATAATTGAAGTTTTTTTTCTAGATCATTTCACTTAGTTAATGATAAAAGAATATTAATTTAAAATCCTCTAACAAGATTACTTTTAATAGGTTGAGCAAGATCTTCACAAATCTAATTTAACTCCTTTAACTAGTTGGCTCATTAATTTGAGTTAAAAAAAATTCAAAGAATACTCCTAATAATATAAATGTCTTAATATATTTTAGGTAAATCCCTTAGTTGGGTGGTTCCTAACAAGATTTTTCCTAATCGTGCATTGTTGCAATTTCCTAACTGGGCCAAGCTTTGAACAAGGTGTATTTCATAAGAGTGTAAATTACTTGTGGGTATTGATCCATGTCATGGTTTTTACCTCTAACCAAGGGTTTCCATAAGAAAAATATTGTGTTATTATTTTACTTGTGTGTATGTTTTCATTTGATATTTAATTGATGAGATTCACAAGTTAACATGAAATGAATGGATAGATGTTAGATATGATTTTGGTTAATTAGTATCATGAACCCAAATTAATAAAAATATTACATATATTAATCAATTAGAATTTTTATTTTTATGATCTATGATAAATCAAAGAAAATGATATGATATAATTATGTTATAATAATAATCAACTTCAATAGGAAGTTAGTCAATATATGATAGTATTAATATCTATGCTAAAGAATGATCATAATAAACAATATAATGTTAATAATACTAATTTTCTAAATAAATAATATAATACTTATAAGTTTAAAATATATAAACCACACATATTGTAATATTAACAAGAATTTAAAATAATTAAGTGACATGATGCTAAGACCAAGCATCCCTTTGTCACTTATTAGGGTCACGTCTTGTAAGTCAAATGACCATATAAATACATGGACCAAAGAGGAATGATGGGGGAAAGAGTATCAAAATACAATATTGTAAATTAAGTATAGGGTTTCCAAAGGATCAAACCATGGAGCCACATAGATAAGCTTGCCACATTGACACACAACCCCATGCAAAGAGAAAGGATTGAGCAGGAGGTTATTTCAATGTGAGCACAAGTGGAAATAAAAATGAGGCCAACACATTACAAGTTCCATGTCACCAAGTAATAGGGAACATGAAAAAGAAGAACAAATAAGTGCATTCATTTGAGAACTGGATCAAACCACAATACAATAATAATAAGTTGTAACGAGCAAAAGACCGATTCAAGGTGGATGTCCTTAATAATTTAAACAAATTAATTTCTAAATGGGATCAACATCCATTGGAATAGGAAAGATAACTTTAGCTCAAAAAGGCATTCATTGCATAGAGAAATAGGCCATTGAATAACTATGAGCCAACATCACCGAGGTAAGTAGGCACAATAGTTGAGATATACCGCAGTATGTATAGATAAGATTGTTAACTTATTTAGGTTGATAGTAATTATTTATAAATACTATTTCTTATAAATGATGTATATAAGGACCCATTGGCTAATTAATAATGATAAGCTTCTAATAACAAATTAAGATCATGGAACTAAATATAAGATGGATTGGAATAGTAAGATCAAGAATTATAATAAATAGTGATTTTCTTTAATATGAGAATTATAGTGGGTTTGGTAGACAAACTTAGTAGGCCTTAATTATACTCCCTTCAATAGGATAGCTAACTAATCGAGGATAGTCCTGTAGAACACAAGGGGTCCTCATAGAGGATTATGAAGCCTGACTTGAAAGGTAGTTTCAAGAAGGAAGGTTGAATAATTGAGGGTTGTTCCTCTACACATAGAAGATCCTCTGAGAGGATTAGGAAGCTCGATTAAAGAAAATATTAAGGATGGGTAGAAATTATGTCATTCTTAGGTAATAAACATTAGAATTGAATTTAATAGTCTATATTATTAATAATTTCTATAGGTAAAGTTTTCCTAAGGAGTGGGGACATTACAGTGGTATCAAAGCATAATCCTACCATCTTGTGGAATTTAGAAGTCAAACATCAGCACATCTAAGAACAATGGCAAGGGAATTAGCTCTTAAATTGAGAAATTTCATGGAGAAAACTAGTGAGAGGTTTGAAAGAACTAAAAGCTCCTATAAAATGCTACTCAAAGCCCTACAAAAATTTAAAAACAACAACAATTAGATTGAAAGACATAATCCATAGAGATATTTCCATTCTAATCATGAGGAAAATTATCCCTCATCTTTAAGAAACCCCCTCCAAAAAAAGATACAAAACATTGGCGAATCTTTCATAATTTTGAAAAAACAAATTCTATCCACAAATCTTTTAAATTGTTTATTTTAAATATTATTTATATTGGCGATTATTTTGGAATCATAATTTCTATATAGAAAATATCGGTGAATCTCAATAATAATAGAAATTTCATTAATCGCCATAGAATATTACAAATGAAAATTGAATATTTTTTAACTCATGGATTATTATGAGGATCATTACATTATATTTTAAATCAATAGTGAAAACTAAATATTGGTGATATATCCCTTAAGTAACTAATAATTATGATAATTATTGGTGAATTAATTTTAATTTCTCCAATAATATATAATATTTAGGTGAATCAAATCTAATCATATATTGAATATTATGGTGAATCTTTGAACATAATTTTTTTAATAAAATAAATTATTGAGTGATTTTAAATATTTTAATGCTAAAATTTATAATAAAAAATATGGCAATTTAGGTTGCATTAAATCTTAAATTATTAGCCAAATTACTAACCAAAAAACTCTAAAATTAGCCAATTTATGAATATTAGCCACTAAAAAATGCCTTGTCCATGAGATATATTTCCTTCATTTATTCCAAGGAGAGAACATGTTGTAGAAGAAGGAAAAAATACACATTGTGTGGAAGAAAAACTACTCAATGTGTGGAAGAAATTGCACAAATGTATGCGAACTTGGATCCAAATACTTGCCAACTTATACATTTTAAAGAATACTATGAAGAAAAATAATGGATAATAGAAAGATAATTCTTGTAGATGAAGACCTTTAGGAAAAAGTAAACAAAGTAAAACTACCATGTTATGATGGGTTAGGAGAGGAAATTGCTCAATCATGGGTGAAAAAGTTAGATGCATATCTATCACACAATCCTATGATAGAATGAGGTACTATTAAGTTTTACATAATTCACTTAAGGGGGTCAGCCCACAAATGGTGGCACTATGGCCAAAATTTTATAGGGGTCAAAAAGATTACCATCTATAATGAATTCACTCAAAAATTAATGAGTAGGTTTGATCAAAAAGACCCTAAATGATACTTCTAGGAGCTAACTCACCTCAAACAAATAGGAATAGTAGAAGGATTTGCTAATCAATTTCAAGATCTATTAGAATTGGTTCCAAATCTATCCCAGGGCCAACTCAGCCATCTATTCATATAAGGACTTAAAGAATTCATTAAAATCCATGTAAAACCCATTAAGCACCAAAGTTTAGAGGAAGCCATTGGGAAAGGAAAAAGAGGTCAAGACTAATGTTATAAAGGAAGAACCCAATATTTTCCTAACTAAAATTCCCAACAATGTGAACAATCAAAGAAAAATATCCAAGCACTACCATGTTATATATGTCAAGGACTGTGGAACAAGGGACACAAGTATCATGAAAGGGAGGAACTATTAAAGAAAAATCTGTGTTTCAAATGTAAGGAGCCTTGGAATCATGACCATTGGTGTAAGAGAGGAAAATAAACCAAATAGAAGAAATAGGTGGTGATGAAAATCCAAGGAAAAAAAAAGAATGATGAACAAGAATGTAATATTTAGTGAACTTTTGTAAGATAAGAAATATAAGATTATTCATCTATTAAATGAGAGGAAACTATACTAAGACACTAAATATTTGCTTGAGGACAAGAAAATTTGGGAAGGCAGACTGTCGTGAACCCAAATTAATACAAATATTACATATATTATTCAATTAGAATGTATTTTTATGATCTATGATAAATCAAAGCAAATGATATGATATATTTGTGTTATAATAATAATCAACTTCAATAGGAAGTTAGTCAATACATGATAATATTAATATCTATGCTAAACAATGATAATAATAAACAATATAATGATAATAATACCAATTTTATAAATATATAATATAATACTAACAAGTTTCAAATATATAAACCACACATAGTGTAATATTAACAAGGATTTAAAATAATTAAGTTGCATTGTACTAAGACCAAGTATCCCTTAGCCACTTATTAGGGTTGTGTCTTGTAAGTCAGATGACCATATAAATGCATGGACCAAAGAGGAACAAGGGGGGAAGAGTACAACATTACAATATTTCACATCAAGTACAAGGTTTCCAAAGGATTGAACCCTAATGAGGGAGACATGTAGATCAACTTGCCACATCAACACACAACCCCACGCAAGGAGAAAGGACTGAGTAGAGGGTCTTTTCAATTTGAGCACAAGTAGAAATCAAACACAAGGTCAAAAAATTACAAGGTCCATGTCATTGAGTAAGAGGGGACATGATAGAGAAGAACAAATAGGTACATTCCTTTGAGAACTAGATCAAACTACAATACAATAATAATAATAAGTTGTAATGAGCAGAAGATCAACACAAGGTGGATGTCCTTAATAATTTAAAAAAAGTCATTTCCAAATGGGGCCAACATCCCTTGGAATAGGAAAGATAAATTTAATTCAAAAAAGCATTCATTTCATAGAGAAATAAACCATAGAACAACTACAAACCAACATCACCGAGGTAAGTAGGAACAATAGTTGAGATATACCACAGAATGTATAGATAGGATTGTTAAATTATTCAAGTTGATAGTAATTATTTATAAATAATAGTTCTTCTAAATGATGTATATGGGGACCCATTGACTAATTAATAATGATAATATTCTCAATTGAAGTTTTAAGTTTAATGTGTAAAAGATTCGAGGTGCGAGAAATGGTAGGTAAGAATTTGGTAGGAGGGAATATAACTGTGGGGAATGCATATGGTTTTCTAGGGAATTTGGATGCAGGGAGTTTAGAGGGTGTTGCAGGGAATGTGGTAGTGGATTATGGTAATGGATTAGGTGGGAATCTAGAGTAGGAAGAAGATAAAGTTTTGTTGGGTTTGTCTCTAAAAGATATGGGGTTTCTGACTGTTATCAATTTGATCCTTTATCTGAGACCACAGTCCTTATAGGGGACCCACTAATGAATATTTCAAAATGGGAACCTTCTCTTGGTGTGTGTAAGAACTCTAAAGGAGTATGTGTTGAGGAGCACAAGGAGGAGGACAATGAAGTAGGTCAAAGAAAGTGTTGTTCTTTGTTTGGAAAAAGGCTAGGAGGCAAGTCTTCTCTTCCTCTTGTTACTTCTAAATCTTGTTGGGAAAAAGGTGAGTTTCATATTTTTATTCTAGATTTAATAGTAGATTATTCTATCTCTAATATGGATTTAACTCTAGTTGGGAAATTTTTCGGGGCCTGACCAAATATTAAAACTTTAAGAAAAATGATTAATAGGAAATGGGTCCTCCGTGGTCAAGTGGATATTGCTCTAATGATGAAAGGGTTTTTCTCCTTTTTATTTACTTGTAAGGAAGATCTGAATATGGTATTATGTGGTGGACCTTGGTTATTTGGTAATAGTACCTTAATGATTAAAAAATGGGAAACAAATATGCATCTATCAAATGCTTACTACTCTACTATGGATAAGACTCATGGGTCTCCCTCTTGAGTTCTAGCATGAAGACATTTTTAAGGGGATAGCCAAATCTTTTGGAGAACTTATGGCTATTGATAGTACGACTACTTCTAGATCTAAACTTCATTGTGCTATAATTTATGTGAAAGTTGCACATCTGAAGGACCTTCCTTAGAAGGTGGAAATTAACTCAAAATTAGGAAAGTGGACTCAAGAGGTCTCTTTTGAAGATCTTCCTAATGTGTGTTTTGTTTGCAAAAAATTGAGTCACTGGGGAAAAAATTGTCCATTGAAAAATAAAAACAAACAAAAGATGGTGAATATGGAAAAGAAGGTACTAAAAAGGGTTTGGAAACCTAAAGTTTTACCTGAATTGCAAGGCTAGAAAGGGAAAGATAGTCTTAAATCTTGGGTTGATCAAAGGAATGAGATGTCAAAGGATGAAGAGAAGAAGATTTGGAACAATGAGGAAAATCAACCTACCATTAAGGAAACTAAGAAAACTAAAACATTATCAAACTAGTTGATTATCTATCAAGATAATGAAGAGGATATGGAAGAGTTAGAGGAGTTAGAGGAGGTTGAGGAAGGAGAAATCCTAGAGGAAAGGAGTGGACAGCTGGATGAGATTGATATCTTGGAGAACTTACAAAATGAAAGAATTCCTATTCTGTTGAAACCTCTATGTCAAGAAATCCCTCTGAATGGAAGTGAATTAGATTCTAAGCATTTGGACCTAATAAATGAGAAGGAAGAACCAAAACAAAAATAGGTTCAAAGAAAAAAATAGATAAAAAATATAACCCTTTTCCTATAGGAGTTGCAACTCAAAGAAGTAAATTGGAAATTCCTATAAAATTGAAACCAGATGTTGGAACTCCAAAGAAATTTGGAAGAAAAACTTCCAAAAAAGGAGAGAAGATGAAAGTATGTAGAATATTGCTAATAGGAAGAAAGCAACTATTATGGATTTCACCCCTAAAAAGTTATAATGACAATCATTAAATGGAATATTAGGGGGTTGAATAGTATCAATAAGTTGGCTGTTGTTCAAGATTATTTTAGAGAGCATAAACCTGATATAATGGTGATCCAAGAAATGAAAATGGACAAAGGTAATGCAAAGAATTTGATATCATTCAAGAACTATTGTATTATGGCTAGTAGTTTTGGAGAAGCATCAGGTGGTACTCTGATAATGTGGAAGAATTCTATGTTTTCTGGTACCCTGATGGATGCCAATAAGCACTTCATCATAGTTAAGATTCAAAATTTATCTTAAGATAAAAATTGGTATGTAGTTAATGTGTATGCTCCTAATAACGAAAATTCTAGAAAAAAATTATGGGACTCTCTTTCTAAGCTCAAGAGCTTAGATTATAATGGAAAATGGTTCTTTCTGAGGGATTTTACTATTCCTCTCTATGAACATGAAAAAAAGGGAGAATTCTAGTCAATTAGAAGTAAGGATGGATCTTATGGACTTTATTAATAAAGAAGGTTTAACGGATTTAGATCTCCAAGGGATTGACTTTTCCCAGAGTAATAAAAGAGTTGGAAATGAATGTATTCAAGCTCACTTAGATAGAGTTCTAATTTCTCTAGATTGGACCAAAGATTTTGTTTGTACTCTTAATGCAATACAGAAGGTTGCTTTTGACCACTTTTCGCTCTTTTTTAAGGCTGAAGCTATTCAAGAAAGGAATAATTTCCCATTTAGATTTGAGAAAATGTGGATGCAACATCCTAATTTTGAGGTTTTGCTAGCAAAATGGTGGAATATTAATATTGAAGGAACAACTTAGTTTTGAATTGCATCCAAACTTAAGTATGTTAAAAGAAGAGTTAGAGAATGGAATAAGAAGTCTTTTGGGAATATATTTGAGAATAAATCAAATCTAAAGGATGATCTAAAAATAATCCAAGATTGAATTCAGTGGGAAGGTTCTTTAAAGGAGTTGGTTAAAGAAGAGAATGAGAAGTTGGTTGAATACCATGACATCATTTCTAAAGAGGAAATATTTTGGAGGTAGAGGTATAGATCCATTTGGCTAGAAGAAGGTGATAGAAATACAAAAAAAAAATATCTAACTACTATGAACATAGAGCGAAGAACTAAATTTCAAGCCTTCAAAGGGAAGGGAGAAAATTACTAATGAAATTGAGATTTCTAATGAAATGTTATCCTACTTTTCTTCTCTTTTGACTTCTAACCAAAATGTGGATGGTACTAGGTAGCTTGAGCTTCTTGAAGCTATTCCTCATGTGGTCTCTAGTGAGTAGAACAAAATTTTGATAGCTATTCACAATGGAGAGGACATTTATAAAGTAGTTTGTTCCTTTAAAGGAGATAAATCCCTAAGCTTGAATGGGTTTCCTATGTTCTTCTTCCAGAAAGAGTGGAAGCTGGTAGGTAAAGATGTTTGTGATGTAGTTAAAGAATTCTTTAGAGCTAAAAAAATGTTGAAGGAGATTAATTCTACTTTTCTTTGTCTCATACCAAAAAAGCATGGAGTTGATTCCCCTAAATAGTTTAGACCTATTAGTCTTTGTAACTTTATTTACAAAATCATCTCAAAAGTTTTGACTTTGAGGTTATTAGGTTTTCTTCCTAACCTTATCTCTGAGAAACAAAATGGTTTTATTCCTAGAAGACAAATCTTGAACTCGATTATTTCAGTCCATGAAAATATCCATTCTTTATCTCTATCCAATAACTAGGGCTTTATTATGAAAGTGGACATTGCTAAAGCTTATGATAGAGTTGAATAGATTTTTCTTCAAAAGGTCTTATGTTCTTTTGGCTTCAATGATTATATTATTGAGCTAATTTTTAAGCTTGTCTCTACCTCTTCTCTGGTTGTTTTATTCAATGGGAGTTCTAATTCTTTTGCTTCTTCTAGGGGTTTGAGGTAGGGTGATCCTATTTCTCCTATTCTCTTTACTGTTATGGCTAATACTCTAGGTAGGTATATTGGGAAGATGGTTTTGAGAGGGGAAATTCAAGATGTGAGACCTACTACACATCCACTTTTTTTTCTCATGAATAATTTGTGGATGATACTATTTTCTTAGGAAAAGTTGATGCAAGGGAGCCTAGAAGTCTTTAAAAAGCTCTGAATCTTTATTCTACTATCTCTGGGCAGTTGATAAATTGGGATAAGAGCTCTCTCTTTTTTATCAACACTCCTAATTATAGACAGACAAAAATTGCTAATATTATTGGGTGCTCTATTGGTTCTTCACTAAGTACTTACCTAGGCCTTCCTTTGGGGCTTAGTCCTTCTAAAACCTTTGGGGAGGATCTAGTCAATAGATTCAATAAGAAATTAGTTGGATGGAAAGGTAACATGTTGAGTCAAATAGGTAAAGTTATTCTTCTAAAATCTTGTCTTCAAAGCCTCCCAACTTATGCTCTGAGTCTTTTTAGGATTTTAGCTAAATTTGCGGATGCTATTGATAAAATTCAAAGGAACTTTTTACGGTCTAGAACTAAAGAAAAAAAGAGATTGGCTCTAATAGCCTAGGAAAAGGTCTATGAACCTAAGATGGAAGGAGGATTGGGTATCAAATCTATCAAAAGTATGAATAAATCTTTGTTGGCCAAACAAGGGTGGAGAGTGTATCATAGTGATAAGGAATGGAGTGCTATTTGGAAACATATCTTTATAATGCTCCCTCTATTTCTGAATTTTTCTCCTACCCTATTATCCATAGTTTTCCTATGATCTAGGGTGTTGTCCAAGGTGCCAAACATATTTTGAATAAATGTTGTAAGTGAAAAGTTGGTAATGGATGTAAAATTAGATTCTAAGAAGATGACTGGCTCTTAGATCACCTTTTGGTTGATGATTTTTTTTGATATAATATTATTTTGAAGAGAAGAACATGTAATGGAATAATCATTATTTTTTCAATGATGTCAAACTTGATACCTGCTAGTGAGACAGTTTCTTTTTGGTCTAAAAGCTATCATTTAGTTGATTGATGGAGAGGATTTGAACAGAGGAGATAATAATAGCACCTAAAGAAAGGTTGAGTTATTTCGTATGTAAAAGAAGCACTAAGACCAAGTAAGACATTGATACTATAGTGTATTGTTTATCTACTTAAAGTTTGAAATGAAAGATTACTCAAGTTAAGACTGGAAGAAGATCAAGAATGAAAAGTTTTTACTAAGCCTTGCCAAGCAGTTAGTGCAAGTTGAGCAGAAAACAATGGAAGCCAAGTGAAAAATAAGAGTTGTCAAGCAAATATGTAAAATATTGCAAGCCAAGTAATTCTTACTATATGTTTAGTAAGGTTTAGTTGATGTCAAGCATCAGTAAACTTTAGTGTTGGTCGAATGAAAAAAAAGTATAGATGTCAAGTGACAGCATGTTGATGTTTAGTGCCAAAAAATGTGTTTAATTGAAGATTTGATGAATCTAAGCTGACTATTTTTTTTTTTGAATTGTGTAAAGTGCATGGAAGATAACTATGATGAGCTGGTGGCACAAAATTCAAGGTAAATCATTTTGAGGTGAATTCAAGAAAGATTGTTGAAGAAGTTTCTAGAGGAACCAAATGGAAAAGTGGGTAGATTCATTGTATCCTACCTAACCCTAAAATAGATGATTGTGGTTAAGCAGAAAAATATCTTAATTCTCTATTTATAGAGATAACTAGTCAGAAGGAAAGGTTTTGAAAACAAATTGATACAAGTATGATAAATATGTTTCAATAGTTGTTTTGTTACTGATGTCAAAGCTGCTACTTGCTAGTAAGAAAATTGTTTATATGATTTAAGTACAATCATTTATTTGATTAATAAAGAGGATTTGATCAAATGAGGTAACAATAGCACCTAGAGGAAAGGTTGAGTTATGATATGAAAAAGAGTACAAGTATCAATTAAGATAGTGATATTATAATGCATTGATAATCTACTTAAGGTTGCAAAAGTTGGTTACACTGAGTAAGTTTAGAAGAACAAGTTAAATGAAGTTTGTTTGTCAAGCTTGACCAAGTGGATAGTAGGTGCCAAGAAAAGTTAGTGCAAGTTGAGCAGAAAATCAATTAGAGCCAAGAAAAGTCAATTTTAGTGAAAGTTGAGTAAAGTTTAGTTGATGTCAAGCACCAGTAACTTTAGTTCATGCCAAGTGTTTTGACAGTGGATGCCAAGCAATGCAGTATCTATCAAGCATTAGAAGCCAATTAATGTCAAGTGTTAGCATTATGAGAATGATCGAGAATTCGATGAATCTAAGCTGACAAGTTTGATTTTTTGGATTGTGTGAACTATGTGGAAGATAATATTGATGAGTTGGTGGTACAAAATTCAAGATGAATCATTTTGAGGTGAATTCAAAGAGGATTGAAGGAGAAGTTTCTAGAAGGGAATGAAATGAAATGAGGGGTAGATTCATTGAATCCTATCTAGTCTAACCTAACCCTAAAATGGATGATGGAGGATGAACAAAAAAATATCTTAATTCTCTATTTATAGAGATGGTTAGTCAAAAGAAAAAGTTGATGTGCAGGAACCTAAGGAAGAAAAGGAGTCTAGGGTATTTTTTCATTCAATGACCTAAGAGAAGAGACTACATTGGCAAACAAAGAAAGAAGGCTTAAGGGTATAGATGCTTGAAGGGTGAACAAGCTATCAGAGCTAAAGAGTGCGAAAGCCAAGAAGAATGGATGACTAAAATAGAGATCTATAATTTACAAATGAAGTTGTAAGTTATTATCAGATCAAGCCTTACTGTTACTCTCTAATCATTGTATCAATCTAGGGTAAATCCTTTGGATTAAGGTTGACCTAACAATCATTTGTAAATCCTTTAATTCGGTGACATTCCAAGTGAATGATCTAAAGTCCTCTAATAAGGCTCACTCCTAATAGGGTGATTGAAATCCTTTAACTGGGTCACATTTAATAGTGTGTATTGTAACTTTTAACAAGATTGGCCTTTCACAGGGCATCACTTCAGAAAAGTGAGAATGAGTAGCATATTACTAATGGTTTTTCTCAAATTGGGTTTTCACATTAA
This sequence comes from Cupressus sempervirens, assembly GCA_028749045.1. Classification (NCBI taxonomy): domain Eukaryota; kingdom Viridiplantae; phylum Streptophyta; class Pinopsida; order Cupressales; family Cupressaceae; genus Cupressus; species Cupressus sempervirens. Next base: position 430,640,645 of record CM053788.1, read on the forward strand.
ACTACTGTATCAAATGTGTTATTGAATCTATTATGTTTTATGTTTACATTTTTGCAAATTGATTTGACAGTAACCTACAAGTTTAAGTGATTGCATAATTTAATGGATGCATGCATGATGAAAATGTTTTATGGATATGGGTTCACTAAGTTGTGAAAAAAATAAATTGTACATCTGGACCTTGGATAACTAATTCACCCTCCCTCTCAGTTATTCTAAAGAATTGCAACAATTAGTATCAAAATCATCTGCTTACGAGGACTAGTTTGAAGGTACTAGAAGCACAAAGATCAAGATGTCAAAAAGAGAAGTACTCAAGCTTAATAGAGATAACTTTCCTACATGGCAAAGTCTAATGAAGCTACAACTAGGAGATCTTAGAGATCATGCACAATCTACCATTGTTGTTGAGCATATTGATCTTGTTGGAGCCTAACTGTTGAAGATCTTAAAAACAAGAAAGAACACAACCAAGAAATTTTGGAGATTTCCTCTACCCTAAGCTATGTTGAGTTTGATGATATCAAGGGTTGTGAGAGTACAAAAAAAATGCAGGATGCTCTGCACACTATCTATGGCGGTGATAAAAATGTTCTAAGAGCCAAAGTTGAAAGTCTTAGAGGTAAGTTTGATGATATGAGAATGCAAGAAAGTGAGAATGTTGCTCAATATTGTTCTAGGATAAAAGATGCCAATGCAATAAGAGGAGCTATTGGTAAAATAAATGATGATACTATACTAAGAAAAGTTTTGAGAATGTTGTTACCCATCTATGCTATTAGAGTTTCTAGAATACAAGAATTAAGATGTATACAAAGGAAGGATCTGACTCTTGATGATCTAGTAGGTAGGCTCACTACTTTTGAGCTATCTAATTTTGATAATTACAAACTTGAAAATATTGAATCTACTTTTGAAGCTAAGTTTTCATTGAAGGAACCCAATGAGAAGAAGAAGAAAAAGATAAAATATGTGTCTAGTGATAGTGATATAGATGAGGAAGATGTAGATACTAAACTTACTTAGTGTAACCAACCTTTGTAACCTTAAGTAGATTATCAATACATCATGTTATCACTATCTTAACTAATTCTTGTACTCCTTTAAATAATCATAACTCAACCTTTCGTCTAGGTGCTATTGTTACACCTTTTGATCAAATCCTCTTCACCAATCAAATAAGTGATAGTACTTAAATCATATAAGTAGTTGTCTTGCCATAAATTAGCATGTTTGACATCAATGACAAAACAATGACTGAAACATTCTCAACAATCTCCCTCTTTAATAGTCTTCTTTAATCTATTCTCAACATACTCCTCATAAAATCATAGAATATTGGATATAGTATAGGTTTTACATTATGCTACATATTTTACACATATATTACCATTGACAACAATATTGGTATATTCAAAGAAACATTATTTCTATGATAGAGTAGACATTGTTTTTGCTTAAACTTTGGAGTAGGCAGTTGCATTGATAATTTCACATGTGAATTTGATTTCATAGAGACTTACTTATTGGATTTAAATGAAGAGTTGTGCTAGAAAAATTATACCCACAAAATTTCCAAAGATCTATATTTTAATATCAATCATGCAATGAAAAGCTAAACATTTCTTTCTCATAGGCTTTTGGACTGGTTTGGATAGTCAAAGATCAAACTTTTGCATTATTAACTTTAATAAGTTTGATACTCTAATGCACATGAGAATACAAAAATTTCCCAAATTTGTAAGCCATAATCCCAATAAGCTACCCATTATTATTTTTAAATATTTTTTCCTTCATTATCTTTCTAATATCATCATAAGAAAATATGGTGATCTGATGTTCAACAAACATTTTTTAAGCCAAGAGCAAGAGAGACTCCACATTATAATGAATATATGTAGAAAGTCATTTAGTATGGGTTAGATTCATTTCTTATTTATTAATTATTTACCTTTCCATAAGAATTAGATAATTATCATATCTTTTGTAGTCTATAATGAAGATCAGCATCTAGCATGGATTTTATGTTAATCCCTAAGTCATGTTGTCTATTAGTGTCAAACACTTAGTCATTCATAAGGAAGTATTATTCAGTTATCACTATGAATGAGTCATCCCAAATTGGTCAAGTGAAGGAATGAAGACATGTAAATATTCTAAGTCAACTATTGAGTAATGGTTACTACTAAGCATGCTAATAGTCATCGAGTACTCACATGATTACAAGAAAATTAGAGATGATAGTGGATGTTGAGTTAGTCAAAGTTTAGTAGAAGTTGAGTGTTATATAGACCAAGTTATTCAATACATGCCAAGCATGGTGAAGGCTGAGGGATAACATGAAAAAATAGTTTATGCTGAGTGCTAATATGTTCTAAGTGTTGAGTAACATAGTTTTACATTTTTGTTTGGAATGACACTGAATTCTATGTTAACTATTTTTGTTGAGCTAGAAATGTGTTTTGGAGATCAACAAGTTAATCAAGGAGGTGATAACATATTTTTTTGAGGATCATTAATCCCTATCCGAGGGATTCCACCACTCAAAAAATTGCAAGGTCTAAGCAGCAAAAGGACTAATTGTAGATCATCGATTCGAATCTAGAAGGTTCACCCAATCATATATTTAAGGAAGGCCTATGACCTAATTTAGAAGGTTTTTGCATGCATGGGAAGTTTGAAGGATTTGATGCATGAAAGGGTGAAGATGAATTAGATAGAGTGTAGAGACTGAGAAAAGAAGTGAAGTGCAAAGTTAGAGACATTTCATATCAGAGAAGGAATCATTTAATGTACAAAGGAGATTTGTTATCTACATGTTAGTACAAACTAAAGGATTGGGTACTGATACATTTTAACAAGTGTAATTAGGGTTTAAATCTCTTAACAAAGTACTTACTTAGTTGTAAGGTTAAATCATTTAATCAAAGTAAATTGAATGTCTTGTAAGCTCTTAACATGGTAGACCCCTCACAGGGTAGATCATCAGAAGTGATCAAACTTGTACCCTGAATAGGAAAACTTTATTGCTACAGTAGTGAAGATTTATGGATGTCATCCCCACTACAATTTTATATCCCCACTACAATTTTACCTTCACATTAGAGGGCTTCTATGTAACCAAATCTTTGTGTTCATGTGTTATGAGTTACTTTACATGTTTTTGAGTTATTCATTCTATTAGATACTAGATTTTATTATGCATTATAGTAAATGTTCTTTTTATTTATGATATTGTTGATACAAGGGTTTATGGTGAAGCTATCAAATTTTATACTTATTTGGAGTGTCAAAGTTTTGTAGATTCTATTCACCCTTGCCCCACACACCCCCCCCCCCCCCCCCCCACCACCACCCCTTTAGCATCTCACTTTACCTATTAGATTTCCAACAATTGGTATTAGAGCATTGGTTCTCTTATCATAAGTTTAACCACTAGCTTATGAGCTAAGAAAGACTATTGATAACAAAAATATTGATTTGTAGATTGCCTTGGAACAAGTCAAGGTCGCTAAAGAGGAACTGGGGAAGTTCTTGGATCTAAGGAAGGAGATGGCACTCAAGTAGAATGACACATAATACAAGGAAGAAATCATTAAGGACGTATGCAATGAAAGTAGATCCAGTGATACTAATGCAATAGTAACAAATTTATTGGAGAGAAATAACAATATGAATGAAGAGGTAAAAGTACTGAAGAGAGAACATGAAGTGATATCACTAATACTATGTGAAGCCTTGGATCAAAAGGGAAAGGCTAAGGATGACAATTTTTTAGCAGAAGAAAATAGTACACAGTTGACTACAAGACTGGATAAAAAGATCATTAAGGTAAAAACTCTAACACACAATTAGTTTAACATGGTAAATCAATTACTGTGTGTTAATCATGAGTTGGATAGAAAGGATCTTGAGATTATAAGTCTAAAATATGAAAATGAGATTGAAGAATGAACTAAAAGCTAAAAAGGATTTCATGGAAAGGTTAAACAAACCTAAGGAGGCTATAAAATTACTAAATCAACTAATGAATGCACCTAGGAGACCTAATAACACTTCTAGACTAGGCTATGCAAGTTCCTTTCAGGTGTTGAGAGAGGAGAATCATCAAAATAAGGAGAACAAAGGAATGTGAATACAAAGACAAGGAATAAGAAGCCTACATGTTATCATTGTAGAAAACTAGGCCATACAACAAACATTTGTAGGAGCAAGATTGGTAAGTCAAACCCTAAACCTAAATTCATTGGTTATTAATTTTAAGTATAATAAAAAAGGTCATCAAGCACATGAATGTAGATTAAAGGCCATTAAAGCACCAACCACTTCTAGATTTTAAGGTTACTATTACATATGTCAAAAGTATGGTCATAAGTAACAAGATTACAAATCTAAGGAAAATAAAAACTAAACACCCAAAGGATAAGGCAAAGCACCTAAGCAAGGTAATACAATCAATTGGGATTACAATACATGGTACAATTGTTAGCTATATGGTAGGTATAGACATATTGTAGCTAATTGTGTTAGAACATATTTTAGAGGTAAATCCAAAAGTTGGATGAATGGTAGTGTAGTAAGTTATCATTGTCATATGATTGGCCATTTGAGTAGAAATTTCAAGAATCAAGTACTAGAGGTCAACATTGAGAAAAATAGAGGTAAAACAATAGTTAGAGTTGAACAATTGAAAAACTAGATGAATCAAACCTAGAGAAAGAAGGAAGAAGGAAACAACAATGCAAAAAATGATGTTGAGGTCACCCAATACAATGAATTAAGTGATCGCAAAACCACAAAATAAGTACAAAGGGTATGTATAGAACTATGTTTTTAATTGCTAAATCCTACACTAGTTCCTAGTACAAGATGTATTGACTTCTATATTAGCATAAATGAAGATGCCTAAGGACAAATGTTAATGTCTAAACTGAAGTACCAAGTTAGAAATTTGGTAATGATTGATTGTCATATATCTTTTGTATGTTAGTATGAGTTGAGTTGTGGTACTGATTGAGCAAAGTTGTAGGTGTGTGTATCAAGTTTTATAGAGTAAGCCAAGACAGACGCCATGCACTCTATATTTACCTACTAAAATTATAGAGCATTAAATGAAAGAACAATTTGACCATTTGAAGGTATATAGTCAATTTTGAGATTCATTTCAACTTACCAGGCTAACAAACATACAGATCAAAGAAACAAGGTGATTTGACAGAGCAATTTTTGCAAAGTTTTAGAGAGTTTCCAGTGTGTCTCATCAGCCAAAAGTGTAAATTTGCAAGGTTATTTGAACTGAGTTGTGAATTTGTGAAGTTGTTTAAGTTTAAAACCCTAGTTTACAAGAATGGCATCAGTTGCATCTTCAAGTGAGAAGAAAGAAGCATTGAAGGGTAGTAATGCACAAATTGTTCACAATAATGCATGCCTTCCACCCAAATTCAAGGCGTATTTAGATATTGCATTGACAGGGGACTCATCAAGAGCATTATCTGCAATTCATCCCTATGTGATCATGGTTCATGATGTAATATCATGTTATATGTGCAAGATTGGTGAGATAGATGACTTTGAGATGAGGAATGCCTATGATAAATTATGCAAAAATATGATATTAAAGGATGAGAAAAGGTCATGCCTCAGAAAGGTTAACTCATGCTTAACATTCCCTAAAGTGTTTAAAGTTGAATGGATCAAGATTGTGCTAAGAAGGATACATGATATGAAGTTATAGGTGGAGAATATACTAGTTAAAATCATAAAATCCATCATGCATCACATAATTGGTTACCCTATTCTGGACTGAGTAAAGATTGTTTATTGTCAAACGTGTGATGTGATTGAAGACCTCACAAAGGAAAAGTGGAATGGCCAAGGTATGTCAATAAATTCAGTTGAGGATCTAGTTATTGAGTTTGCAGTTCATGTGATTGCACGCAAGTTCTTTTAGTCAAGTTGGCTAAATAGTGTGTCATGTTTAGTTGTTAACATGGGTTATAAACTGGTCAAGAAGGACTACATCTATGACTTGGTCGAGCTATAATTGATACAACTTACAAATAACCTTGTAGAAATAAGGAAGGCTAAGAATACATCTTGTAAGTTTTGTTCTCTTATATTATGTATACTCTTCTATGTATTAAAAAAATTCCCACACTTGGAGATGTAGTTTGGGACAAGACCAGACCTATGACAGAGCAAATAAATGAGTATATTGAATAGATAGGTGAGAATTTTGAGACCATTATGGATGGTTATTTTGAATATTTCAAGAGGAAGATGAAGAATAGGTCAAGGATACCTAAGTTGGAAGTTGATCATTACTATGATCACATATTTTTTCTAGTTGATATAAATTACATATATGTACAAGCAGTAATATTGAGAGTGGCATGGCTAAGGCCTATGCACTATGAAGTGAACTTTGATGAAGTGTCAACTGTTATTACAGCATTATTAGTAGAAGAGATTGATAAGAATGTCAAGCCATTTGGCACATATGAGATTGCAAAAATAAAGATGATTACTAGTACAAAAACAACAACATATGACCAAATAAACTATATATGACCAACTTTGATCACGTGACCATTGGTAGTTTATTGTTGATCATTAATCTTACAATCAAACTTATGACTAAACTATTTTAATCACTTATTTGGTTGTTGATTTGATCATTGATTTGGTTGTTGATTGTTATTAAATAGTAGTTTATGTGGTAGTTTATTTAGTAATTTAATTGGTAGTTTATAATTATTAAATAGTAGTCTATTTGGTAGTATATTTGATAGTAATTTGGTAGTTGATTTGATAGTATATTTGGTAGTTGATTTGATAATATATTTGGTAGTTGATTTGGTAGTTAATTTGGTAGTATATTTGGTAATTGATTTCGTAGTTGATTTGGTAGTCAATTTGATAGTTGATTTGGTAGTTGATTTGGTAGTTGATTTGGTAGTTGATTTGTTAGTGGAATTGGTAGTTGATTTGGTAGCATATTTGGTAGTATATTTAGTAGTTGGCTAGTATTTATTTGATAGTTAATTTGGTCATTTATTTATTCATTTCCATTAACTACTACTAAATATAGATATGAAATGAATAATTTATTCGATACCATAAATTTTAAAATACAAAAAAAAACATGTTATTAGAGTTAAACTAAAACATTAAAGCAAATGAAAATATTACATATGAACAACGCTAAAATTAAAAGATCAATTCAATATCATAATAAATGGAAATATTATACATGAACAACACTTAAGTTAAAAGATTGATTCAATATCATAATTTAAAAAAAGGTAACTTGGGAAAAAATTTAAATACATATAAGTAATAATATGCCAAAAAAAATTAAAGAGTATACACATAAATATGATAAAAAAGTGTCAAAATTGTCTACGAGTTTTCAACTCTTTCAAATACACCTTGATAATTAAAATATTTAAGCAACACATTCAAAATATTACAATATAAAGCAAGGAGCCAAATTTTGCAACAAATAACACATTGATCAACTATGTCATTTTCTCCAAGTACTTCAATGGCCACCATGTGAAGGTTCTCTCTTTCTCTTTGAGATGAATAGCTCCATCAATTTTATCTTCGTAAGAAAGAGATGCATTACTTGTGAACATTACTAATTTTTCTTTAAAAATTTAAGTTGTGGAATTTTAATTAGATAACATATTTAAATCAAGCAACAAAATAACTCACATTTGAGTATAAGCCTTATTTTTTGACCTAGAGTTGCATTCATTGTAGTGTAGCACTAAAATGCTACAAAAACAAAACATTTGAAGGATCAACGTATAAGAACCCAAAAAAAACATTATTATAGTATAAAACTCCTACAATGCATTACCTTAATATTTGGTACAAGTTGCAATATTTGATCTACAACTTGACATCCCTCAAAACAATTTTCTTATTAGTCTCATATAAAATTGATTTCTAAGAAATATCCAAATCTTGTAGGTGAAGTAGCATCTCAATAAATAATAGTATTTGTTAAACAACTTCATCGGGTATAAATAATGAACTATTAAAAAAATTGAGTTGAAAAAATAGATTAAACATAAAGATAATTGTATGGTTTTATTGATAGGATCTTACAAAAAAAACACATGCAAAGAAAATTTGGCAATTTATTTTTATAAAGGACCGGTGCTTCTTGTTAAAGTATCAGATTTTATACTAATATTATTGATAGTGATATAAACTGGAATTATATGAAGACTTTGTACTCTGCAAAGTATATTGAAGGAATAATATCTGCTCTGCTAAACTAGAAGACTTTTGTAAATATGTGTTCGTCGTGTGGCAGAAATAGGGCGGGAGAAACATATAAATACGGCAGACTTCAGAAACAAGAGTCACGACCAATAGTCGTGACTCATATATGGGTCACGTCTATCGACGTGACTGACCAATGATTAATTAATATTACCAAGTCGATAGCCAACTCTATAACCGTCGATTGATATATGTCGCTTAATATATATGTTTTTGTATTATATGAAGTTTGATGGGAATCGATATCTTAATTCAACATATTATGTATTTTCATATATATATAAAATAATTTCTACATATATGTCATGCCCAAACTACGTGGACAAAAACACACAAATTTTTTTTTTAAATTAATATGTAGAATGCTCTAAGTTGATAAGGTTATGATCACAGTTTAAGTAAAGGTTCTCTACATTGTTAAATTAGTATACTCATTATCAAGTTGATATCAACAAAGTTATGTTATAACATTAACTTTCCACAAAATGTGCAAATTAGTTAAATAACAATTTAAATGAGTTCGTTCCAAATTATATTGAAAATATCAGATCAAGGACTCATTAAAGGAAATATTACATCTACCCATACACCTATATAACTATTAAATTATGATCAATTATTAACCTATTAAGGTAAAACTAAATAATATTCAAAGACTAAATTTACATTAATATAAAAGAAATAACTAAACTAACTACAAACTAACTTTATTACTTAAAATACTAGCTCCCCTAAATTTGAAACTAAAACTTAATTCTAACATCACTAACTATTAATAACTTTTAAGAACATACTAATTCTTATAAAGAATTTTATTAAATCATTAATCAAATTAAAACTTAACAATTTAACATTTAACTATGTAACCATTTAATTACTAAGCATTAATTTCAACTGAATAATAAAGAAAACTCTATTAATTTTAAACTAACATTACATAAATTAACATAAATCTAAACTTAATTAAATTTAAGCTGATTATTTTAAACCATTAGCAAAATTTATAACTTATTTAAAACTATTTAAATCAACACTAACTATACAACTTTATAACATACTAATTTAATTACTTACTTAAATTAATACCAAATCTAAATTAATATCTAATCACATTTACTTATTACAAAAATCTAAAATAACAACTAAAAAAAAATACATTATAATATTTAAAATATAAACTAAAAAAACAAAACTTAACTGAACTAACATTTCATAACATCTATAAACTTAATAAATTTAAACTAATACTAACCTATTACTAACTTTTCCCTAGCCCCTACAACACCTACACCCCACCCTACATCCCCCCTACCCTTCTTCATGGGCAGCGCTTCCCAAGCCCTGTCCTTGGGACAGCGCTCTGCCCCAAAAAAAACTTGCGTAGACCCATAAAAAGGGTGGAAAACAAGGCATGCAAGGAGGTATAGATTTTTTTTAACAATATTAATCCCCTTTAATACATTGCAAGAAAATCTTTAGGATGATGCACAAAAGGGTTGCGCTCAAAGGGGAAATGGGTAGCATTTAAGGCATAAAGTTTTATGGGTAGACTAGGATATTAAGGAGAGTAAGATAGATAGTTATTAGTTTATGCAATTTTATATTATCATAAATATATTTATTATTATTTATTCTTTATAATCAGTTTCAAATTTAGGAATATCCTCAAGAATATTCTCTGTTGCCATAAAATCATAAATTTCAAGCCCATACAAAAGGTAGAGAGTTTTTTTTTTTTTTACTCTCTTGAAACACATTTTTGTTTTGTCTTAAAATTTTCTAAGTATAAAATTTTCAGTTGATTAATAACCAAGGGGGGGGGGGAATTATTATTATTTTTTAATACATTGAATAGATCTACTTGCAAATAGATAAACCAAGAGATTTAGATAATCATTTAAACCATAATGCAAGTATTGATTAAATTCCAATAATCATGAAAACTGAACCTTCATGCATAATTATAAATTTTCATTTTCAACATATAAGAAAACTCAAAATTTTGCCAATTTGAACGTCCTCATTTTCATTCTATTTTTGGTGTGCATCTATATAATCGATGAGTAAAATTTAAATTTCATGAGACACAATATTTCTCAACCATTATTTTATTGGCAAACTTGATTCAAAGGCTCAACCGAGAAAGAACCAGGAAGAAAACTTGGCTTCGTTTCCATTACAACAAAGTTTTGAGATACAAATTTTATAGGATTTCAATCCTGAATTACAACAATTTAATTGAATTTTCTTCATGACCCACATCAAGGGTTCCATAACAATTTCTGCAACACATTTCTAAGAACCGTGGAGAGAACAAAATCTGATCAAGTGACAACAAACATGACCAAGAGACAATTCAAACATGCATATTCATACAAGGTATTCACAATAGGATTTACAATGAATCAACACTAGAGAAAGGTGGATTTTCTCGATAGGAGACATCGACCACAATACCATAACACAGCCCTTTCGAGGCTAAAATCTTAGAAACTTTCTTTGTTCCACAAATGCCCTTTCAAGGCCAATAATACAAGGATTTTCATTCCTTCACTTTTCAAATTTCACAATTTCAAACATGGTATGTGATGACAAGTAGGGGCCCATAGCACCCTACCCTCTTTCCCTCTTCTCGTCATGAGAAGAGACTCTACACTATCGAGGTCCAACTTAAAAAGACCTTTCTCGAAAGTGGCCACTTCTGCCCTCTCCAAGGGTGAGTAATGCCAAAACACCCATACAAGAAAACTTCAAAAATTCAACATAAACATGAAAGGAAAACATTCAAAAAGCATGGTTTTCAAACCTTCCCAACATACCCACATACATACAAGCATTCAAACAACAATAAGGTAGCATAAGCATGAAACAAACATAAAAATCTGAACAAGGGAGATGAGAATTCCTACCTTCACAAAGAGGTAATTGCAAAAGAAAAAGTTTGAGTAGAGCTTTTCCCTTCCTTACTTCAATCTTCCAAGACTCCTCTCTAAAAGTAGAGATTGGGTAGCAACCTCAACTAGACCAAGAAGGGCCTCTAAATAAGCCTCAAACTCAACCACCAGAATGATCAATAACTTCTCCCACCCACTTACAATTCTAGAAACTCCTAACTCAACCCACACTATGGTTAAACACTAAGTAGAGGTGAGGTGAGACAACTAATGGTAGCCATAGTCAATTTTCGCACAAAGGTAAAAAGAGACTTTTTGGGTGATCTCAAAAGTCAATAAAAGGGGCTTAGGGGTTGGAAAAGACCCCCAACCCATACCCATACCCCTTGGGTATAAATATTTCATGTTTTAAAGCCTTAGGAATAGGTTTAGAGCCAAACAAAAGCTAGGAATAAAAATGAAACCAACTAACAACTATAAAAATGCAGATTAAGCACTAATCTGGATTAGGGTGAGTAAACTCAATTAAGAATCAAATTAGCAAAAAGATATTAACTTAATCTGACTTAGGTCCAACGGTTACACAGCTAACCCTATATAGCACGCTGAAGAATATATGCAAATTCACGAGTGTCTAATGACACTATAAGAGTACAATTACAAACATTAACATTTACTGATCACAGAAAGATACATACATACATCTCACAATTAATTTAATTACGAACAACAAGATTTTCACAATTAGCACATAGGGATCAGTTTTGTTCCTCCGTCGGATTTCTCGGCTAAATATCCTGCACACTTATTGCACACATCAGTAGTCCCATAAAATCACATGCACATATGTATATATATATGTATCAGAAATCATATAAATTGAAACATACATCTTAAAATCAATTAGGGTTTCTTTCATCCTACTTATATCATTAATCATAAAAATCTCTTAATCAAAGTGTTAATCCTGCATTTACTTATTTCATCAGCATACATGTTCATAACACATTAAAAGACGAACTCAAATATCTGAAAGTAAACATCACACAACATGAAATAATATAATATGTTCAAAGCATCAGATAATGTCTCGACATCTCGAGTCATGACTATCAAAAATAATAATGTAACAACTAAGGCTACGAAGGGTCGAGGCGAGGCCTCACTATATATATATATATATATATATATATATATATATATATATATATATATATATATATATATATATATATATATATATATATATATATATATATATATATATATATATATATATATATATATATATATATATATATATATATAATATGAATATTAGTTATCAATAACCCTTTACTAATCTATACATTAACACTCCCTCTTAGATTAGTAAGATAAACACACATAAGAGGTCTTTGATTATAAGACTTCTTTTATCCAATGTCAAAACATTGTGACATGTGAGAGTTGGCTTGTCAAAATATCAATTTCATGATATTTATCAATCTCTCAAGAGCAATGGCCTATCAGAAAAATCAACTTAATGATGATCACCAAATACTCAGTGTGGTAATGGCCTATCATAATATCAAGGCAAGATATACACAAAGTACTGAGACTATATCTATACAAACAACTTGCAGATAATCAAATTAATGATATCAACCACCTAGTTGTTGATTTACAAGATAGAGCCCTTGCATAAAACACTTAAAAAATGAATCACACTACAAGTTATTGTAAGGACGTCACTTTACAACAACTTCTCCTGATACAAGTGAGATCCTTTTGAAGTCATCACTTCTTAAATATTAACATAGGTTTTATTTATAATATTTAAAAAAATGTACAATAATCAATTTCTCTGAGACATGTCCTTAGATTTTATAATCATACCAAGTTCTTTGCGAAAATGTTCCACTTTTGTTTTAGCAAGTGGTTTGGTAAGAATGTCTGCAATTTGATCCTCTGTACTAATATATTCCAGCTTCATTACATTCTTCTCAACCATGTTTCGAACATAGTGGTAAGGTATCTTTATGTGCTTTGACCTATTGTGAAACACAAGATTAAGAGATAGCCTGATGCAGCTCTGATTATCACAATAAATAGTAGTAGGTAGAAGTGGCTTCCCAAATAATCCAAATAGAAGTTTCATCAACCATATAGCTTCTCTTGCTCCCATAGATGCAGCTATGTACTCAGCTTTTGTAGAACTCTGTGCTACTGAAGACTGTTTTTAACTAAACCAAGATATCATTGTTGAGCCCAATGTAAAACAACATCCAGAAGTGCTCTTAAAATTTTCTAAATTTTTTGCCCAATCTAAATCTGTATATCCCTTTAAATTTAATTTAGTTTTAGTGTATTTGAGACCATATCCAATAGTACCACTGAGATACTTGAGAATGTGTTTTGCTGCTACTAAATGAGTTTGTTTAGGTTTGCACATGAACTGACTAAGAACATTTACAACATAACAAATGCTAGGTCTTGTGTTCACCAAATACATTAGGGAACCAATTATCTATCGATATAGAGTAGGATCAACACTTTCAGAATCTTCAGTTACTTCTTTTAGTTTTAGGAGATTTGTTTCCATAGGATTTTTCATTGCCTTGCAATCCAACATGCCAAATTTGTTAAGTAGATCCAGAGCGTACTTGGCTTGATTTAGGAAGATTCCCTTTGAATGCTACCATACTTCTAGTCCCAAGAAATAGTGTAGTATTCCTAGATCTTTCATTTCAAATTTAGATATGAGATCTTGTTTACATTTTTTGATTAAATGATCTTCTCCTGTAATCAAAAGATCATCAACATATAAAAAAATGATTAACATATCCCCTTGTATTACTTTGTAATATAAATTTGGATCTACAATGTTTTTAGAAAAGTCAAGTTTAGGTAGATGCTAATCTATCCATTCATACCAAGCTCGAGGAGCTTGTTTCAATCCATATAATGCCTTTTTCAATTTGCATACATGCAATTTTTTATTGTAAACTTCAAATCCTTCTGGTTGTTCAAGATAAACTTCCTCTTCTATTAGACCATTCAAAAATGTAGTCTTTACATCCATTTGATGAATTTTCCATCCCTTGGATGCAGCAATGGCTAAAATAGTTCTGACTAAGGTATATCTGGCTACTGGAGCAAAAGTTTCTTCATAGTCTATTCCTTCCTTTTGGGAAAATCCTCTAGCAACAAACCTTGCTTTGTACTTTTCAATGCTTCCATCTGCAACATGTTTAATTTTAAATAGCCATTTTGAGGAGACAACTGATTTATTTTTTGTTCTAGGAACAATATCCCAAACATCATTTTTAGGTATAGAATTGTATTCTTCTATCATGGCATCTTTCTAATGTTGATGTTTTATAGCTTCTTTTAGATTAGATGGTTCAGATTTGGAGATTTCACTCATTAATGCAATGTAACTTGAGTATATATTAGGACATTTCCTCTCCCTAATGAAATCTGAAGGAATGGAATTATTTTCTTCAATTAACTTTCTGGCCCATAGAGGTCTTTTCTTTTCCTCAGAGGTGTGAGTAATGTCCATTGGTTCAATTGATTTATCTTCCTCCATTAGAGACTCCCTCTCATTTTCAGAGTTTTGTTCTTCTAAAGTTTTTTCTAAATTTCATTCATCTTTAGATCTTTCCTAGGCCAAATCTTCATCAAATATTACATCTTGACTTAGTTCAATATTCCTTTATCCAAGGATATAGATGTGATATGCTTTTGAAGTTTCATTATAACCTACAAAGATTCCTTTCTTTCCTAAGGGTTCTAGTTTGGTTCTCTTTTCTTTAGGAATATGTACATAGACAGGACAACCAAAAATTCTTAGGTGTTTAAGATCAGGTGTCTTTCCTGTAAATACCCCTTTAGGGTTCTTAAATTCAAGATAAGAGTGAGGACACCTATTTTGAAGGTAAACAGCATTGTTTGAAGCTTCACCCAAAAGAAAGTTTTCAAGATTTTGATCATGAATCATTGCTTTAGCAGAATGAACTATACATCTATTCTTTCTCTCAGCTATTCCATTTTGTTGGGGATTATAAGGAACAAAACACTCCCTTTTGATCCCAACAGTTTTACAATAATCTATAAAGATATTAGAAATTTACTCTTTACCATTGTCTGTTCTTAATACTTTTATTTCCTTTCCAGAAAGGTTTTCTACAAGGGCTTTAAACTCTTTAAATTTGGTCAGGATTTCCTCATATTCTTTACTTTTAAGAAAATAGATCCATGTCTTCCTAGAAAAATCATCCACAAATATGATGTAGTATAGAGAACCTCCTAGAGATGGAACTGACATATGGCCACATAAGTCTAAATGAATAAGTTCTAGAATATCTTTGGATTTGGTTTGACTATTATGGAATGTAGTTTTGATATTCTTCCCTAGGGCACAACCTTTACAGGTTCCTTCATGATATGGATTAATTTTAGGTATACCTATTACCAGTTTCCCTATAGAAGATAATCCTCAAAAATCAAGATGACCTAATCTCTTGTGCCAGATTTCATTTTCTTTAAAGGAATCATGAATTAGAGCTAAATGAGAGACAAAGTTAATTTGATAAAGAAATCCATGTCTAGAGCCAATTTTGTATGCATTTTTAATGTTAGAATTCTTAGGCCAAGCTAAGACCTTTCCTTCTATTAATGTAATTCTAAGTCCATCTTCAAGAGCAGCGATAGAAAGCAAGTTCCTTTTTATGCTAGATACATATAGAACCTTAGTAAGTTCTTTTTTTTTCCCTAATTTTAGATGGATAGTACATGTTCCTATTCCCATTATAGGATAATTTGTATCATCTCCAATGGTTACTTCATCAACATAGTCTTCTTGTAAAGAGTTCAGCTATCCTTTAAAACCTATGATATGTCGAGAGGCTCCACTCTTAATTACCCATGTACTTGATCTGTTTGATGCTTCACTGGAGAGTGCTAAATAGAAAGCATTGCATTCATAATTTTCTTTAGAGTTTTGAGTGGTTGCAAAAGTAGCTTGAGGCTTAACTCTATCAGGGCATCTAGATGTTGGATGTCCAATTTTATCACACCTATAACATTGCATTTTGGAGAAATTTGGTGGCTTCCTTTTTCCCTTGAATTTTCTTTTCTTCTTATTTACTTGAGTTGAAAGAACTTGTAAATCTCCTTTGGAGGAGGAAGTAGTTTGACCTCAAGCTATTTGCATACACTCTTCTTGTATACAATCAACTTTAAGTCTTTCAAATTTAGGTAGTTTTGACCGAGAGCATACCCCTTGTCTGAACGTATCCCAAGATGATGGAAGACCTTTAAGAGCCATTATTGTTAACTCCTTCCCATCACAGATGTGTCCTATGGATGACAGTTGATTTCAAAGTTCAGTTATTCTCATGAAGTAAGAAGAAATTTTCTCTCCTTTACTCATTTTAATATTTGATAATTTGTCTTTTAATGTAATAATCTGAATAGCATTGTTAATCTCAAACATATTTTCAAGAGCATTGTACATCTTATATGCAGTGTCCAGTCTGTGATTACAGGGAGTAGATGAGTTTTAACACCATCCACAATCATTTTCATAGCTTTGTTGTTGTCACTCTCCCATTTTTCATCATTTCCCTTAGGTGATGAATCAAATTTTTCAATAAATTTATTTAGGCCATGTTCTTTTAGTAAGAGTTTCAGTCGAAGCTTCCAACCTGCAAAATCTAAATCCCCTTCTAATCTATCCTCCAGCCTCATGCCATTCACCATTTTTTATTTTTTATTTTTATTTTTATTTCAAATAATATTTGTTTAAAATTTGATATCAGGATTGCTCTTGGTTTATTTAATAATAAGCTTGCTCTGATACCATGTTAAAGTATCAAATTTTATACTAATATTATTGACAGTGATATAAACTAGAATTATATGAAGACTCTGTACTCTACAAAGTATATATAAGGAATAATATCTGCTCTGCTAAACTAGAAGACTTTTGTAAATATGTGTTCATCGTGTGGTAGAAATAGGGCGGGAGAAACATATAAATACGGCAGACTTCATAAACAAGAGTCATGACCAATAGTCATGACTCATATATGGGTCACATCTATCGACGTGACTGACCAGCGATTAATTAATATTACCAAGTCAATAGCCGCCGGTTGATATATGTCGCTTAATATATATATTTTTGTATTATATGAAGTTTGATGGGAATCGATATCTTAATTCAACATATTATGTATTTTCATATATATATATATATATATATATATATATATATATATATATATATATATATGAATATTAATTATCAATAACCCTTTACTAATCTATACATTAACACTTCTTATAGCAACCTAAGAATATAAATTAACTCAATGAATATGGTTTAACCCAAAGTTATATTCTTGCATATAGCATATCTAGAAATCCCTTAGAACTTAAACTCCATGATAAGTACATATGCAATAGGTACATTATGGAGCTTAGTAAATTCTAGCATCTCAACCAACATCACACGTGGAATGACAAAAAAAAATTCTAAAAAAGAAACCAAATTGATTAAAGAGAGAGAAAAAAACATTTCAAGAACACTCTAGAGACATGCACAATAAATTTAAACCCAAAATAGAGAAAGTCCACTATCAAGATCGATGAGATATTTTATTCACATTAATTGGTTTGTACAACAAAAGTACCCACACATGATAAAGCTTTGATGATAAGAGAAGAAGAAACTTACCTCCCTATTCAAATAACATGGACCTACACATAAAGTATCTAAATCATTTGAAAAATATTTCCTACATGTATAGTTTGATTGGATTTGAAGGTAATTAGATATTCCATCAATACATAACAAATTTGAAACCATGCATGACAAAAACCAAGCAAATCCTTTCTTGAAAAATATGCAGACTTCTTGTGAAATATGTTGTTCTCCTTAATCAACTACTCTCTCCTTGAATATATCTTTCATATATGATGAGGTTTTATATTCCTCATGAAAAATCCATTGCTCACTCATGTATTTTCTTAGAAAAATCCAATAGAAAATTGGTCACATCTTTTCTATATAAGCATAAGTTCAAACCACCTCAAGCTATCTTACTTAGGTTTTAATAAAAGATAAATTGTTTAGGGTTTTGTACAATGGGTGGATATACAAAAGTAATTGTATATGAAAATATAATGCATTCCAAATGCCAATAAAGGTAGGAAAATTGGTAGATACATAATGAAGGTACACAAATGGGTAGTTGCAAATGAAACAAAATACATTCCAAATACGAATGAAGGTGCATAGAAGTATGGGTGCATCTCTTGGACAAAATCATCTCATCAACATACACCAATAAGATCTAGAGAATTGAAACCAATTCCAACTTGTAGTAGTATGTTTAATGATAAGAGGTTTATTTTCTAATAGTGTTAAGAGTTCACATTCCCCAAGTCCTACTAAAGGTCCAATGCTCCACCTTGATGTGTAATGTTTTGAAAGAGATACACAAACATCTATGAGTTCCTCTATAGAATTGAATATGTATACTCAAGATATAAAAAATATCAATGATTCACCCTAACAAATTCCACTTTTCTATTCATCTCTACAAGATGGAAAATCAACTCAATTTTGGAAAATAAGGCATGTTAAATTTGAATAAGAAGATACAAAACTAGATATTCATAAACTTCTCTATTTGGTGATGCTTATGTGCCTAGTAATGTTTTGACACAATTTTCCAAGTCTATAAGTTGAAGCTACGAAAAAATAAGGGAAGAAATGAAATTATCTTTTTGGCATTGAAATGTTCATTAATTTGTTTCTACACAACTTGAATACATTATATTTAAAATCGCATAGTTAAATTATGATAGAAATGTCACAATTTGACCCTACTTATCAATAACACACCTACCAAATTTGAGAAAGTTTGGTCCCAAAATTTTGTAAATGAGATGCACTCAATGTTGTGGTATAACTACTTCAACTGTAGTTTTTGTTGTTAGTCCACAAGTAGATCTGAGATACCAACAACATAAAAACTTAGCTATATTGTCAATAAATCCTTCCAAATTGATATATATCAACAAGATCTCCTCAATTTATGTACCTTCCAAATATAGATCCTCCTCCTTTATAAACAATTAGTTATTCATAGTCTATAAAATTTCCCATACTTTGATGTCATGCTTTGACTAGGTACACAAGAGAGTGAGAAACTTAATGTTGCATAGAACCCCATATTAGGTAGAGCTAAAAAAATTTGATCATAGTGTAATTAAAAAAAGAAAAAAAGGACTTAATTTGAAAATAATCTTAGCAATGTACATTTCCTTCCTTTGGCAAATTCAATAGCATCAATCTTTCTTATGAAAGAATTTGGGTTTGATGATATTCTAGGGTTTGATGCTATTGTATATGAAAGCAATGAATATTTCCTTCCTTTGGAAAATTCAATAGTATCAATGGTGTATCTCTTTAATGTATCAATAGCATTAAACTTTCCTATAAATTTGACAAAATCCTAGGGTAGACTAGAAGTAACAATTAATAAACACAAAATAACATACCACCTTTTCTACAATATAATTCAAAAATATGCAAATAAGTCTCATTTGGTTCCAAATTTATAATGACCATAAGTGATCACAAACTTCAACTATAAAAAATTGACTTCTCCATATCTATCATTAAAATTTACACATAATATTATCATTTGCACCTCAAAAATATGAAATGGTTTACATAGAAAACCTCAAAAAAAACTACAACCACCATAGAAAATATACAATGGCATCAAACCCTTTGATTTAATAAAACACACCATTGGTGATGCCAAAAGCCATATAAACCTGAGATTTAATGCAAAATATAGACTTAAGACAACAAAATTCCTATTAATTAAATAAAGCCTTGTTGGAATTTGAGCACAATAGATTATAATTTTCATACTCTTGGTGATACTCATATTCCATATTATAAAGAGGACAAGAAAATTAGAATATTCTTTGGATATTCATAATTTTTTTTCCCTTGGATAAGTTGGGGATTAGAAGACCACTAGAAGATATGAGTGGCTTCACTCATGGTGTTTTCTATTGCCTCTATATCACACAAAAAATTCTTGCAATTTGGTAAAATCATATTCTTATTTTCATATTCTCCATGATACTAATGTTACATCTTTGCAAAAAGGACAGCCAGTCCAAAATGAGGATGTGATATTTTGATTTTTTTCTACTCTAGGATAGGTTGTGGATTAGAATACCACTAGAAGCTCATATTGTATGCTGCATAAAAAATCTCCTAGCACTTTGGGAAAAATAGATTTTGATTTCCATACACTCGATGATATTCATATCGAGTCATGCAGAAAAGATAGGCAGTCCATAATGTGTCTATCCTTTTTGAAGGTGAAGTTCTTGGAGAAAGTAGAGTTGATCAAGGCATACAAATCAGAGAAGGATTCTTTATAACACTGAAACTATAAAACCTAGTATTAACACTCCAAACATTACAACTAGGGCATGTGGTCGACGCTTGTTTTTTAGTTGTCAAGGCCTTTGTTGAAACCCTTTTCTTTTCTCATCATAAGAAAGTCTCTCCACTCTGTCTGAGAGTACACTCCATATATCAGAAAAAATATTGAAAGCATCATCTACACTGACATACAATTAGATTAAAACATTAATTTCATTTCATTTATTAAATGTGCTTTACTCCCTTCTTAAGATTTCACTTTATGCACCTTTTGCATTCTCATTTAATAATTAATTAGTAATTATTAAATATCATTTACCTTTTAGGTTACCCTTTTTTGGGTTTTGATCTCCTTCTATAAGGATAGATCATTTGTAATTATCTTACATCTTTTTCATTTATGAGAATACAATTTGCATATTTTCAGAGCAAAACCCTTGCCTCCTCTTGGCTTTTTTCCCACCCACCGTGAACTTTCCTCCAGCCACTGCTCTAGTTTGTTGCTCCTCTACACTACCCACCACCAATGTCAGTGGCTCAGCAAGGCCACCGCTCGAGCACCACTCTACCCAAGAGGTGGAGTGTTTTTTTTTTTTTTTTTTTTTTTTTTTTTTTTTTTTTTTTTTTTAAATAAATTTTTTTTTATGCTCAATTGGGGGCCTTGTAGTTTTTTGGTGATATCTTGAGCATACAAGGGTCTTTTTCAATCCAAAAGAAGTGTTAGAAAGCTAGTTCCAAGATGGAGATGATGGATTAGGTAATTTTGGGAATTTTTTCTATTTTGGTACCTATTATTGCACTTGAAGTTTGTTGATGACTTCTATCTTCCTGGGAGCATAACTTCTTTGTTATAGCTATGTTTTCTTATCCAAAAAAGGCATCAAAAATCTCTTCTTGAGAACTTTTTAGACTCTCTATAATTTCACTAGTATTTGTACCAGGTATTTTTGATTCATTTCTAAAGCTTTTTTTTCTTTTCTCTCATTTATGCATTCCTTCTAGCAACTGAGGTTTAGTTTTTTGCTTTGTGGAGGGTGTTTTGTCATATTGTTTCTATTATTTACTTATGTAAACTAGAATTACATTTGAAAACAATTCAACACCTTCTAAAACAATGGCTGATACCACTTCTTGTCTAGAACTTCTGACCCCTCATAATTATCACACTTGGAAGACCTCGATGACTCAACTTCTCTGATCAAAAGGGTTGTGGTCTTGTTTACATGTCGTGCAGCCTAATTTTCAAAGGCCTTGTGAGATCATGCAACATAGAAACAAGATGGATGAGGCAATAAGATTGATTGCATTGTAGGTATTAGATAGTCTACAATTTCATCTAGATGAGTGCAATACTCCTCTAGCTATGTGGACCAAGCTTCATGGCTTGTTTGGTACTGTGAATGAGTTTAGGGCACTTTAGATAGCAGCAAAGATCACCTCTCTTGTATCAAATTCCTTTCTGACTATTGATGACTTCTTGATGAAGTTTAATCAGCAGATATCCTTCTTGTAGGGTTGTGGAAAGATGAAGATAGATGTTGAGTGCATCTATCTGATTCTATCTAAGCTTCAAGGAAAATTTTAGATTTTTGCTTCTACCTTCTATTCTACCAAAGATGCTTTGGGAAATAGATATGTTATGCCTACTTTTGAGGTCTTTTATGATCGCTTGACTAGAGAGCATTTGAAGCTTACACAGTTGGATACTATGATTGGTTCTAAGATGTCGACATTGGTAGCTCAAACATCTACATGAAAGTTGAAGCAAAAATCAAAGCATAAGTCAGATTCAGTAGGCAGTGAGAGTTCCTCCAAGCCTACTCCCAAATTAGATGCTCGGAAGCCCTCTCAAAAGGGTAATTCTTCTAAGTCTGGTGAGTCTTCCTCCAAGACTAAGAAGTGCACAAGTGATCCTTGCAATTTTTGTGGTAAGGAAGGACATCCAATTTCTAGGTGTTGGAAATGTCTTGAGGCATTAGAGGAGGCCATGCAGCATTCTAGTATTGCTTCTTTGAAGCCTCCACCACCTCCTACAGGGAAAGGACATGCTCTTTCTATATGAGCATTATCTTCTAAAGCTTCTTGATTTTGGAGCTTCCCATCATATGAAACACTCACCTAATTTGGTTACCTCGCTTTCTCAGAGTGTCACTATATAGATTGCAATTGGTGATTCTTCTTAGCTTTCAATCATAGGTTTAGGAACTATCTCTTTAGAAGATAGTTCACTACAGGATGTTCTCTTGGTTTCGGCCATTTATATGAACCTCATGCCTATCTTTTAGATTTGTTGTTTAGGATTTGGAAAGATAGTTGAGTTCTCACTACACTATGTGGTTATTCAAGACCTCTATGATCCTAACTTGGTTATTGCTACAAGGAATGTCGATCTTTAGTCTCACTTATATCAGTTTGATGGCTTTGAGAGAGTTGATTCTATAAGTGTTTCTCTCATTGCTCATGCAAATAGAGTGAGCAAGATTTGGCATGAGTTTTTTGGCCATGTCAACTATAGATATCTACAATAGATGAGTACGCAGGAGCTAGTGATTGGGTTGCCTTAGATCTCTTATACTAACAATGTGTGTCAAGGTTATGCTCTTGGAAAACATCACAAAGATCCTTTTCTGGTAGATAGATCCACACATGCTAAGGCACCATTAGAGTTGATACACACTGATCTTATGTCATTTCCCACTCCATCTTTTTTAGGTGCTTGATATGTGCTCACCTTCATAGATGACTTCTCTAGAAGCACATGGGTGTACTTTCTAAAGTACAAGTTTGATGTCTTTGATTCCTTTTGAATCTTTAAGACATTTGTGGAGAAGCAGTCTATTTTTTCCATTAGGCATTTATGTATTGACAATAGGGGGAATATATGAATTAGAATTTCAAAGATTTTTGCATTGAGCATGGTTTACAGCATATGTTCTCTATTCCTTATACACCTCAGCAAAATGGGGTTGCAAAGAGAAAGAATAGGACATTATGGTAGATGGCCAATTGTATGATTTAGTCTAGATCTATGAGTTCTTGATTCTATGTTAAAGTTGTCAATTGTGCCAACTACATTTAGAATTGGATGCCTCACAAGGTATTGTGACATATGACTCTTGAGGAGGCTTGGACTCATGTTAAGCCCGATGTTTCTACTTTCCACATTTTTGGTAGTAAGGCTTGGGAATTTATTCCAGATGATCAGTAGAAAGCCATGGAGAAGAAGAGTTGACCACTCATTTTTGTTGGCTACTATGAGGATGTAAAGGCATACAAGTTGTTTGATCCTAATTCTAGAGATGCCTTGTTTTAGTGATATGTTCAGTTTGATGAGAGTTATCCTCTAATGGATCCTCCATTTTCAACTTCTTCCTCATGACCCAGTACATCCTTTTCTCCTCTATAATATTATGCATCCTCTAAGGAAGATCTAGATATCGATCCCCCTTCACCACCTCCACCAGATGTTCTATGAGTTCCCAAGTGGACTCATATTACTGTTGATGTAGTAGGACCTTTGGTAGGTGATCCTACTAATGCTCATCGCACTCATGCTCAAACTGCAAGTAATGGCCTCTTGATTCATGCCATTTTAGATGATCCACAGAGTTTTTCACAAGCAACAGGACACTCGTAATAAGATGGGGCTATGGATGAGGAGTACTCTTCTTTGATGATGAACCACACATGGGATCTTTGTCCTCTTCCAAAAGGAAGAAACTTCGTTCAGTTTCGGTGGGTGTACCATACCAAGTATGTTGTAGATGGTTCTATTGATAGGTACAAGGCACATCTTGTTGCAAAGGGTTTTTCATAGGTTGAGGGTATTGATTACTCTCAGACCTTTTTCCCTGTTGCTAAGATGAATTCTATTCACCTTGTACTCTTCTTGTAGCTTCACAGGGATGGACAATTTTTTAGATCGACATGAAGAGTGCCTTTTTGCATGGAAACCTTCATGAAGAGATCTACATGGAGCAGCCTCATGGTTTTGTGTAGGACTCTTTATTAGTATGCTAGCTTTGGAGGTCTTTATATGGTCTCAAACATGCCCCTAGGGCTTGGTATGAGAAGATGGATTCCTTCTTGCTTGCTTCATAGTTCACTCAGTGTCATTCTGATCCTATAGTTTATATTCAACATCATGTGGCTAACTTATTGATACTTGTGCTTTATGTCGATGACCTCATCATCACAAGAAGCTCAATCTCCGTGATATAGAGTGTTCAACAAGTATTGAGAGAGCAGTTTGAGATGACAGATCTTGGACTTCTACATTATTTTTTGGGCCTATAGGTTGTTTAGTCTTCGGGTGGGATAGCCATACTCCAGAAAAAGTCTGCTCTTGATATGCTTCATAGATTTGACATGCTTGATTGCAAGCCTTCTCCCATACCTTTTCAATCAGGTGTTATTTTACCTACCACTTGCTCTACTCCTATAGTGGATTCCACTTTATATAGATAACTCATGGATATTTTGTTGTACCTAAAACACACACATCCTGATATTTCCCTTATGGTTGAACTTGTCTCTCAATTATCCCATGATCCTCATGAGAGTCATTGGCAAGCTTCCAAACATATCTTGAGGTATATTAGAGGTATAACATGTTATGGCATTCACTACACATCAGAGGATCCTAACATTGTTGGTTTCATAGATACAGATTAGGTTGGTGATATTGATGATCACAAGTATACTTCTAATTTTGTCTTCTATCTTGGTTCTGGTCCTATCACATGGTCTTACAAGAAGTAGCATGCTCGTGCATTATCATCTATAGAGGCAAAATATAGGGCAGTTGTATTGGCTAGTCAGGAGAGTTTGTAACTTTGACAAATAATGAGAAAGTTTGGATTTTCTCTTGATAGTCCCACCTTTCTTTGGTGTGACAATCAAAGTGCTATACGCATTTCACGCAACCCAGTTGAGCATTAGTAGACCAATCACATCGAGCTTCACATGCACTTCATCAGGCACCTAATTCAAGATAGCACTTTGAGCTTGGAGTGCATTCCTACTGCTCACTAGGTTGTAGACATCTTCACTAAACCTTTTGCATCCTCATGGTATCTTGAACTGTGTTCTATGCTTGGGGTGAAGGAAGTTGTCCTTGGGGGGTCTTAGTGATGAGTCCTTCCTTCCTTCTTTTCATGCTATCTCTTTTTGGAGTAGAGTTTTTCCCACTGGATTTTCTCTATTTCATAAAGATTTGGTTGTGATTGGGTACCTCATCAGGTCTTTTTGTTGGGACCCAAGTTTGCTTTCAACATGACATTGTAGTTTCCTTGCTCTTTCTGCATTGTTTGTAGTTGCATTGTTGCTCATCTTAAGGGAGGGTGTTAGAGTAAAACATTAATTTCATTTCATTTATTAAATATGCTTCACTCCCTTCTTAAGATTTCACTTTATGCAACTTTTGCATTCTCATTTAATAATTTATTAGTAATTATTAAATAACATTTACCTTTTAGGTTACTCCTTTTGGGTTTTGATCTCCTTCTATAAGGATAGATCATTTGTAATTATGTTGCATCTTTTTCATTTCTAAGAATACAATTTGCATATTTTCAAAGCAAAACCCTTGCCTCCTCTTGTCTTTTTCTCTTTTGTGACAGGTTTTTACATGCAGGTATTCTTTGGGCTTTGTGGATTTGTATTTCTCAAATCTTTCACATACTTATTTATCCAGATGGAGGAGCAAAACCATTTTTTGTATCGCTTTCTCATAGTAACCTCATCAGCAAATTGATTAACACAAAGTATCTCATACCAATCCATGTCCCCATTCACTTTATTTTCTACAACAATGTGGACCTCCAAAGAAGCCATTATCTGGGCCAACCCATCCAACTTAGGGTACAAATGGTGCACTTTGATAGCATATTTTTTAGCACCCATGAGGTCTTTTTCACAAAACATTTTCTCTACAATATCGTTACCCCTTTCCACCTCATCTTTATTACACTCCATTTCCAATTAATAGTTTCAAAAATGTATTAGCACCAATTCCTATAACCAACTTAGTTTCTAATGTTTACTATGAACCTCATGCAGTATTTAGGGCTTCAATAAAACAAAATTATAATTCACAGGAATGAAGTAGAAGAGTACCTCTATAACTAAAAGCACAATTTGAGGTAAAATTATGTATGCACCTATCCTGAAAGAAAAGTAGTCGAGAACCTAAGATATTTAGGGTTTGAACATCATCCAAAAATGAATGAAGATTTCCTAAGTTAATGGTTTATTTTTCCTTCATCATTTCTTTGGGGCTTACCTTCTAAGTCTTGTATGAAATATGTCTTATAAATACTTTAAAACACTAGAAAAATCCAAAGGAGGAAAGAAGGAAAATTAACCTATTAGTTAAGGGCCTTAACAATTCTAGTGGCTATGGTAATTCTGGAGGATACACACTTGATCTGGACTTATATATTCCTTAGCTTCTCAGTGTTATTTTTGCTAACATTTATGGTGAAATCTTGATGTTTTTGAGAGATTCTTCTTGTAGAAGGAAAAAAATTTCTGCCAAGATCTTATAGAATGCTAGTTTTTTTATTAGGTGCGATAAAAATTAGAGAAGGGAAGGTACTTCAATCGAGCATGTGGAAGAAAAAAGCATAATTTTTTGCCATGGTCAAATGGAAGCAATGCATATTTTTCAAGTTTAGGCTCTTTCTTTCTTGTCTCTAAACTAGGTTCACTTGGTTCTTCATGCTTGTGATCTTCTACCTTTTTCTTGAGCTCCTCTATCTGTGACTTAAGTGCCTTTGTTTATGAATTGGGTTCCTCTATCTCAACGGGATGCAATTTGAGTTGCACTATCTATTGCTCGACTTCAATTGTTTGTGACTTGGGTAAAGTCTCAAGTTCCTCCTCATAGTAAACAAACTTTTTGTAGTCTTCAAGTTCCTTGCTTATGGTAACTAGGTTATCAAAGTTAACATAACACATCCTTTTATTCCATAGCCAACTTTACTCTATTTATGCCAATAAACATGTATTTTCGATAAGATCTAGGTAAAACAAGTTACCTTTTATCTTATTGCCAGTCTCAACTAGGTTTCCTTTACCATCCAATAGCTTATCTTTGTCATTCATGAACTACACCTTATATCTTATGTTTTTTAGTTGTGCCACACTTAGTAGATTGTGTCTTAGTCCTTTAACCCAATAGGTATTGTCACATTTGATTCCTTCAATTAATGCTATAAATCCTTTTCCTTTTACATAATAAGGTTCATAATTTCCAAACCTAACATTTCCACCATCATAGTGTTCTAAATGTTCAAACTTAGCTTTGTCACCAATCATGTGATGAGAACAATCACTATCTATTATCCATGTATCATTTTTCCTAACATGAGAAATAAGTGTCATCTTTTCATTTTCCTCATTATCAATTTTGTCCTTAACAACAATATAAACTACTTCTTCTTTATTATCATCACTATCAAAATCTTTAGCAACAATATTTCTTACCATTGTCTTTGTAGTCCTTGTAGTTCTTGAAGTCTTTCTTGTCTTGCAACCTGTTATTTCTTCTCTCATCTTTATCTTCTTTGTTTGGACATCGTGCAGCAATATGACCAACCTCCTCACATGAGAAAAAAATCAATGGAACTTTGCCCTTAAATTTACCTTTCCCTTTTGGTAATATTTTTGCAAGCAGGGCTTCAATGACTTCAAGTTCATCTATAGTATCATCTTCTTCTTCAATATCAACCTATTTTCCTTTTGAGTTTCCTCCTTTTCTACCAAGATTTAGTTTTTCTTTAAATGCAAATTCAAAGTTGCTAGGATTAGGAGCATAGTTATCAAAGTTATCCAATTCAAAAGCAATCAATCTTCCCACAAGTGCATCCAAGGTTATATCATTTTTTGGATTGCATCTCATCTCTCAAATTGCTGAAAATATAATTGCACAAATAGGAAGAAGAGTTCTTAGTACCTTATTGACTATTGTTTCATCAAAAAAAATTCCTCCTACAACTTTGATTACACTCACACTTTCTTTTATTCTTTCACTGTATTGGACAATGTTTTCACATTCTTAAGGTATTCTGTGAAGTAAGCTGACTACCAAATTTGATCAAACTTGCCTCTTAAACTTTTTGCCTTGCCTCTTTTCACATTTTTATCACCTCCATAGACTTTCTGCAATTTTTCCCAAATTTGAAATGTAGTTGGACAATCTTTAACTTCATCAAATTCAGAATAGTTGAGAGAGGAAGCTATATCAATCATCATTGTATTGTAATATTTTGCCTCTTTCATTTGTTCCATAGTCATAGGTTTAGGTGGTGGTACATATCCTTTTTCCAAGTAGAATAGACCAATATATCCAATGCTTGATAGGTGTAGCTTCATCAATTCCTACCATGCTAAAAAAAAATCTTTGTTAAGCTTGGGGGAATCTCCCTTCTGTATGACATCTTGATCTTTAATTTAGGTCTTTGAAACCTTTCCTGCAAGCACCAAATGCTCTGATACCAATTTTTGGAAATGAAGAGAGTAACTAAGAGGGGAGGGGTGAATTAGTTACCACAAAAATAATTCCCTATACCTAGATGTCAAAACAAAGTTTTCATTGATAATGCAATTCTTTATCTAGCCCAGTTAAGACTAAGTTCTTGTTGTAACTCGATTAATAAAGTAGTCTTATATAATATTAATTTGTTTTAACTTTTGGTAACTTAGTTGTAGAAACATAAAGCATAAAGAAAATAACATGAACACTGATGACACCAAGATTTAACGTGGAAACTTTGGGAAACCACCATGCAACTAATTACAATATTTTTCACTCTTCTAAAGTAAGCCTTGCTAGGATCCAACCATGTTAAAGGTTACAACACATACTATTAAGTGTGACCTTGTTAAAGGATTTAGTTCACCCTGTTAGGAGTGGTCTGGTTAGAGGTCTTCAAACACTTCAATCTTGAAATGTCACCTTGTTAGAGGATTTAAAATTTGGCTATTAAGTCAACTATGTTAGGACATTTCTTCACTACTAAAATTGTTAGAAGGTAACAGTAATTTGACCTTATTTATGAAGCAACTTCTTTTGCAGATTCAGATCTCTTTTTGGCTTCACCTTTGGATCTTTGATGATTAGAATATTCTTTTTGTCTTATCTTCCGCACTTGTCTACTCTTCCTTTTTCTTTTCTCACATATCCATCTTGTTCCACATTATTCGCATTCTCTCTTTACTTCCACTTCTTGATCTCTCTTATATATCATAAGATTTTCCAAGTCAGCTTGAATGCCTTTTCAAGCAATCATTAAACATCCAACTATTCAGCCTCAATTATTCAATTAATTAACAATTGTAATCTATTGATACTCAATTAATACTAGGATTAACCACTCGGTTAATACTATTATTCCTTCATTTCCTAACTACTTGGCTAGCATTGAGGTTCCTTTGATGCCCAACTACTTTGTTAACACTGAGATTCCTTTGATGCCTGACCACTCGGTTAACATTGAGATTCCTTTCATGCCCAACCACTCGGTTAACACTTAGATTTCCTTTAATGCCCGAGCACTCACTTGGTACTGATATTTATGTAACATCAATGACAACATACAACTAGAAGAATTGTATCCAATAGTAAGTGTTATATTAAGAGAGGTGATGATGTTGGGACATTTAATTCTAGAAGTGATGAAGGAATTTTCCTTGGATATTCATTAAAGAGTAAGGGATGTAGATTTTTTAATTAGAGATTGAAAACTATTAGTGAAAGGGCTAATGTGAAGGTTGATAAAAAGTTTAGAATTAGGGAAAGAATACTTGATTATGATTATGATGAAAATACTTATCAAAGGACTAACAATTATAATGATTAGCATGAATTATTTTTTAAAAAAATAACACTAATATGCAAACTTAGATACAAAGAGAAGAACCTATATTAGAACCAAGAACATAAATCAAAGTAGACCAAGGAACACCTTACTTTTATGTTGCAAAGAAATACGCTGGGAATCAAATCATTAAAAGTGAAAATAAAGGAGTAATGACAAGAAACAAGGTCAATAAAGAATTATTGTTTGATATCTCAAGTTGAACCTAAGACTGCAAATGAATCTTGTAATGATGAATCTTGGATAAATGCTATGAAAGAGGAAGTAGAGTAGATTGATAAGCACAAGACTTGGAAATCAGTCCCTAGACATAAAGATGAGAATGCTATTAGAACTAAATGGGTATTCAGAAGAAAAATGAATGAGTAAGGAGAAGTGAGAATGTTTTGGCATATGCAACTAACAAGAATTTTGAGGTGTATGAGATGGATGTTAAGTCAACTTTTCTTAATGGTGATCTTGAGGAAGAAGTTTTCATTGAACAACTTGATGGATTTCCCTTGACAAAAGATAAAGACATGGTTTGTGGATTGAAGAAAGTATTGTATGGATTGAAACAAGCACCTAGAGCTCTGTATGCAAGATTGGATAAACATTTACAACTTTTTGGATTTAAGAAAGGTAAATCAGATAATAACATGTACTTGAGGAAGAATGAAGTTGGTTTACTAATTATTGTTGTATTTGTTGATGACATTATTTTTGGAGGAAATGATGAAGCTAGTAAGAAACTTTTAGAAGAAATGAAGAATTAATTTGAGATGAGTATGACTAGTGAGATGAAGTATTTCTTGGGATTGCAAATAACTCATAATGAGGATGACATTTGCATATCAATGACTAAATAACTTAAGGGCTCGTTGATGAAGTTTAGTTTGGATAATTGTAAACATGTTGGAACACCTATGGTTACAAGATGCAAATTGTTAAGTAAGGATAAACCTTCTAGTGCATAAAAAACAAGATACATATCTATGATATGAGGATTCTAGTATTTTACTTGTGCAAGACCAGATATAGCTAATGTAGGTTGAAATAGGTGAGACTCCAAGTAGATCCTAGAGAGACACATTTGGTAGTAATAAAGAAGATTATTGCATAGAATTTCTAATTTTTTATTGTGTGTATGCTTTTTCATCAATGTTTTGGATCACACTCTATGATCCATCATTGAGAATAAAGAGAAAGAAAGGTGTGTATAATGTAAATTGTATACAAAGCCACTCTACATAGGTATACAAAGGATTTATCTACAATTTACATTATACACACCTTTCTTGCTCTTTATTCCTGATGATGGATCACAAAGTGTGATCCAAAACGTTGATGAAAATACATTCACACAATCAAAAACTGGAAATTCTATGCAATAATCAAATGGATTGTGAAAATCTGAACAATTTAAGTAAAGAGTATTTTCATATACTTGAAAGGTACACCTTATTATAGCTAATGGCATGGCAGGTCACATGAGTTTACTTTATATGCATGTATAGATGCAGATTGGGTAGAAAATGTTGATGATAGGAAAAGCACCAGTGATAGAGAATTCATTTAAAGAGGAAAATTGGCTTCATGGATAAGTAACAAACAAAACTTCATAACTCAATCTACAATAGAATTAGAGAATGTTGTAGCATCAAAAAATTATAATCAGATTATTTGGATGAAGCAGATGTTACAAGACATTGGTATTGGATTTTCAAAACCTATTATCATTCACTATGATAACACAAGCACACTTAATATGTCAAAGAATCTAGTCTTGCACTCAAAGCCTATGCACATTGCAATTAAGTATCATTTCTTTAGAGAGAATGTAGTAGATAAAGAGATCATATTAGAGTATGTTAGCACAAAGGAGCAGATAGAATACTTTTTCATAGAACCTTTGACTAAGGACACCTTTAAGTACTTGTTAGGTATGCTTGGGATTATGCCCCAACCTTCTTTAGAGTAGTTGATTTAGGATCCCATTAGTCTAGTATATTCAAAGCTTATTCTTACATTTGGACTATGTGTTGGTGATGCTTCCTTGGGGGAATAGTCACTTTTGGATATGATTGAACTTCACGAATTGGCATAATGGTACATTTATCATTGGTGTATATAGGCAAGAGTAATACATAAAAAGCACTTTTATTTGATTTATGTCAATAGGGGAGTATTGATGTCAATCAGGAGTAACACTTTATTCATATATGGGAGAGTATCATGGGGAGAATATCTTTGTTGCAAGTATTATATAATTGAGTTAAAAAGATGACGAAGAAATATATTTTGGTATTTTTGGAACTTTGATGTTTTTTATCATATGTTGCCATCAATTTTAAAGGGGGAGATTGTTGGCATGAAATCCTTATGGAGATTGTGAGTATGCTTTGGGAGATGATTGAGTTCTTATGTATTACATGCATGAATTGGTTTGTCATTGATGTCAACATATCAACTTTTTGGATATTTCAAGCGGAGTTCTAGAGATAGTTTCGTGGTTGCAGAGTTACACTTAGAAGGGTTAGCAGTATTTTCATGGATGATTATAGATATTATTTCTATGTTCATAGAAAGAGTTATGGAGTTATCTGTGAGTTACAAAAGTTTTTCAAAGGACTAGTTATAGAAAAATTTACAGGAAATTGTATGTTGTTACTCATGTTGTATCTTTTTGATGGAGTTAAATCTTGTTTAGTGGGCTTGGATTTTGGTCAGAAACATGTTAATGATGCTACATTTGAGATGGAAGAATTTGGTTTTTAGTTTGTCAAGACTTCTAAAGGATAACATGTGGGTTATTTCTTAGAGGTCAATTGTGTTATGTATTTGATGTAACTTGTATTATAGTGTGTGGAACTTAAATGTAATATCTTATGATGGTCCTATATTATTCATTGTACATTAGGAAAGCCTCAAGGCTAACTCAATTATCTATTAGGACTTCGTATAAATGAAAGATGTTTCCTTGGTTCTAAAAGCTCATCATATGTATTGTGATGTAATGTTATGTGAGATTTGGATGCAAATTTGTGAAGGTTAGAGAAGTGATTGATGTTGAGGATAAGTTGTGGACTTCAAAGGAGTTGTATTGGCAAGATAAGTTGTTGTTTTGGTCAGTTCATTTTCTTGGATATAATATCTTGAATTGTTTAGTGAGAACAATTGTGAAGCAATTTGGATAGTAGGTTTAGTTGACTTCTTATCAACTCCTAATAGGGTTGGAATCTTCTGATAGAGATTCAAATTTTTTAACAGGGACTAATATGTATTTGATTGTATTTATTTGGCTCCTAATAAAGTCACATCCTTTTACAAGGAACTTTTATATTAGTACATCATCTTGTGGGAATCATTCCCACTAGGGTTTTCCCTCTACTTAAGGGTTTCCCCAGTTAACATATATTGTGTCACTCTACATGGGTATCATCTTGTGGTTATATCTTTTGGTTACATGCTTTACTTTTGTTAAAGTTGATAAATAATATTTAAAGTGTGTAATTGTTTCATCCCCCTCTCAGTTATATGGTGGACTTTAATTTCTAACAACGTATACAAATGCATATACATATATGTATACATATAAATATGAATACACATATATTTATATCATATATTTTAAAAAATAAAAAAATAAAGGGACCTATATTATTTTTGGGGGTTGAATCCCCTTAGGTTACGACCTCCCTTCCCCCTCCTTAAAAGGGAGGTGTTGTGGTGGTTTCCATGACACTTCCCACAACACTTGTGGGCACATTGTGTTGTAGGGTGCCTAACTCCCCCCTTGTGCTCTCTAATAGTAGCATCGATTACCACCACTTAAACCTGTCGCCACTACTATACCCCAACACAACCCTTCCTTTACTTTTCTGCCTCCGCCACTTTGATGGAAATAGTATGGATTCACATAGCATCCATGGGAGCTCCACCCTCAAATTAGAGCCCTGTAGCAAAAAAGGAAAGAAGCAAAGATTTGAATTGAAAGCGTAGATACTAGGGTTAAAAATGTATAAGAAGGTATTTTAAAAATAGGGATTTTCAAACTATAACCCTAACCCTAATTTGACCTAGGGTTAGGGTAAATGAATAGATAGATAAGGAGGTTTTTTTTGTAAATATTAAAACTCAATATAGATAGTATACTAACCCTAATTAGTGTTAAGAGGAATGTTTTCTTTTCAAAAAAAGAGGGATAAAAATTTATTCAAACAAAACCAAGATACAAAGAAAATGCCAAAGCCATCAAGAACTAGAGAAAAAATACAACCCAAGATCACCCACAAGAAGCACTACCTATTCCTATCTTCCAATGCTAACCTCTCCAAGATTACAAACTGGTCAGGAGGAAGGTCATCCTTCCCTCCAATATCCCAACCACTTTCATTCTTGCAATCCCACTTTGCCAAACAATTTGCCACTACATTCCATTCCCTATGGATATGACAAAAGTAATCAAACTCCAAGGAATTAAAAACACTTAGAATCTATCTAACCATAGAAGCTAGCTACCAATTAACACTATCAAATTTTTTATTATTTGGAATACCTACAAGGATCTAAGAATCAAACTCACAAATAATCATACATCATCCCAAAGTGCATCCTCTCTCAATAGAAACCTTAATGGCTAGGGAATCCATCAAATTATTGGAATGCATACCCATGTAGCTAGAGTATAACAAAACAACACCCTCCTACTAATCTCTCCTTGTGCTTCCAATCCCAATATGCCTTGGGTTTCCATGAGAAGAGTCATAAGTGGTAATCTTTAGGATCCTAAGTGGGGGAGACCTCCACCTTCCAACATGATAAACCTTCTATCTTACATGACAATGTCCCCTGCTAGCACTACAACTACCACCATTATCTGCTAGGTTCAAATTACTTGCAATATCATAATCATTAGGATCAACAATTTTTGGGATATCACACTTAGCAAGAATAGTCCCCTACAGTCTACTAATTATATTATACCACACCTAGACATTCTTCAAACTATAACTACAAAAAATCTAATGATATCTCTCCAACCAAAGGTTCCAAATAATAAAAATAGGACCAATAGCCTAGGCCACTAGGAGAAAGGAAGTCTTTATTGGTGGCTTGCCAAGACTATCCAAGAATTCAATTAGGGAGGAAGTATGAAAATAACCCTGTTGCTAGACCTCCCACCACTTATGGTAGATAGCTTTAGAGAAAGGTCAAAGAAAGAACATATTGTTGACCCTAAAGACAAATTGTCTATTAGTGAAAAACACTTAGTCATTTACTAGACAATGTTGGTTAGACATCATTATGAGCAAGTTGTCATATAGGTCAAACTACAAACTATAGAATAGAAAAAATTTAGTTTGTGTCGAGGCATATAGAGTTGTCGAGTGCACATAAGCATCATTGAGCAATCTAGTTGTTGCCAAGAAGTTTAGAGGAAAACACAAACCAAGTTATCCAAAAGGGAAGAATAGTGAATGTCAAGTATTATAGTAGCCAAGCAAAGTAGGGATAAATAGTATATGCTGAGAAAATTTCATACTGAGGGACATCATGAAGGATCAAGCATAGTTGAGCATCATGAGGTATGTGTGTTGAGTAACACATTTTTTGTATTTGAGTTTGGAATGGCACAAACTTGTATGTAAACCATTTTTCCAAGCTAGAAACATGTTTTCATGTTTGAGAAGCTAATCATAGAGGTAGTCATACCTATAATTATGCATTATTAATCCCTATTTGCTATGATCAACCAATCAAAAAATAGGAATGACTAAGTGGTAAAAAGGATGAATCATAATCATTGATCAAGATCTAGAAGTTTCTTTAGATGGCTATAAAGAAAGGGTTTAAGATAGAATTTCATGTTCTTGAAATTATTAGCGAAAGAATTGTGAAGTTGAAGGTAATTCAAAGGTTGAAGGATTAAGGCAACCAAGTAGTGCAAAGAGAAGATATTACAAATCAATCATAGAGAGGTGATTATAGATTAGGAAGAGAAGATTTTTCATCTACATTCAAGTACAAATAGAAAGATCAAGGTATTGATCACATTCTAACCAGTATATTAGGTGGATTTCTCAACAAAGTGGTCCTAATAGGCCTATTGTAAATATCTTAATAGAGTGCTCACTTTATTGTGATTTAAAAATCCTTTAATCAAGGTGGACTTAATAGTCTTGTAAGCTTTTAACATAACAGACCCTTCAAAGGGTAGATTATCAAAAGTGATCAAAAGTGTAGCCCTAACAATAACACTTTATTGGTGTAGTAGTGAATATTTTGTGGGTGCCATCCCTATCAAAATTTTACCTTTATCTTGGATGGTTTATGCGTAACCATATCTTCTGTCCTATATTGCTTTTTTTTTATGTGTTTCATCCATGTTATTAGATGTTAGATCAGATATTAGATGTTGTTACATGTTGATGCATGGTTAAGGTTAAGGTTGAGATGTGTGGTAAATCAAGTTTGAATATGATTTATGTTTGAAGTAGTAAGAGTTTTAGAGATCCTGATTCACCCCCCTCCCCCCTCGGCATCTCACTTGCCCATTAGATTTCCAAAAATTGATATCAAAGTTGAGTTCTCTAAGAAAGAAGCTAGCCACTTGAGAGTCAAAGATCTTGGAAATGGAAGCCTACAAATTGGGAAAGATGATTGAGAATCAAAGTCTTGATTTACAACTTGCATTTGAGAAAGTTAATGTTGCAAAGGAGGAACTAAAGAAATCCTTGAAAAGAACGAAGGAGATAGCAATCCAGCAAAATGACACACAATATCAGGAAGAAAGAATTGAAGACACATGTGATGAAGGAAGATCTAGTGAAACTAATGCAATAATAGAAAATCTATTGGAGAAGATCAACATTGTGAGTGAAGAAGTAAGAGCACCAAAAAGAGAACATGAAATACAATCAGTGAGACTACATGAAGTTACTAAACAAAAGAAAAAGGTTGAATAAGACAAGGAAATGGAAAATGAAGACAAAATATAGATGGATGCAAGACTTGATGAAAGTATCAATGAAGTACAAAGACTGACACATAATCCATTTGACATGGTCAAATAGCTAGTAAGTGGTGATCATGAAATTGCAAGAAAGGTGGAAGAAATTGCAAATTTGAGATCAAAGAATAGTCAACTAAAAACTGAATTAAGACCTAAAAAGGAAATCATTAAACAAATGAACTAATCTAGAGAGGCCATGAGACAACTTGATGAATAGTTAAAAGCACAAAGAAGGCCTCATGATACTATTGGATTAGGTTATACTGAGTTTATATCATCTACCAAGCAAGGAGAATCATCAAAGCATGGAGAACAAAGGAATGCAAAACCTAAGAACAAGAAGCCTACCTACTATCACTATGGAAAAATAGGTCATACAACAATTTTTTACAAGAGTAAAGCTAGTAATTATAATTCTAAGCCTAACTTCAATGGGTATTG
This sequence comes from Cupressus sempervirens, assembly GCA_028749045.1. NCBI lineage: Eukaryota > Viridiplantae > Streptophyta > Pinopsida > Cupressales > Cupressaceae > Cupressus > Cupressus sempervirens. The sequence goes on from CM053788.1 coordinate 430,678,622, forward strand.
TTCTAATTGCAACAAGTATGGACATCAAGATCATGAGTGTAGATCTAAGAATATAAAAGCATCACCTACATCTAGATTTGAAGGTTATTGCTACACATATCAGAAGTATGGTCACAAGGCACAAGATTGCAGATCTAATGCAAAACATAGTTGGACACTCAAAGGTTGAGGCAATTCTATAAATTGGGATTACAATACTTGGGTGAGTTGTCAATTATGTTGAAAGTATGGACACATTGCAGCAAATTGTGCAAGGATACACCTCAGAGGAAGACTGAGAAATTGGAGAAACTTTGTTCCAATATGTTTTAACTATTAGAAGGTCAATCGCCTAAGCATTAACTATATGAACCAAGCATCAACATCCAATAATGAAGAGAACAATTGAAAAGAAAAGGTTAATGTTGAAGAAGTGGAAGCTAGATGAATCATTCTTGGAAGAAGAAATTTGATGGAGGCAACCGCAAATGATGAAGTTGTGATCACCAAATCCAATGGATTAGGTGATTCACCCACCTCAAACTACATAAAGAGGTATGTATGGAATTGTATTTCAAATTGCTAAATCATACATCAATTCCTAATATTGAGTGCAAAAAAGTCCAAATGAGCATATGATTAGATACAGTAGGACAAATTTGAATTTGAACCAAGTGAATATTTGAAAGACAAGTTGCAAAAGGGAGTAATGGCCAAATGCCAGTGAAAAGTGTTAAGTAGCTGAGTAAGATTGATAGTATAGACTGATTTAGTGTATTAGCTGAGTTGAAGATCAAAGGAAGTGTGACTATCAAGTTTTGTAGAGAAGGATGAGAGACCTTTGTTACACCCACCATGTGTATAGAACATTTATGAGGCCGTAAAATTAAACTTTCAAACTATATAGTGAATTTCACTATTCATTTTGAGAACCTTTTATTCAAGTTTTCAAGAGCTACCAGATTTTGAGCAAATTATAAATAAAGTTGGGTGAATGTGTGGAGATCTTATAGCATGTTTTTAGCTTTGGAAGTAATTTGGAGCATTTGTGTTGTTATCAAGCAAAATAGAGTTTTTGAGATCAAACCCTAGCTGCAAAAATGGTATCAAGTTCAACTATTACAGAGAAAGGTGAAGTGTCAAAGGTTACTAATGTGTAGTCAATTCAAAATAAATTTGTCAAACCACTTAAGTTTAAGGCATATCTAGATATTGCAATGAAAGGAGATGCATCTAGTGCCTTGTCTTCAATCCTATTGAGGGTTATTATGATTTATGATGTAAGATCTTGTTACACATGTAAGATTGGTGAGGTTGGAGATTTTGAATTGAGGAATGTGTATTACAAGCTATGCATTGATGGAAAATTAAAGGAAGAGCATGCATATTGTCAAGGCTAGACTCACATGTGCCCTAGATTTTTTTAGGGTTTTGAAAATAGAATGGATAAAGGGTGTTTTAAGCCAACTACATGAGATGAAGTTATGGTTGGAAGGTGGAAAAATTGAGATCACTAAAAAAATATTCATCAACTTGTAGGTTACCCTATTACGGATAAAGTGAACTTCATTACTTATCAAAGCAAGGATGTGATTGAAATAAATATACTAGTAGTATGGAACAAACAAGGCATGACAATCTCTACCATGATTGATCAAGAGACTGAGTTTGTTGTACAGGTTATTGCTCACAAATTCTATCAATCAAGTCAACTTGACAGTTATCATGTATTTTTGTTAATGTAGCATGGAAGATTGTGAAGAAGTGTCATACCTACAACCTTGTCAACCTATAGTTCACACAATTGACAGAGAATTTGGAAAGTATCAAAAGAGAAAAGAACATAATGTGTAACTTTGGTTCACTACTAGTTTGCATATTCTTGTATGTGTAAAATTATTTTCCTACTATAGGTTATATCACATGGAATAAGAAGAAGACAGTGACACAAAAAATTAATAATTTTATTGTCCAATAGGGAGGTAAATTTGAAACTGTAATGAATGGTTACTTTGAAGAATTCAAATGAAAGATGAAAAATAGGTCAAGGATACCTAAATCATTAGTTGAAAAGTATTATGACAACATTTTTTTCCTAGTGGATATAGATAGGACCTATATTCAAGCTATTATCTCTAGAATTGCATGGCTAAGACTATTGGGCTATGAAATTAACATAGATGAGGTCATAGTTGTTATTATTGCATTACTAGTCAAGACCATTGATAAGGATATTGAGTCATTTGGAACAAATGAAACTACTAAAGTAAAAAATATGAGGAGACAAAAGTCTCTAAGTTGCAAAGAAAAAGAAAAGGGATGATAAAGAATTTGGAGAGAGTTCTGGGAGAAGGTGTCGAGCAAGAGGTACCACTACAAATAACTAAAGGTAAAGGTGAAGACCTATCAAGTGACAATGAAGAAGAAGAAGTAGAAGAAGAGATCAAAGGAAAAGGAAAGGAAATAGTTGTAGTTGAGCCTCAAGGTAGCAAAATGAAGAAGAAGGAAGTAAAGCATGTCCCTGATACACAGAGAATAACTAAGCAGAGAACAAGGGTAACTACTACTGCAGTTGTCGAGCTATGGAAGTAGGGAGTGGTTAAAGTAATAAAACCAACACAAGGCACCAATTTAACTAAGAGAAAGAATACCATAGATAAGGTAGAGCTGAGAAAACCTTAGAAGAAGAAAAGAAAAAGAATTGTAATTTCAAAGGATGATGATAATGAAGAAAGAACTGAATCAGAGGACACAAGTTAGTTCAGGGTTTTTGTGCACAAGAAACCCCAAAAAATTGATGAGGTATGTAAAAATATTAGGGGAAGTGCAGGGTTGTCTAGATTTCATTTTATAAAGTTTGACAAATTGAGTAAGGTTGATAAGAAAAAAGTAGAAGTGTTAATTGACATGATGGAAAACTTCAAGTACACTCCATTAGAGCTAGGAAACATGATACCTAATGAGATAAATGGAAGAATAGATGAGAAATGGAAGTTTTCATTAATGACTAAAAGGCAAATAAGGGAAGGTGCACTTTCTCAAGTAATACCAAATTTGAATAAGAAACAAATTTTCAAAGCCATGAAGGATTACAATAATAAATTTGTTCCTAAGAGGAGGGATTTCATGATTTTGAAAAGAAAAGTAGAAAGTGTTAAAGAGGAAAGAAAAGTAATTTGGAAGAAGATTTTTGATTGATTCTTGATGATGAGCAGAAAGATCAAGAAGAAAAAGGTGAGCAAGAACAAATTGAGCTAGAAAACAAAGAAGATATTTATGATAACACATAAAATCTTGCTGATACTATTCACAATATGGTACAACAAAGTGAAGGACAGATAGAGACAGTAGTGATAGATGATGAGCCAACAATTAGCCCAAATAGAAATATATTTAATGAGGAGAATGTCACAATTGAGCTAGAGAGACAAAGTGAAGGTAACATACAGACCAGGTCAGAACATATGCCAACTCATGAGGAATTGATGGACCCAAATCCTGTGATAGTGCAATTAAGATATTATCCAAAGAATGGTGCACATGAGTCCACACAACAGGTTGAATCTACACCTATTATTCCTACTATTTTTATTTTTACAATTAATCTAGATGTAATCAAGGTGAAGGAAACATTGGTGAGGCCAAGTAATAGAATATGTCATCTAATGAAGGTGAAAACACACAAGTGCCAAAATAGGAAAATGATGCCACAAAGGGCAATACCAATATTGATACAGAAGGAGAGAAGAATGAAAAGAGCCGGAATGATCAAGTAGATCAATCTACTACTAGTGAGAGACCACATACCTTAGGACCTCAAATTGAGGGAATTAAGGAGGTTGGACAACCGAGCTCCACAAGTGAACCTATTACTGATGCAGAAAAGGATAAGAATACTAAGCTTGTACAACATATTGCTAGAATAGAAGAGAATAGAAATGTTGATACTGAGGAGGCAAAAACAAATGTGGAGCACAAACAAGCTAAGGAAATGTCTAGACCAAGCTTAGAAGTACAAACTCAAGGTCTATGGCAGATTGTGTCGAGCTCCAATACCCCTAATTCCAAAGAGAAGAGTATAAAGAAGAGAAAGAGAAAGTCTCCACAAGGTATAAAAGGTAAACCTGTCACATTGGATGAAGAGATTGTGATTCATGTTGTGGATCCAACAAATTTGAGCATTGAGAAAATAAGGGAAATAAGTGACTCGCTAGATAGAAAGGCTAGGCAAGCAGAGATGAGAAAAGCTCATCAACATAGGCAAGTATTGCATGATATCAAAGATATATTTGATTCTTTTGTTGTTGATAACCTAGATAAAAAGGCCCCTATTATTGATCAGTTGATTAAGATTTTTGAGAAGGTTAATGATCTTAACATTAATACTCAAGAAAAACTATGGAATGGTTAGAAAGGAAATTTGAGAACAAGGTGATGGAGAAAGTTGCTACTAAAATTGCAATAAAATATGTTGAACTTTCTACCCTTGTAAATGATTTGTAAAAATTAGTTTTGAGTGTAAATACATTATTTATGAAATTGTGCCAAGTTTCCCCATTTACAAAAGATATAAGAGACCAAACGGACAAGATTGATGTTGATTTACAAAAAAGTAGTATTACACTAACCTTGGATGCAACTTCAAATTTAGTACATTTTTCAAAGTCAAGATTTTTGCAAGGGAAGTAATTTGAGTTTATGGAAGAGGAATGTAAAGTAAGAGCAAAGATCACAAAGATGCAAGCTTTGTTGACACCTCAATTGGAGGTAATGCAATGACATTTGCAAAATACCAAGGAACTAATTCAAAGTAATTAGAACTTGTCTATTGTAGACAATATAGTGAATTTAACTGCCAGGTTGGGGATTGAACTCCATGTTCTTGAGACACTCAATACTAATTGGGATAATATAATGGACATAATCATGCAATTGCACCAACTATTTTTTACTAAGTATGGTATAGTTCCTAATCCCCAACTTAATATTACTATTAGGCAATCATGAAAAAAAAAAAGAGAGAAATAATATTGTATAGAGAAACATAAGGGAGGAATTTTGAAGATCGAGAAACAAGGCAATGTACATAGTTACTGAGCTAAAGTATGGAGCACACTCAAAGGGGGAGTTACATTTTTTTTGAAGTTTTGTTATGTATGCATTTTTTTATCATGACCAAGTATTTTTGCCACTAATGCAAAAGAGGGAGATTGTTGACCCTAAAGGCAAATTGTCTATTAGTGCAAAACACTTAGTCATTTACTGGGCAATGTTGGTCAGTCATCACTACAACTGAGCCATCATACATGTTGAGCTACAAAGTGTAGAAGAGAACAAGTTTAGTTTGTGTCAAGGCATATACAGTTGTGGAGTGTACATAAGCATCATTGAGTATATACTGTTGGGTGATGCGACGCGCTCCCCTGCCCATAGGTGGTTAATTATGTGGTGTTCCATGTTCACTAACAGTCATGGCTTTTGGTGCAATGGCAAATGGATCCTTACAATTGGTATCAGAGCCTGGTTTTGGCCTGATCATGGGTTCAAATCTCCCCGGTGCCATCCCGACCCGTGTAAGCACCTGGTATGCGCGTCGAGGGGGAGATTGTTGGGTGATGCGACGCGCTCCCCTGCCCACAGGTGGTTAATTATGTGGTGTTCCATGTTCACTAACAGTCATGGCTTTTGGTGCAACGGAAAATGGATCCTTACATATACAATATCCAAGAAAAGAAGGGATAAATAGTATATGTCGAGAAAAGTTCATGCCAAGGGACATCATGAAGGATCAAGCATGGTCGAGCATTGGGAGGTATATGCACCGAGTAACACAATTTTTTGTATTTGAGTTTGGAAAGATACAAACTCATATGTAAACCATTTTGTTGACCTAAAAACATGTTTTTATGTTCAAAAAGCTAATCATGGAGGTGATCATGCCTATAATTATGCATCAGTAATCCCTATGTGCTATGATCAACCAATTAGAAAATAGGAACAACTAAGCGATAGAAAGAATGAGTACTAATCATTGATCAAGATCTAGAAGTTTCTTTAGATGGCTATAAAGCAAGGGTTTAACAAAGAATTTCATGTTTTTTAAGTTGTTAGTAAAGGAATCATGAAGTTGAAGGTAATTCAGAGGTTGAAGGACTAATGCAACCAAATAGTGTAGAGAGGAGATATTGCAAATAAGTCATAGAGAGGTGATTACATATTGGAAAGAGAAGAAATGTCATCTACATTCAAGTGTAAACTGAAGGATCAAGGTACTGATTACATTCTAACCAATATATCAGGTGAATTTCTTAACATAGTGATCCTAACATGCAAATTGCAAATCTCTTAATAGAGTGCTCACTTTATTGAGATGTAAAAATCCTTTAACTAAGATAGACTTAATAGTCTTCTAATATTTTAATAGAGTAGACCCTTATAGGGTATATCATCATAAGTGATCAAAATTGTAGCCCTACCAGGCACACTTTATTGTTGTAGTAGTGAAGATTTTGTGGGTGTCATCCCCACTGCAATTTTACCTTCATCTTGGGGGGTTTCTATTGGAAACAATTCTTCAAATTATATAATTCCATTGATGTTACACAAATGTCGGTATTAACCAAGCATATTCAGTATTGATCGAGTAGTTAGATAATGAAGAAAATTCAATTTTAACAAAACAATCAGGTAATGAAGGATATCCAACTTATAGTGTTAACTGAGTGGTTAGGCATCAAAGGACTTCTATTAACCAAGTGATTAATCTCAATATTGACCAAGTGACAATAGAATACACTTGTCTAATAATTACCTAATTGAGGCTAACTTTTTGGATGTTTAATGATTATTTGAAAGGGTGTTCAAGCTGACCTATCGAAGCTTATGATTTTATTTTTAAAGGTCAAGTAGTGAGGATAATATATGCAAGTGGAATACATGGAATAAGATGAATATGCAATCAAAAGAAAAGGCAGAGCAAGAAAGTGTGGAAGATAAGCTACAAAGAATATTTTGATCAGTAAGGATCCAGAGGTCAAGCCAAAATAGAGATTTGAATCTACAAAGGAAGTTGCTTCACAAATCAGGTCAAATTGATGTTAACTTCTAACCATTGTAGCAATGAAGAAATCTCTTAATAGAGTTGATTGTAAATCCTTTAACAAGGTGACATTTCAAGATTGAAGTGTTTGAAGACCTCTAACCAAGCCACTTCGAATAGGATGAACTAAATCCTCTAACAAGGTCATACTTAATAGTATGTTTTGAAACCTTTAATGGGGTTGGCTCCTAATAGGGCTCACTTCAAAAGAGTAAAAAATATTGTAACTAGTTGCATGGTGGTTTTCCCAAATTGGGTTTCCACATTAAATCTTGGTGTAATTTGTGTTTATGTTATTTTCTTTATGCTTTATATTTCTACAACTATGTTACTAAAGATTAAAATAGATTAATATTCAAAAGAATACTTGTTTAACTGAGTTACAACAATAACTTATTTTTAACTAAGTTGAACAATATTACATTACCAGTGAAAATTTTGATTTGACATCTAGGGACTAGGAATTTTTTTAGAGTAATTGATTCACCCCTCCCCTCTCAGTTACTCTCTTCATTTCCAGTAACTGGTATCAAGACATTTGGTGCTTGTAGGAAAGATTTCAAGGACCTAAACTAAAGTTCAAGATGTCATACAGAAAGGAGTTTTGCAAGCTTAATAGAGAAAACTTTTCACCATGGCAGAAATTGATGAAGCTACACCTATCAAGTATTGGAGGTGTTGGTCTATTCTACTTGGAAAGCAAATATGTGGCACCACCCAAACCTATGATTGTGGAACATATTGAAAGAGATAAAGGATCACAATATAATGATGATTGATATAGCTTCCTCTCTCAACTATTCTTAGTTTAATGAGGTTACAGATTGTCCAACTACATTTGAAATGTGGGAAAAACTATAGAAATTTTATGGAGGTGATAAAAATGTGCAAAGAGCCAAGGAAGAAAGTTTAAGAGGCAATTTTGATTAAATGAAAATGAAAGAAGGTGAGAACATTGTCTAATAGAGTGAAAGAATCAACGAAAGTGTGAGTGTAATTAGAGTTGGAAGAGGAAAAATAACTGATGAAATAATGGTTAGCAAGGTACTAAGAACTCTTCTTCCTTTTTATGAAATTAGAGTTTTAGCAATACAAGAGATGAGATGCAATCCTAAAAATAATATAACCTTGGATGCACTTGTGGGAAGATTGACTACTTTTGAATTGGATAACATTGATAACTATTCTCCTAATCCTAACAACTTTGAATCTACATTCAAAGGCAAACTAACTCTTGGTAGGAAAGGAGGAAACTCAAAAGGCAAATAGGTTGATAGTGAAGAAGAAGATGAAACATATGAAGACCTTGAAGTCATTGAAGCCCTACTTGAAAAAAGACTATCAAAAGGGAAAGGAAAATTCAAAGACAAGATTTCATTGATTTGTTTCTCATGTGAAGAGGTTGGTCATATTGCAGCAAGATGTCAAAACAAAGAAGATAAATATGAGAAAAGAAATGGTAGGTTCAAAGGCAAGAAATACTTCAAGAACTACAAGGACTACAAAGACAAAGGTAAGAAATCTTGTTACATTGCTAAAGATTTTGATAGTGATGATAATGAAGAAGAAGTAACTTATATAGTTGTTAAGGATGAATCTAATAATGAGGAAAATTAAAAGATGGCACTCATTTCTCATGTTAGAAAAATGATACATGGATCATAGATAGTGGTTGTTCGCATCACATGATTGGTGACAAAACTAAGTTTGAACATTTAGAACACTATAATGGTGGAAGTGTTAGATTTTGAAACAGTGAACCATGTTATGTAAAAGGAAGAGGATTCATAGAATTAACTAAAGGAATCAAATGTGCAAATTCCTATTGGGTTGAAGGATTGAGACATAATCTACTTAATGTGGCACAACTGAACAATATAGGATACAAGGTAGAATTCATGAATGGCAAAGCTAAAGTATTGGATGGAAAAGAAAACTTGGTTGGGACTGGCAATTAGACAAACGATAATTTATTTTACCTAGATCTCATTGGAAGTACATGTTTATTGACTCCAATGGAGTAAAGTTGGCTATTGCATAAAAGGATGTGTCATGTTAACTTTGATAACCTAGTTACTATAAGCAAGAACAAAAGAGTAAGAGGCATACCAAATTTGAATAAACCTAAGATGGGTATGCGTAAACAATCTCAAATTGGAAAGATGAGTAAAAGAAGTCTCCAAAGTAAAGTCTTTTAATTCTAAAGAAGTTTTGGAACTACTTCATACATATCTTTGTGGACCAATAGGTATAAAAGCTACTGTGGAGACATATATTTCATTCTATTTGTTGATGATTATTATATGATGATGGCTATAATGTTCTTAAAAGATAAATCTGATGCTTTTCAAAAGTTCAAAGGTTATTTGGCTAGAGTTGAGAAGGAAATAGGGAAGAATCTAAATTGTTTGAGATCAACTAGAGGAGGTGAATTTATCTCAAATGAATTCAATGAGTTCTATAATGAAAGAGGAATCAAAAGACATGTATCAATGCCTAGGACACCAGAGAAAACTGGTATAGCAGAAAGAAGGAGTAGATCCATCATGGAGTGTGCAAGACCACTAATGACTAAGAAAAATGTTGCACCAAAATACTAGAGAGAAGCAATCAGCACAACAGTTCATACACTAAACCAAGTTCAACTAAAGAAAGATACAAACAAAACACCTTATGAACTATGGCATGAGTACAAGCCTAATGTTTGTTATCTCAAAGTATTTGAAAGTAAATGTTATATCTTGAAAGATGTAAGGAGAGGAAAACTTGATGCCAAAAGTGATGAAGGTATATTCCTAGGTTACTCCAATAAAAGTAAGTCATAAAAATGTCTAAATCTTGCTACTCACAAAGTCATAGAAAGTGCACATGTGAAGATTGATGAATTTGCATAAAGAAGTGAAGAATAGAGTAACAAGGATCCTAAAGACTACAGAAAGTTTTTTTACTATGAGGAGGAATTTGAGACTTTACCATAAATAGTTGAATCCAAGCAACAACAAAGTGAACCTAGTAAATCACAAACAAAGAAACTCGAGTAATAGACAGTACAACCTGAGTTACAGTGAGAGGAACCCGAGTTATAGACAAGGGAGCCTAGGAAAAAGGCAAAAGATCATGGAGAACTAAGTTCAAAATCAAGAAAGAAAGATCCAAGACTTGTAAAATATGTCAAAAGACATCATGCACCTGAACAAACAATTGGAGGAGGGATAGATGGCATACTGACAAGGAACAAATTAAAAGATACATGTTTTTTTAGTGAAATTGAACCTAGATCTATAAAAGATGCTTTAGAAAATAAAGGTTGGATAGAGGCAATGAATGAAGAAATTGAGCAAATAGAAAAGAATCAAACGTGGTCTCTTGTACCTAGACCTAAGGATAAGAACGTAAATAAATGAAAAAGGAGAATTAACAAGGAACAAGGCAAGACTAGTATGCAAAGGTTATGCACAAGAAGAAGGTATTGACTATGAAGAAACATTTTCCCCTGTTGCAAGACTTGAAGGAGTCAGAATACTTCTAGCATATGTTGCACAAAAGGGATTCAAAGCATATCATATGGATGTAAAATCAGCTTTCTTAAATGGAATCATGGAAGAAGAAGTCTACATTGAATAGCCTAAAGGTTTCATTGATCCAAACAAAAGGGACATGTGATGTAAACTTCACAAAGCTCTATATGAACTAAAGCAAGCTCCAAGTGCATGGTATGAAAGGTTGCATGGATATCTAGTAAGAATTGGTTTTGAAAAGATAAATGATAATAGTAATTTGTATATAATGTGTTGGAATGCTTTAGAATAACTGAGAGGGGGGATGAATCAGTTATCTAAGGTCCAAATGTACAGATAAAACTTTTTAGTACTTAACAAATACATGTGCATGCATTGATCATCCAATATATTAAACTATAGTATATTACTATCCAAGGTCAAATGAAATTTGCATAAATGTAAACATGAAATACCACAAAATCATTTACACAATTTGACACAAGGATTTTATGTGGAAACCCAATTTGGAAAAAACCACTAGTAATGTGCTACTAATTTTCACTCTTCTGAAGTGAGTTATGTGAGGAGTCAACCCTATTAAAGGTTACAATGCACATTGTTAAATGTGACCTTGATTAAAAAAATTCAATCACCCTATTAGGAGTGAACCTTGTTAGAGGAATTTAGAACATTCTATTAGAATGTCACCCTATCAAAGGATCTACTCATGACTGTTAGGTAAACCTTAATCCACGGGATTTATCTAGACCGATGCAGTTGTTAGAAAGTAATAGTAGGACTTGAGCTAATAACAAAACAACTCACTCACAGATTACATATCTATTATTCAGTCCTCCATATTGCTTGGCATTCATCCCCTTCATCTCTAAAAGCTTCTTCACCCTTCAAGCCTTCACCTCCTTAAGACTTCTTGCTTAGTATGCCAACTGCAAGTTCATTCCTTCAGCCACCAAATGAAGCAAAACCTCAAGACTCCTTGTCTCTCTCTGGTTTGCACTATGACACTTTTCTTATGGCCTATTACCTCATTATATAGAGAATTTAGATCTTTTGTTGCTTCACCACAATTGTTCAAATTCAACTTCAAATAGTTTATCTTGAATTATGTGCCACCAGCTCATCATACTTATCTTCCACATGCTTCACACAATTCAAGAAATCAACTTTGTCAACTTAGATTCGTCAAATCTTCGATCAAACTCATTTTACTAGCACTCGGCAATAACATGTTGTTTGCTCAACAATAATTGTCTTTTGATGCTTGGTCAACACTAGGTTTCTTAGCATACACTAAGTTTAAATAGTGCTCAATACACACTAAACTTCCTTTACTCAGCTTATATTGGATTTCTCTTTGCTCAACACATATTGAATTTGCTCCATCGCAACTAACTTTCTACTTAGCCTACACTGACTTGCTCAACTTTGATTGTTTTCTCAATCAAGCTTGGAAGACATATTTCTTTGCTTAGCCTTCTTCTTGTCTTTGCTCAAGTATACTTTCATTGTAGCCTTAAGTAGATAAACAATACACTATATCATTAAAGTCTTACTTGGTCTTAGTGCATCTTTTATACACCATATAACTCAACATTTCTCTAGGTACTCTTATTATCCTTTCTTTTCAAATCCTCTTCATCAATCAATCAAATGATAGCATTCAAACCAAATGAGCAATTATCTCACCAGCAAGTAGCAAGTTTGACATCAATGACAAAATAATGATAGGTTTCATCAATCTTCCCATTTCTATACTTCAACAATCTTCTTCATTTCAACAATCTCCCTCTTTGGCATTGATGGCAAACCAATACCAATAACAATACCAAAAAGAAACTTAATATCTTGTATTGAAATCTCTCCCTGTATCAGTATTAGTCCTTCTTCTGTATAGGCTACAGTCTCTCTTCTTCTTCAGATATTCAATGTAACTCTTTCTCTTTCACATATTTCTCCCTCTAGTTGATCTCTTTCTTTTCTAGTACTAAGTCCCTCATACATGGTAATGCAAATCTCTTTGTATATTCTCCCTTAATACATTCTACCTCTTTAAGAACAATATCAAAGACTTGTCATCTTCTCATGTAGATATCAACAATTTAGGTTCTCCCTTTGTCACCTTGCATGTGACTGTAAATCTTCTATTCCAGCTCCTTCCTTACGTCATGCAGTTCCTAAAGTAAGATCCATTGCATCAAGTTGTAAAATATGTCCTTCAAATCAGTTGATGCAAGGCGCTACTCTTGCTTCTTAAGTAGCTTCGGATATGGGTATCACCCTTAGCTTACCTCTAAGATATTCATCTACATCCTTAGGTAAAGCTTTTGTGAATATATCAGCTATCTATTCCTTTGTATTCACATATTCCATTCTCACTTCTTTTTATTAAACCAACTCTCTCAAGTAATTGCAATGTGCTTTGTCTTTGTATGCATCACAGGGTTTTTAGATATGTTTATAGAACTTGTATTGTTACATGAAATTACCATAGGTTTGGCAATTTCTTCCTTCATTCCTTGACTAATCATTTGATCCACACCACTTGTATTGTTACATTAAATTACCATAGATTTGGCAATTTCTTCCTTCATTCCTTTGAGTAACTATTTGATCCACACCACATTTGTGCAATTTATAGCAGCAACCACATATTTGGCTTCAACAGTAGATTGTGAAATACAATTTTATTTCTTGCTAGTCCAGGTAACCAATTTTTTTCCCAAAAAAAATGCTCCACCACTTGTACTCTTTATGTTATCAATGTTTCCAACCCAATCAACATCTGTATAGGCTATCAATTCAAACTTGCATTTTTTCTTGTAGTATAGACCGTAGTCTTTTGTACCTTTCATGTATCTCATAATCCTTTTAAAAGCCATTAAGTGATTCTCCTTAGGATTTGCAAAAAATCTTGGAACAATCCCAATAGCTAGTGCAATATTAGGTCTGTTATGAACTACATATTACAATTTTCCAATCATAGACCTACAATGTTCACTAGTATAAAAAAAAACAATATATCACTAAATAAACTACTAAAAGTTGTAAGTATATGACCAATTTTGATCACGTGACCATTGGTAGTTTATTGTCAGTCATTAACATGACAACCAAATTCATGACTAAACTATTTTAATCATTAATTTGGTCATTGATTTGGTTTTTGATTGTTATTAAATGGTAGTTTATTATGTGGTTTATTTGGTAGTAGATTGTTAATAAATAGTAGTTTATTTGGTAACATATTTGGTAATTAATTTGGTATTATATTTGGTGGTTGATTTGGTAGTATATTTGGTAGTTGATTTGCTAATAAATTGGGTAGTTTATTTGGTAGGATATGTGGTAGTTGATTTGGTAGCATATTTGTCGGTTGATTTGGTATTTAATTTGGCAGTCAAATTGGTAGTATATTTAGTAGTTGATTTTAGTTGACTAGTCATTTATTTGATATCTAATTTAGTGGTTTATTTGTTCATTTTGATTAATTAGTACTAAATATAATTATGAAATGAGTAATTTATTGAATACCATAACTTTTAAAATACAAAAAAAAAATGATATTAGATTTGACTAAAACAGTAAAGAAAATGAAAATATTATACACATGAACAACACAAATTAAAAGATTAATTCAATATCATGATGAATGAAAATATTACACATGAACAACAATAAAATTAAAAGAACAATTCAATATCATGATTAAAAAAAGGTAGCATGGGATTAAAAGTTTTACACACACACACACACACACACACACACACACACACACACACACACACACACACACACACACACACACACACACACACACACACACACACATATATATATATAATTGTCTAAAGAGTATACACGTAAATATGATAAAAAGTATCAAAGTTGTCGAAGAGTTTCCAACTCTTTCAAATACACCTTAATAATTAGAATATATTTAAACAACACTTCCAAAATACTGCAATATAAAATAGTGAGCCAAATTTTCTAACAAATAACACATTGATCAACTATATCATTTTCTCCAAATACTTTAGTGGCCATCATGTGAAAGTTCCATATTTCTCTTTGAGATGAACATTCCATGTAAAATAGACAAGGAGTGAACAATCCCAATATAGAAAACGCGACCATCATATGGATCCAAAACTTTAACTTTATCCTCTTCTTTGAGTTTATCAAAATATTTCTACAAAAAGAAAATGAAATAACATATTAGATTACATGGGTAATGAAAGGCCAAAAATATAAAATGCAATATTAATATAGTACTTATGATCAATATTCATTTTTCATTGTTAAAGGTAAACTATTCTTATAAAAAATTAAGGACACTCACATAATGTTAAATAAATTGATAATATTAAATAAATTAAAAATATTGGGATTTTAATGATAAGATTCAGGAAAATGACTTATGAAGAACAATGAATATGAATGTATTATGGTAGGTAGTTAAAGTCCCTGAATTATGAGGCAACAATAACCATTAAAGTTGACTATGAATATGCATTCATGTACATACAGTTAAACCTTTATGAAATTTCATGATTTTTTTTTCAATGTCTCCCTTTGTTTGGAAGTTAAAGCAGAACCTGAACTCTCTTTTCCCTCATTGATTAATTTTCTGCAATTGAATCTAAAATAGTTCATTAGAAATCTCAACTTGCTCTTGTAATACTTTTTAGAGATTTGTCCACCAACAGTGTCAAAGGTATTTTCCATTTTTTGTATAAAACATTCCACGCATTGTGTATCTTGCTTTACAAAATTTGATTTGCAAATATCCAAATGGAACTGACATCTAATGGTTCTTTGTTTTTCAAAATTTATCTCTCTACTCAATTAGTATTCACGAGGAGTAGAGAAACATAGCTATTAAATGATGTCCTATAGTTGGAAAATACGCTATAATGTCATCTTAAGCTTTCTTACACTTGAATCTATGGCATCCAATATGAAGAAAGCTTGTTTTGGTTTGTAATTCTCTATAATCATGTGGGACTTATTTCTATTTTGGTTTTTTGTTGTCATAGCATTAGTTACAGTTATATAGGTATTTGTGTAAGACCCGTTAACTCACTAACAATCCTAATTCTAGGGAAGCACCACAACCAAACTTTTTGAGGGCCATTCTAATGGTAGACATGTAAGTAAATTCAATCAATTTAGTCTCGATTAGTGCATGTATTTAAGAGATTAATTTCTTGTAATTGATTTGTTAGTGCCAATCATGTGGTTGTTGAGACTAGGATATGATTCTATTGGAGGTGAAGGGAGGTGTACATGATTTAAGGAGCTCTGCAGTTAGAAGATTAGTGCTTAGTGCTAATGAGCCAGGATGCTACTTCTAACATTTATGTCAAGTCTTGTATAGATAGCCTAGTTTATCATGATTAATTAATATTGATTTTGCATGCTTTCTAATTATTTTCCTTAGTTACCCTGGTTCACCTAAACACCCTTCGAACTAGGCCTAGGTTTGAACTGATACCTAGTTTGGGACCAATTCACTAGTGGTTCGATCAAGGTTCCAAAATGGGTCCCCCAATTCTAACATGTCTCTAATGTTCAAACCCAAGCAAATTTGGCTTGCCCAAATCAAACTAAGGTCAAACTTGGTCAAACTAAACCCTACAGACGGCCAAAAAGTGCATTAGTTTTGCAAATTTTATAATATTTTCACATCCTTCTCCATAAAAAGTGCAAGTGAAATGCTTATGTTGGCTTCTAACTCTAGGTTATTTTGTCTTTGAGAAACAACAAATAGTTGGTTAAGAAAGATTTGAATTTTTCTCTATTATTGTTGTTGTTGATCCCATTGGGCTTAACTCAGTTGCTAAG
The DNA here is from genome assembly GCA_028749045.1 of Cupressus sempervirens. Taxonomy (NCBI): domain Eukaryota; kingdom Viridiplantae; phylum Streptophyta; class Pinopsida; order Cupressales; family Cupressaceae; genus Cupressus; species Cupressus sempervirens. Next base: position 430,695,065 of record CM053788.1, read on the forward strand.
CTAACCAATATTGAAGAACTAGGAGGAGAAAAAGAAGATGGAGATGATGATGATGAAGATGGAATATTAATAAATTTATAATCCATTAGTTGAACTTGAAATAATGATACTTGAACTTGTTGTAATGAATCATGATTTAAATATAATATTTTGAATTTATAATGATGAAATTGAAATATATGATGGTATGATTACGATTCATGATGCTATGATTACAAGTTTTAAGTTTATGGTGTTTTTGTTGTTTAAAATTTTTAATTGTATGATTTTCTGATACTATGTGACATTCTAATTTTAACTTAGGCTTTATATATATATATATATATATATATATATATGACCATTTCTGGCAGGTCTCTTTTTTTGGTGGACAATAAATGAGAAATGGGCTACTTGCTGCTTAATTTTAGGTACAAGGTATGGTGCCAATTTAAGAAAGTAGATCAAGAAGATGGAAGTGAGCCAACATGCCAAGTATTATTGTGAATTATTTGGCAAGGTTAGCTAATTCTCGTGATGACTTTCTTGCTGCTTAACTTATGTCAAGCTTCAAATGGGATCTTCAATTTTATAGACTGGATGGACTGAGAACATTATTTTTTTCATTTTAGTTGAAAGTTCTACTATTGTAAAGCTACCTTTGGGTAAGAGATTTGATACTTTAACATGCATATACTCTCCAATTTGTAGTGAACAAGAAGGTAGTTCGGATCTAGGGTTGTAAGGATTGTGGGAAAGTAAAGGCAAGTGGTGCATACACATTAAAGTATGTACCTTAAAGTTAGCTATTTTATGTGTGACCTTAAAGTAAACCATTTTTGTATAGAGACTATTCAAAATGGTTCCAAATAGTTTTACATTTAAATGGAGTTTTTGAGTAGTTATAGTTCAAATAATTTGTTGTGTAATCCTACTCAAGTTTTTATGATCTTTTTGTTGTTTATGTTTTTATGGCACTTCTAGTGTTGTCACAGTGCACAACACCATTAGAAGATTGAGCGAGCAGATAGAAAGTTGATTCTTTTTTCCTATTCTCCATGAAGTTAAAAATTTTATTTAGAAAGTAAGGAGGAAAGATCTTGAACCAAATGTTGTTTTGAAGAGCCAAAATTAGTCCTATGAAATTTTCCTTCAATTTTTGTTGTTTTGAAACTATACCAATAACTTTTATTGAGCTTGTGTTGTTGGTCAACTATTTATAACTATTGTGTGCAACTTTCAAAATGCATGAAATGAAAATATAAGATAGAAAATTCAAGAAAATGTAAGCTTCTTATATCATTATGGTCATTTCAAATCTTCTTGTTGAATGGCTTATCAGTCCTCTTTATGGCTAGTACTAAAGGATAGTTCAAGTACATTATGATTTATCTAGATTCTAAACCTTGATATAATAAATTGCTTCATCTAAAATTTGAAAACTATTACAATTTTTTAACATCAAGCCAAGGAAGGATTTACCCTTTAAACATAGTTTATAAGCATTCATTTTCTGTATAGCTCAGTTTATATTTTAAGATTTGTATGTGCAAACCTCAATCTAAATGTTGTTGATGATCATTTTCTAAGTAATTAAATTTGAAAATGTCACACAAAACCAATGCAATCTTGAAGATACCCATATTACAATCAAAATATAGCTCAAAACATAGCTTTATACTGTTCTTAACATTTTCTTGAAAACTGTGTGCAAATGTGAAACAAATCATGAGGAACAAGGGGACTAACTTATTTTATGTTTGCAGTGTTGCTAATATCAGGGTAAATTTCAAGTATAGAACAATCATTTTTCAATGAGTTATCTAGGCAGATGGTGACGGTTTTCAAAATTCTACAATCTGGGTATCGTGTAGAATGATGTCATTTAGGTCTTTTAGAGGCAAATTCAGCATAACATGAATGGAGATGCATGATCTCAAAATTCACAAAGCAACGGAAAAAGAAAGATATCAATAAAGGGTTGTAGCTACAAGGTCATGAATCATTTCTGCCCAAATCTATAGAACATGAGCACAAAAAAGTACTCACATGGTGGCATATACAAATAGAGATTGCAAAATTATTGAAACCATCATATTTACTTCAATACAATGAAAAGAGTATTGCATAGATAGCTCATGGGTTCAACAAACATAGATACAAATCGCATAATTCTTTGATCTTCCATGACTTGTTGTCTAGATCTATAAGATCAAGATCAAAGTCAAAGTCGCAGTTATAAATGGAGTAAAATCCAAAACCCATAATGTTGGTATAGCAACATTATGAGTCGAAGGAACACTTTTTTCTAAACAAAAAAACATGAACTATACAAAAACCTCTATTTTTCTTAAATAAAATAGTAGGTCTAAACAGAGAACCCTCATTATTCAAAGTAGCTATAGCAAATCAAAAGTTAGAAAATATTATCAACATGATCAACATATCCAAACAGATGAAAGGAATTGCATTTTGAGAAAAAAAAAATTAGCCACAGTTTGATTTGCAAAGATTTTAAATCAAAAACTTCCAACATACACAAGGGAATCTTTCAACAGTAAACCCTCCATGGAGCTAAATTTTGTGCAAACCATAATAAAGAAAAATCAATAGAGTTAGAGTGTATGTTTCCAACACTAACCAAAGAAGAAGATATTTAAACATGGTTGCAGAGTAAGAGTGGATCAACAACAGTGGGATACTCAGATTCAATGACCAACAAAGAAATAATTATAAAGAGCCTGTGTCAGCTAAGAAGGAAGAGGCCCAAAATATAGGGAAAAATCTCAGAATTTCTAGATAAAAATTAATTCATACCTGTGCAAAGAAGAGATTTTGCAGATTTCTTAAAAGTCTCAAAAAACATTGTGAAACCCATAGAGCATCGACAATTTTCATCATCTCAAATATATATATATATATGTATATATATATATATATGTTATATATATATATATATATATATATATATATATATATATATATATATATATATATATATATATGTATATATATATATATATGTATATATATATATATGTATATATATATGTATATATATGTATATATATATGTATATATATATATATATAACATATATATATATATATACATATATATATATATATACATATATATATACATATATATAGATATATATATACATATATATACATATGTATATACATATCTATATATATGTATATACATATCTATATATATGTATATATATATGTATATATATACATATATATAGATATATATATACATATATATATATATATATATACATATATATATATATACATATATATATATATATATGTATATATATATATATATACATATATATATGTGTGTGTATATATATATATATATATGTACATATATATATATATGTATATATATATATATATATATATATGTATATATATATGTATATATATATATATATATATATATATATATATATATATATATATATATATATATATATATATATATATATATATATATATATATATGAATGAATGAAACCCTCCATTTTTATTTTAGCCAAAGATGTTTTGAGTCTATTGACCAAGATTTTAGTCATGAATTTTTAGGATGAACTGTGTGAGGAAAAAATTTGATCTTTTTGGAGGAAACAACATTCTTTGCCTTAGGAATGAAAGATAGAAAGGTAGAGTTGATGGTACTGATCAAATTTTTTTTTTGAACATCTTCAACTATTTGAAGAAGATCATAATTGTAATCTATTTATTACAGAGAATGAGCATACTTACTTGGACCAAATCAGTAATGATGATCATGAAGGGGTGGAAGCAAGTCAACCTATTCTTGTCAAAGTTTAAGACTACTTTGATTTTAAAAGATGTAGAGGTTTGTGGTAATGAAGATATATTAGGCAGTACTTCACAACAGGGCAGAATGAGGATTAAAGTAGATGTTTATGTAGAAAAATTTGTATTTGATCCCTTAGAAGGCCTCTCCATCTTGCAATCAACTTCCACAAAGGGAAAAGCTATTGGAATTCCTAATATTTGGGGCAGGAAACCGAAAACTGCCAAGACCAATCAAGAAGTAGTTGCAGGAATCTAGGGAACATTAGATGCAACTATTATCACTTCAAAGAGATCACCAAGGAGATGATGTATCACATGTTCTTCCTCAAATTTGGGATATCATTCGACAAGAGTCTCAGCCTAATAATTAACTTTTAGTCCCAGTCATCAATAGGCAACATGCCCTTGTTCTTTGACACATTTTTTGTTGCTACTATCACAAAGATTGCTGGAGGAGGATCAACTTGGAGGGGCCAAATTGACTTATCATCATTCAGGTTAGTTTTTCTTGTACATGGGTTGGGAATCAGAGTTTTCTTTCTAGTTCTTTCTCTGAATAGCCCTTTGAACTAGTTTATATGCTTAAAGATTGGATATCTAAACTTCATCAAGCAACCCCACTCATAATTTTGAAAATAAAGAAATTGTATACCAAATGAATTTCAACTATAATTGTGTATTTTACAATCACAAAAAATACATAACAGAAATAAATGAATGCCCTAATGGGAAGATGCTTCCAATTACATGTGTTAGTTGCTTTATTAAATCATTTTAGGAACAAAAATAGAATACCCACACCCTGTTAAAAGCTCATCAGAAAAGATGTGGAAATGTACTCTAAGGAAATGCCCCCAAAATTATTTAAGGTCATGACATAGCTTTACGCATTTACCATTTCTGTTGGAAAAAACTTGACATATACCCCAGCACTTGAAACCTACACTGTTCTATGACTCAACAAAGTAAGAAGCTTGAATTTGTTCTAGAATTCAGTAATGTCATGTCCAACTCTGCTTTTCATGCACATATTGTAGTCTATAGCTCCAATTGGAATAATTTTCAATATCTAATAAGTGCTTGTACATGAAAATCATAATATCTGCCAAGTATTGTCCTAAATACACAACATCTTCTATCACTTGGAATTTAAACAAAAGCACAAAGTATCATCCTTGGAAATGCAATTTCTATTCTAATTTTCAAGTTACTTTCCATACTTGGGCAATTTTCAACGTTGCTTCCTTAATGCCTTCACTCTCTTTTCCATGCATAAACTCAACATTTTCTCAATAAAAGTTGACCTTTTCCTCTTTCCTACTTGGAATTCTCTATATATACAAATTGAAAAGTTCAAAAGGCTTCACATTCCATTTTTGTCTACATAGTAGCAACTTCAGTATTTCTACTAGGTGATGATTTTTAAATCACTATGGTTGGGTGAATTCTTTGTTGTAATTGATATAATTTTCTTCACTATAGAAATTAACAATACTGTTTTTTCAAATTTTCTTCAAAGTTTGAACACTAACATTTTTTTTCCAAGTGATCCTCATGATGGATCATCACAAACATGCCTCTCATAGAAGTACATTGTTCATATTAGTTGGCCAATTTATGTAGATAGATATATAATTTTATCGTGCATACTATATTGATGGCATTTTAATTAATCAAGGACTTACTACTCTCTAACTTCTTGTAGTGATCAGTTATTAAATATTTAGTTTATGACAATAAAATTCATGGAGCAACTGAACAAAAAAAATCTTCAAAGATTTAGTTTATGTAACAATATTCGGTACTCAACATATAATGATTTGGTCAATAAGTTATATCATGTGCCATCCCCAAAGAATCTTCTATATAAGTAGACAAAGCACAAGCCATAGTATACAACAATAATCAGACTCAAAATGCAATAAAGCAATATTGGAATTTTAGATAGCAGCACAAATTTTAACCCTCTGCCAATAAGACAATAATAATGAAGATGCTCATAAAAACCCTTTAAAATGGTGCAATCGACAATAGATTTGAATCATTTGATCTCATGAATATTCATTTTTTTTCTTTTGGGCCTAGTATCAGGTGTTTGTCAAAATAAATTTGAGCAAATTGCTTGACTAGAAAATTGCTATACAGTATACGATGTCCCATCATTGCCTACACTACTTGTTGATCTAAAGTTATAGCATTTTGGAAGTTGGTGATCCCCATTGAATTCACAGTTATTTCTCAAGCATATATACAGTGAAATGCAGTGGTATTTTTCCTATATATTTCTTGTAGTGAACTGAACTGCAACAACTGACATTGAAGCGATTGATCCTAAGCTACTATCAAGGCTTTCAACCCCCCTAATGAACTCTTTCAAGTTGTTTTGTTATAATAATTTACATGCTTTTGGTCTATGCATGTGCAATTGGTTGCTTTATAATTATCAATTTTGGATGTTTGGTTGGTATCATGGGAATAACAATATAAAATGAATTGTTCATATGGCACAACACTTGCTGAAGGTTTTTCAAATGAGCTAGCAAACTAAGAAAACTAAGTGGGCTTAACCTTGAAGAAAATTAACAATCAAGCATGCTTGAATTGGAGCAATATTGGGACGGGTGACCTTCCAAGAAGGCCCAATGGTTCACCCCTTGTGAGCATCACCTAGATGCAATGAATGCTAAGTGCTCTATAGTTAAGCGCACTCAAGTTTAAGTAGTACAAAGATGGGAAACCTCTTAGAAAGTCTTGATGCTTAGCCTCAATGAGCATCACCTAGATCCAATGAGTGCTAAGTGTTCTATTAATTCTCATGAGAGATGGGTTTATTTGAACCACTACTCATGAAAGATGGGCCAATGAGTTTGACTAAAAAATACATAGTTAAATCTTGATAGCAATATCACAATTTGACTTGCTATGGAAATTATCTCATGCTTATCATCAGATGTTGGTCTAGTTGATTATTCCTTTTGTAAATTAAACTTACTACTAATAGTTGAGAAGGATATCGATGGAAAAATGGGCAATGATGGTTATATTCAATATTAGTATTAATGAGTCTTTTCAATTTTTTTTAATAATGTTTGTAAGATATACAGTTATTGTTATGGGACTTGGTAATGGATGAATAGTGGCACCAAACCAAAAAATTATTTTAGGGGAATCTTTTATGTTCAATACGTGTAGTCAATTGTCTCATTGTTAGAGTTCTAAATCACATTTTGGATGTCTACAGGAGGGCAACGCACATGCACAATGGTTGCAGAGCCACTAATTGCTAAGGTGAGATTTTTGGCAACTAGTAAATATAAAATAGGCCTCTTAAGACCCTATAGTATATGTCATATTTATAATAGCTTACCCAATGTTTTAAAATCACTAAGTACTCATAGCTTTTTCACAGGTTCCATTTACTTACAAGAAAGTTCCAGAGAAATTCATCAGTTTGCTACATTAGTTTGATGCATTAGCAACCCAAAGATGCCTAGGTTTGTCTTGGATGGACCCATGGAGTGTAGGAAGGACCTTGAAAAAACCCATAGGGGACCGAAGCTGGACTCCATACCTAGGTCAGACTAGACCAGAATGCAGGGTTTGCTACTAGCCAATATAGTGACATGGTATGACACAATTCAGAGGAATATTTCCTAAACTTTGGTCATTGATAACACTCTAAAGAAACACATAATACATACATCAAATTAGTCATGGACCTAGGATGCTATTATATCTCCATGACGAAGGGCGCTTCCCTTAATACCATAAACTCATAATAGAAAACAAAGAAACAACAGCAAATGTGAGAAGAAAAATATGGAGTTCTTATTTGCACCACAAATGTAGAATTATAGAATTCACAAGTACAATAAGCTAACCCACATAGGCACCTTCATTACAGTAATCTGCAAGACAAGCTGCAAACTATCACCCAGAGCTCCCCTAGACAATGTTCAGGGCTTTCTTAAATAAGCAATTTTATACTGCCCAAGAAGGTTCTAGATGCTCAAATTTAATACCTAGAGCCCAAAGACCCTAACAATACATATAGATCCAATGAGTGCTAAGTGTTCCATTTATTCTCATGAGATATGGATTCATGTTGAATCACTACTCATGAAATATGGGTCAATGAGTTTGACTCAAAATCACACAGTCAAATCTTGATAGCAATATCACAATACATATAGAGTCAATTAAATACATTTTTGACAAATTATTTTAGATATTTCGATAGCTCAACATCAAAAGGCCATAACTTTCAAACCGTTGCTCTAATTGGCTATTATAACCACTTTTCAGAAATGCCAGCTCTTGATCTACAGGCTTGGAACTATGCAAGTGCCCTTCTATCGAGTTTTCAAACCTCATCTGGGCACTCAAAGGCCTCCAATGGTGAGCTTAAAGATTTTTCCACCAAAAATTGGCAATAACATCTCTAATACTTAAGCTGGAGCAATGAGATTTTTATAGTAGGCTTATAATTCCAAAATGAACCTTCCTATAGAAAATGAGAGCATTTCGAGCTCATATGACAAACTTACTAGAAATAGCAAGTTCTCATAAATAATAACCACCCTGTCTACTAGTCCTTATTAAAATAGAAAAGACTGAAAAGAAAATATTTTTGGGTGATGCAAGATTGCTCTTACACCTAGGATGCTCCTGCATCACTCCAATTTGATTCAAATGCTTTCTACCCAAATTGTTCATGAGCCATGAGTGAATCAAAGGTTTTAGCACAAACTAGTGTATATGGACATGAAAACTACTCTTGCTTCTCAATTGACTTAACTTTACTCAGAGTAAGTTATTGAATCATCAAAGCTGTGAAAAGAAAAAGATTTCAACAATTTTTAATGGATTGAAAATTAGTTTTACCTTAGCATTACTACACTTTATTGAGTAGAACAAGGACTACATGATTTGCAAGTAGTTGACAATTCATCTAACTCCAAGTCCAACTTCCTAATGAGTCTACCAAATATGCACCAAGTCCATGTTTGTACACTATTCTATAGAAAATTAATTTAGATATCATTTTTGGGAATCAACTATTTATTTCGTAGTTTGCATTGTTTTGTTCTGATTATTTTGGGTAGCAAATCCAATTCACAAATTAGGCTTCCAAAGATTTTACAAGTCTAATCCTGGTAACATTACATATGGCCACAAAACAATATGTTGTGGCATGCCTCCTAATCTGAAAATCCTTGATTCGGGCTTCTATGAGCAGGTCAACTACCCTAACTTGGAGGTTGTGGTGGGATTGAAGGTGGGGATTGTTGAGGAGCATTGTTCCAGGGATAAGTCTCATCACATGTACAAGCAAGGAATGAAGGGAAAGAAGCACCATCATGGGCATTATCAACGCTCAGAGAGGCTGAGGAAGTACAATAGAGAGAAAGGAAGAAAGAAGAGGGTGAAGTCCAATAGGGAGAAGGATAAAGATGAGAAATTGAAAAGGAAATCTTTATTATGGGACATGGGACATGGACCTAGGGTTCTCTTCAGATCTCTACCTAACAATTAAAAGGTAATGTGGAAACTTGTAGCGCAAAAATTCATGCATGATTCTATCAAATTGTGGTCCAAGTTTGAAATGAACTAACTTCCCTTGCATGAATATGTATCTAGGGTACTCATGATAAATTTGAGGGTCCTGAATGTAAAATGGAGATTGCTAATAAGCATTCTAGTGTTTATAATCATGTCATTAAAAGTGAAGATTATAGAGAAAAATAAATTCCAAATATTGAAGTAGATGGGTGCATTCGAGAAGAATGAGGCAAATATGAATGTTGAGAAATCCAGATCTGTATCAATTGTTAGGACTCATCCAACATAAATGTTGGGTGATAGTTTTATCTGCACTGCACCCTTTGAATCGAATGTAAAAAATGATTTAAAAAATCACTCTAGTACTAGAAAGTGGTAAAAATTTTACCCATAGGAAATCTACTGATGCTCAGCTTGAATCAAGTGAATTAGTAGGATTCATAATTAAACAAGAGTCCCAGGATGTAAAAAGTGCAGTAGAAGATCATTTGGCATACGATGCCGAGAAGGATAATATTGATCATGGAAATTTTACACATCCTCCCATCAATGCCAAACAAGCTATTTTTGTAGAAATTCCATCTTCAAATTCTATGTCTAAAAAATATCTTCAAGTTGATACTCTTTCATATCACATAATTACTTTCACATCATTGATTGGTGGTATTATTTTTTATTCTTCCATTAGATTAAAGAAAGTGCAACGTGAGGTAAGGGATGAATCAAGTATGATAGATGTGAAGACAACATTGTGGTTAACTACTCATGCCATTTTCTTGTTTACAATCCAAGCAATTAGCTACATCAGGAAATTCTATTGTAAAGGAAGGAACACAGTTTTTAGGCCTAGTGGGATGGCCCTCAAGGCCAGATGATGGTTTGCAGTCATACAAGAAGGTTCCTTTGGGGAAGAAACAAATAGAAGATCCTCTCCAGGATAGCATAGATGTTGATGATTTGATTGGAAAGTTAGGACAAATAATAGTCATTAGTTTCACAGTAGGAGAGTCCTTCACCATCAACTCACTATCCAAGATTCACAATGGGATAATTAATATATTCAACAAGTGCTATGGATTTATCAATGCAACTACCAAGTGCAAAGTCTAGAGATGGAAGCTCAAAATTAAGTCCTGTGGTAGCCCATTCGCACAAGAATACCACTTCCAGTGTTGGTCAAGTTATCAGACCATCTATAAATCCACCATCCTCTTCATCAACTACTAAGTCAACCAATCTATCAAAAGCAACATTTCAGGTTATGTAGTCTAGTAGATTTTAAAAATGAAGTCAATAATGCTTTTGGAAATTTTGAAATTCAGCAAGTCCATTCCAAGTTCCTCCTAATGTATTGTAATTCAAATCAGTTGTGAAGGATAATGTAAAGTACTCAACAAATTCTATAGTGAAAGCAACAACACATTGCAAGTCAAGTATTCTACCTGGAGCTTCCAAGCATGTTGTGTCAAATTCAAAGGTTCATAAGTCCTCTACATCTTCAAAGTCATCCTTTGGCCAGAATGTACGTCATTCATCAAGTCCTATAGAGCAAGTATCTATAGTGCAGTTGCAGAATCATTTGTCAACACGGATAGAGAAAGTTACTTTTGGGAAAACTAACAAGAATGAAAAGTTGAATTTCAAGCTCTTGAATCTATGTCAAAGGAAAATACTACTTTGCCAACATACTCACTCTCAAGTTCCAAATAGTGTCTCTCCAACCTTAAGCAACAAAGAGCTTTCCCTATTGTTGTATCAGGAACTTTATATCTCTCCAAGTGTTCCTGAAGTGCTATGTGTACAAGATATTGGCAATATTCCTCAAGTGGCATCTCGAACACTGCTTGTTGGAACCTTTGTAAAGTAGCCAACTACTATTACATCACAATCTTGTTTTGTTAGTGGACAAAAAGATCACACTCAAGTTTCAAAGAGGAAGGGGAGGGAAGATAATGCAAGAGAGGGCTCCTGGCTTCCTATTCAAAGATTGGATAAATATATAAAAGTTGAGGGGCTTTTGTCTTCTCCTGACACAAGGAGACTAGAAGGTTGAAGATTTTGCATACTTAGGAAGAAAGTAGTTGTGTTCTAAATCTCAGATAACACTTACATGGCAAAGGAAATTTCCTCTCCAACTAATGTAAATACTATGATAGATGGAAGTAGTTATTCCCTTTTCTTTGATTCAAATCATGAGTCATTGTCTTAGTATCCATATATCTCTAGGTCAATTGTCAGACTATGCAGATAATATGACAGTTGAAGCCATTTTATTGAAACTTCCAGTTATAATTAATGATGTTATGAGAAAAGATCCTAAAATATAATATGAACAAATTTTTGAGACTGTCCTGCCACATTGGCAAAAACCTAGGAAACAAAATGGTCAGAGATATGTTTACACATGTCATCACTAGGTTGCTCTCAATTGTTTAAGGAATCGCACTGCGTGGACTCATCTTGTTGATCATGGACTAAAGATGGGCATGGGAAGAAAAAGATGTAGGACTAACTTGGCTACAATCAAAGACTCATAAAATGAGGAATATATTGAGGGTAGATATTTTGTTCATGAAGATGATCAACACACTCATAGATTAAGAAAATTGCATGATATGGGTACTGAGAAAAATGACTTACTGGATTATGAGAGACAAAAGAATATTGACAATGGTCCTTTAGAGGAAGTTCCTAGTGAAAAGTGTAAGTCTTGAAGGTGCATACCAGTGTCATTGAAACAAAAAGAATATATGAATGAGTTTAAGTGATCCAACAAAGAGGATAAATAGAGATATAAAATAAAGGACTCAAACTAAACTTCCCAGAAGATGAACATGGTTTCTTTACATGTAAAGATGAAAAAAGTATTAACAAAGAAGATGATAGTGACCATGTTGCTTGTATTGTGAGGATTCATTTGAAAAGCACTGATACAAGTGTTGATGATGTAGAGTCAAACCCATTAACTCTTGTGGCCTAAATAGAAAATATTAAGCAGTGTTTGAGGTAGTTTTCTACAAATAATCTCATGGTATAGTACATATGTCAAATTCATGTTTGATTTGTGGTAGATTTATCCATCTTGAAGTAATGGTCATTGTGCAAGAGAAATTATCTATATGTTATTATATAACAAAAAAATCTAATTTTTTCCAATCATTTTAATCAGTGTCTACCTAAACAACCAACACATTCATTCTATTCTTTGGCAATTTAGCTAAAGTGTTTGGGCCCAAAAGAATTTTGTAGTTCAGATTGATGTCAATGCTATCAGGATTTTGACATCTCCCACACTTTAATATCAAGTAGAGGCCACAAGAAGTTTCTATAGGCTACATCTTGAGGTTACCACAACTATGTTTATTGTTAGGTTGAAAATTGGCTATGTTAGTATTAAAGCTAATGCATTATGTGTGCTCTATTTTTTTCATTTATGTAATGTTTGATGGAATTGTGTGATTTCTAGGAGAATCAAAGCTTTCTCAAGTACAAGATAACCATTTGTCAGGTTAAAACTTACCTGAATTTTTTAGATTAGTAGTGGTGTTGCAAAATTCTTTAGACAAAGTCATAGTCAGAAATTGCACAACCATAAGCAAAGGGGAAGGGTTTCAACATCCACTCCTAGAGCCTCCTGCAGCATTGTCTAATGATGTAAATCTATCTCTTTGAAAGCCTTTTTGGATATGCATTTGAGGCTTAGGGTTGGCTTAAACCTTGAATGCTAGACTTGAGGATGGAAATCAAAAGGACTTGTCAAATTTCATTAAGAAATCTCTAATGGAAGCCATTAGTAAACCCAATTTCCCTTATCATGTTTTCCATGGATAGATTGGAAGAAGCCTAGACTATTTGGTGCGATTTGTGTAACTATAGCTTTCTTAGGAGGGGTGATGTCGAAGGATCATTTTAAACCAACCTTCTCTATTGTTTTGAAGTTTCACTCAGAAATATTTTATTTGGCTAAATTTTATATTTTGAGGACCATAGCTTTTCTCTCTTCTATGTTTTTGATTGGTTTTGTAAAAGGTGCGACATCAAAAGGCCTAGTTAAATTTTAGGAAATAGATCATAAACAAATATATAAAGATGATTGAATATTGATATTTACAATATGAAGTTAAATATTATATAGCAATATTTTTAAATAATTATATTTGGTAAAATTTGTAATGGAGTAAAATTTACATTAACTTGCATTTATAATTTTGATTTATGTAAATCTATGAATTTGACTTCATATTTATAATTTTAAATGTCAATTTGGTTATAGATATTAGGTCTTAAATCTTTAATACATCAACAAAGATTTTACATGTGTGTTGTAGTTATTCATAGATAACACTTGGTGGCATTAATAAATATTGTTGGAAACTGTGTAGATACTGCAAAATAAAGTGACTAGCTTCCCACCTTTTGCTTCAATCAACATCTAGTAAATAAATCAATAACTTTAGAAAAGATTTGAGTCTATACTCGACAAAAAATGTACATGGATATGATACATATTTTTATGATGATCTTAAGTCCATTAGAGAATTCAATCTAGTATGTTGAATGGAATGAAGGTTATGACTTACATTAATATGACTCATACGAATTAGGCTAGTTTTCTTGTATACACAATTAAACACCCAATTAAAAAAAGTCGCTATAAGAGTTGGTAAATAAAATATAGTTGGAATTAAGTTGGTGAAGCCACAAGTAATTTTAAAAATGAGAAAATAACTCAAAAATACACTTATGGGCTTTGAATTGAACACTTATCACATGAAAATTTATCATAGCACTGGAAGATGGTTTTGGGTAACATAGGCCCTAGTATTGTATCCTTTGTATGTGCAAATAATGAATCAAATATGATTATTATTAATATTATTTTGAATGAGATGTATGTCTTAAAGGGTTTTATTAGGTGTTAATAAGGAAACAAGCAAAATTTTTGATGCAAATTATGTTTAGCATAGTGTAAGAATTAGAAATATATAGCATTTTCAATGGCCATTTAAGGGTGTATACATGTCATGGGAAGAAAAATATGGATATTGAACATATTTGTGTTTTATTTAGTCATTAGACTCTCATAAATAAGACCCAATTCAAAAAGTGACCTCATTATGACAATTTTGACGTGTTGTAATAGTTTTTGTTCAATTTTTAAATGTAAAATCTTATATTACTCCATCAATGAGTAATAAAATTTATAAAAAGATTAAAGAATGTATTCATATGATAAAAAAATCATTGATCATTTGTTTAGTCATTTGTTTGGGTGACTTATTATTAGTGACCAATTTTTTAGTCATTTATTTGATCATTTATCTTTGTCCAACCTTGTGATTTTACCTAATGACCAAGTTAGTTATTTGTACTTATAAATTACAAAACATTGCTAGAATTTGATCACTTTTGGTGACATGACAAATTTTTTAGTGTTGTGACTAAATTTTTTAGTCATGTAGTCATTAATTTGCCAAAATTCTACTAGTGGTTTGATTTACTTCAACAGAATCATTAGTTTTGGATAGTTTATGTCCTATCACCATATGAGTACTAACTGATCTTTAATCTTCCATACCAAAAGTTTTCAAGATTTCCTTTACATGCTTGGACTAAGTAATGTAAATACCATATTTCATCTGATAAGCTTGTAATCCAACAAAGAACTTTATTTCTCCAAACATAGACATCTCAAATTCTTTCATCATTTCATTTGAAAATGTCTTACACAATGCATTTTGTCCTCCAAATATGATATCATCAACAAATATTTCAGCTACTAAAATATCTAAGGTCCAGATGTACAAATAAAAATTTTCAGTACTAATCATATCCATACCCATAAAATCTCAACATGCATGCATCCATTAGATCATACAATACTTAAACTTTGTAGGTTACTGTCCTAGGTCAAAACAACTTTGCATAAATGTAAACATAAAATACCATAAGAATATTCACGCAATTTGACACAAGGATTTTACATAGAAACCCAATTTGAGGAAAAACACCAGTAGCATGCTACTAATTCTCACTCTTCTAAAGTGATGCTCTGTGAAAGGCCAACCTTGTTAAAGGTTACAATACACATTGTTAAATGTGACCTAACCTAGTCAAAGGATTTCAATCACCCTATTAGGAGTCAGCCTTGTTAGAGGACTTTAGACTATTCCATTAGAATCTTACCTGGTTAAATGATTTATAATTGACTGATAGGTCAACCTTAATCCAAAGGATTTTATCCACACTACTACAATTATTAGAAAGTAACAATAGGATTTGATCTAATAAACACTTACAACTCAATTGTAGATTACAAATTCCTGTTTCAGTCCTTCATTTTGCTTGGCATTCATACTCTTCAGCTCTGATAGCTTGTTCACCCTTCAAGCATTCATCCCCTTAAGTCTTCTTGCTTTGTATGCCAACTAAAGTCTCTTCTATTCGACAACTGAATGAAGTAATACCCTAGACTATTTGTCTTCCTTTGGTTCTCACACATGACAACCTTTGCTTCTAATTAGCTATCTCTATAAATAGAGAATGGATCTTTTATCGCTTAACCACAATCGTCCATTTTAGGGTTAGGTAGGATTAGGTAGGATTCAATGAATCTACCCACTTTTTAATTTGGTTCCTCTAGAAACTTCCTCTACAATCTTCCTTGTATTCATCTCAAAATGATTTATCTTGAATTTTGTGCCACCAGCTCATCATAGTTATCTTCCACATGCTTCACATAATTCAAAAAATCAAATTAGTCAGCTCAGATTCGTCAAATCTTCAATTTAACACTATTTTTTATGTCACTCAGCCAACACTAGTTCACTCGGCAAAAACTAAATTTTGCTGAAGCTTGGCACCAACTAAATTTTACTCAGCATATACTAATATTCACTCGGCTTGCACTATTTTCCTTCTTTTCTTGGCACCTCTTGATTTTCACTCAGCTTCCACTAATTTATGTTCGACTTGCACTGACTACTAGGCAAGGCTTGGTAGACACTTTTCTTACTTGATGTTCTTCTAGTCTTAACTTAAGTGATCTTTCATTTCAGACTATAAGTAGATAAACAATACACTATAGCATCAATGTCTTACTTAGTCTTAGTGCTTCTTTTATATACCAAGTAACTCAACCTTTCTCTAAGTGCTCTTGTTAACTCCTCTTTTGAAATCATCTTCATCAATCAACTAAATGATAGCTTTCAAACCAAAAAGCAATTGTCTCACCAACAGGTAGCAGGTTTGACATCATTGACAAAATAATGATTGTTTTATTACAGGTTATTCACTTCAAAATGATCTCATATCAACAATCTCCCTCTATAGCATTGATGGCAAACCAATACCAACAAAAATACTAAAAAAGAAAATAATATCTTTGAAATTTCTCCCTCTATCAATATATGTCCTTCCTCTATATAGGGTAATGTAAGTTTTATCAATCTCCTTCAATGTATCTCTTTAATATCTCCCTATGTAGGTTATTTTTCTCTTTCTCCCTCTTTCTAATATTCAGGTACTTATCTCCCTCTTTCAAGACATGTCATCTCTATATGCAAATATAATCAATTCAGGTTCTCCCTCTGTCACCTTGCATGTAATTGTAAGTCTTCTAATTCAGCTCCTTCATTACTTTAGGTAGGTCCTGAAGTAAGATCCATTGCATCAAGTTGTAAGATACAACATTCAACTCAGTTGATGGAGGGCACTACTCATGCTTCTTAATTAGCTTTGGATAGGGGTATCACCCCTAATTTACCTCTAAGATATTCATATGCATCCTTAGGTAAAGCTTTTGTGAATATAGCAACTATATGTTCTTTATTCCATCCTTACTTCTTTGTCTTGAACCAACTCTCTCAAGTAATGATACTTGATTGCAATGTGCTTAGTCTTTGTGTGCATCACATGATTATTTGACATATTTATAGCACTTGTATTATCACAATAAAGTATTTCCTCCTTCATACCTTTGAGTAGTTGTTTGATCCATACCACATTTGTACAATTTACTATAGCAACCACATATTCAATTCTAGCAGTAGATTGAAATGTACAATTTTGTTTCAAACTGGTCCAAGTGACCAATCTCTTTCTTAAGAAAAATGCTCCACCACTTGTGCTCTTTCTATCATCAATATTTCTAGCCTAATCAGCATCTGGATAGGCTCTTAACTCAAATTTGTCATTTTTCTTGTAGTATAGACCATAGTCTTTTGTTCCTTTCAGATATCTCATAATTCTCTTAACAACCATCAAATGATTCTCCTTAGGATTTGCAAAAAATCTTGCAACAATCTCAACAACTAATGCAATATCAAGTCTGTTATATACTACATATTGCAACTTTTCAATCATAGACCTATACAATGTTTGATTCACATCAATAGAATCATCATTCTTTGAAAGTTTATGTCCTATCACCATAGGAGTGCTAATTGGTTTTGAATCCTTTAAACCAAAAATTTTCAATATTTCCTTCACATACTTAGACTGAGTGATGTATATACCATATTTCATCTAATATACTTGCAAACCAACAAAGAACTTGATCTCTCCAAACATAGACATCTCAAATTCTTTCTTCATTTCATTTGAAAATGCCTTATATAATGCATTTTGACCTCCAAATATGATATCATCAACATAACTTTCAACTAATAAAATACCTTTACCTCCTTTTGTCTTCAAGTACAAATTGTTGTTATCATCATTCTTCTCAAAACCAATCTTCACAAGATAATTGTGAAGCCTTTCATACCATGCTCTTGGGGCTTGTTTTAAACTGTATAGAGCTTTGTATAGTCTACATACCATGTTCTTATTGTTTGGATCAACAAATTCTTCAGGTTGTTCTGTGTAAACCTCTCCTTCTAATATACTATTTAGAAATATTGACTTCACATCATTTGATAAACTTTGAAACCTTTGTATGCAGAGTAAGCAAGTAGAGTTCTTACTCATTCTAATCTTGCAACTAGGGCAAATGTTTCTCCATAATCTATTCCTTCTTTTTGTGCATGCCCCTTGCAAACTAATCTTGCCTTATTTCTTGTGACTTCACCATTCTCATCTAACTTGTTTCTGTACACCCACTTGGTTCCAATCATAGTCTTGTCCTCTGGTTTGGGTACTAAAGTCCATGTCTTATTTTTCTTAATCTGTTCACTCTCTTTTTTATGGCTTTACTCTAGTCTTCATTCTCTAAGGCATCTTTCACTATCTTAGGCTCATGCATGCTCAAAAAACATGTATCACTTCTCAGCATATTCCTTGTCATTGATCTAGCTTCTTTATCTCCAATAATACAAGGTGATGTCTTCTAACATACTTTGACAATCTTGGTTTTGCTCTTCTTTCTTCAATGGGTCTGTCAACATCATAATCACTATGTACTACTCTATCAGGTAGATTGATAATCCTTTATTGTATGCTTATCTCATAATCAAAATGTACCTCAACTTATGTCTTCAACTCAACTCTTGATTGTAACTTTTATTTTTTGGAAAAAGGGATAAAAATTTATTCAATAAAATCCAAATTACAGAGCAAAGGCCAAAGGCCCACAATAGCACTACATATTCCTATCTTCCAATAACATCTGATCAAAAATCCCATGATATTTAGAAGGTAACTCGTCCCTTCCGCTAATATCCCAACTATCCACATTCTTTGAAGCCCACTTCACCAAGCAGTCTGCCACTTTGTTCCATTCATGAGGGATGTGATGAAAGGAGATAGAATTTAGGGAACTACATAGACTTAAAATTTGTCTAGCCAAAGAGGCTAATTTCCAATTAACGTTTTCCAAACTCTGGTTATTCAACATATCAACAGCTATCTGAGAGTTTGACTCACCTATGATCTTTTTCCAACCTAAAGAGCATCCTCTCTCAACAACAGTCTTAATAGCAAGGGCTTCCATCAAATTATTAGAGTGCTGACCCTTATAGAGAGAGAAAAGAAAAATTGCCCCACCATCATTACTTCTACCTATAGCCCTAATACCAACATGACCAGGATTCCCCCGAGAAGACTCATCCGTGTTAATCTTCAAAATTCCAGCCAGCGGAGGAGTCCATCTCCCATCCCTACATACATGTTGCTTACCATGGCAAGGCCTTTTTCCAAGAGTGCATCCCTAATTATTACCATCCAAGTTCAAATTCCTCACAATAGCTTGATCACCAAGATCTATACTTTCAGACATGTCGCATTTTGCAAAAATGGTCTCCTAAAGCCTACTAAGAATCTTCCTCCACAACTAAAGGCTATCTAACTTAGAGTCACAAAAGATTATGCAGTTCCTTTCCAACCAAAGGTTCCAAAAAATAAAAATCGGTCCAACCATCCAGGCAACCTACAAGAAAGAAGTCCTCACTAGAGGTCTGCCCAAGCTTTCACAAAAGTCAATGAGAGAAGTGGCATGTATACAACCATGACTCCAAGCCTCCCACCATCTATGCCATATTTCCCTCAAAAAAGGGCAAAGAAAAAACAAGTGAGAGATACACTCTTCATCATGCACGCATAAGAAGCAAACAGAAGGTCCCTAAAAACCTCTTTTGCGAAGATTCTCCCAAGTGAGACATTTCTTCTAAGCCAACAACCATAAGAAATTACATTGGGGCCAAGAAAAATTATTCCAAACCTTCTTCCACCAGTGCACTTTAGCTGGACCATGTAGGTTCCTATCAAGTATAGCATAGCCTTGAGCCATAGAGAATTTTCCTTTTGGGCTAGGACTCCAAGCCAAAACATCCCTACCATTGAGGGAGCTACAAAACCTATCCTTTAATACATGAGAAAGAAGAGCGCAATCCTCATCAGAGCCACCAACAAGCCACTCCTGAGAATCCTTCCAGCAAGTCACCTCCACCTAACCTAAATGCTTAACAATCTTAAAATGCTCCACCTTAAACCAGCCAACATTGGTAAAAGTGTGACAAAGAGGTTAAAGGTGGGGAAAGCTAGAGATTATAGGCGGGTGGCCATCCCAAGAGTTATGCCAAAAAAGAGCATCTAATCCACTGTTACAAATCTAATAATAACCCTCCTTAATCAGTTGAGCTCCCTTCTTAAGGGTTTTCCAAACACAAGAACCTTTCCCCAACAAAGCAAGTCACAACACATCTGAGCTATTAACACCAAGAAAGTACTTGTGAGTAAGAATCCTAACCCAATATAATTGTTGACTATTGCACCATCTCCAATACAGCTTAGCAGCCAAGGTCGTGACAACAAGCGCCATAGACCTAAGGCCAAGGCCTCCAACATGCTTAGGCCAGCATACATACTCCCACTTAACTAAACTCCATTTTGATGAGAGGAGGGTACCAGACCAAAGAAACTATCAAGAAAGAGCGTCAAAATCCCTCACAAAGGTGGAAGGGGGAACTTGCACACAACACTTGTAAATAGGGAGAGATTGCACCACAGACTTTAGAAGAACCACTCTCCCAGCAGAAGAAAGCCACTTGTAAGTCCAATGACTGACTTTACTATGAAACTTATCCAAGAACCCCTCCCAATACACCCTATGCTGAGATCCTAGAGCCAAAGGGACCCCAAAGTATATCAAGGGAAGAGAACCAATCTGAAATATAAGAATCCTAGCAATCCTATTTTGAATAGGTTGAGGGGTATTGAAGAAGTAAATGGAAGACTTGTCATCATTAATACACTGACCTGAAGCCTTCAAATAGATGTTTAAGGCCCGCCTAAAGTTCACAGCTTCACTAACTCTAGCAATGCCCATCGGCGCATATCATCCACAAATTGAAGATGAGAATAGGAAGGAAGAGAGTCATTCCAACTCCAACCTTGAATAAGACCCCGCCCCACTTGAGACTTAATAAATCTTCCAAGACCCTTTGCCATGATAATGAATAAATAAGGAGATAAAGGGTCCCCTTGTTGAATTCCCTGAGAAGCACTAAACAAATATGATGGTTCCCCATTAATAAGAACTTAATAGGAAGAAGAGGTCACACAACTAAGGATCCAATTCACCCACTCCTCAACAAAACCAAACACCAAGAGAATGTTCTGTAAGAATTCCTAGCTCACCCAATCATAACCTTTAGCCATGTCTAGCTTCATAAACATAGCTCTCTCCTTAGAATTAGCCATAGAATGAATAGCTTCCATTACAACCACAACACCATCCAAATTTTGTCTTCCTTCAACAAAACCCCCCTACTCCGGAGAGATCAAAGAGCTGAGAAGAGGCTTAAGTCTCTATGTAATTAGCTTGGTGATGATCTTATAAACAACATTAGATAGTGCAATAGGTCTGAATTGATCCAACTTATTAGCCCCCTCCTACTTCGGTATGAGAGCCAAAAAAGTAGAATTCATGGACTTGAGCATCTGTTTATTCCTATGAGATTCTTGAACCACCTCAAGGAGATCAAACTTTATTACTTCCCAAAACTCCTGAAAGAATTGGAAACCCATCAGGGTCGGGAGCCTTACCCTTTTTCATGTTAAACACCACTTTCTCCAATTCAGATAGCAAAATAGGATGTAAGAGAGCCTCATTCATCTCCACAGAGACCAAGTGAGGAATGTAGTCCAAGATCGCCCTCTCTTCATCCCTAGCAACAAGATCCTCCTTAGAAAAGAGATTTGAAAAGTAGTTGACCACAGCCCTGGAAATATCAGCATTGGAAGAAAGATGAGCCCCATCAGGCAAGATCAAAGAGGAGAAAGAATTCCCCTGTCTCCGAGCCTTGACTGAATTATGAAAGAATGCAGTGTTCCTATCCCCCTCTTAAAGCCAATCAACATGAGATTTTTGCTTCCAAAATATCTCCTCTCGAAGCTCCCACTCTTCTAACCCTTTAAGAGCCACAGACTCAACTTTACTAAGATCAAGGGTCCTCCCTTGATCCCGAATCAACTGAGTGATATTGTCTAACTTAGCTTGAGTAGCAACCCTCTAAGCCTATAGGTTCCCAAAACATTGTTTATTCCACTTATTAAACCTGTACTTAACATGTTGAAGCCTCTTACAAAAAGTAAACATTGTCGTCCCATGGGCAGGCACCCCTCATACCACTAACCCACCATAAGGTCCTGCAAAGATTAATCTCTTAACCACATTAACTAAAATTTAAAAGAAGGGTTTTTAGTGACTCCATAAGTAGTAACTAAGAGCTTGATAGGCCAATGATCAGAGCCTCTCCAATCAAGAATTTCTGAACTGGTGATCAACCTATTGTTCATCCAATAACAGGAAACCAAAAATCTATTGAGTCTTTCAGAGATAGCCTCAACACCACATCTCCTATTACTCCATGGAAAGACACCATTATCTGGCTTCACATCAATGAGATTTAAGGAATCTATCATATCTCTGAGAAGATTTGCAGAGGGGTCCAGCCTGGCAACCCCACCATGTTTTTCCTCTAAACTAGTAATAGAATTAAAATCACTAGCCAAAATCCATGGGAGAAATGAGTCTAAAGCTCGGATGCATCTAATATGAGCCCAGAGATTTGACTTGCTAGAAATATTAGTAGGAGCATAAATATTGGAAAGAAGGCACCTTTCTCCAGTCGCCAAACAAGATGCAACCAAAGAGATAGAGGATCGGCTAGAAATCCACCATAAGGGGAGAACTTTTCTTAAGTTCCACAAGCAAGAAACCCCCCCTAAATTTTTTCAAGCACCTACCCCTTGCCAATTGCCCTGGGGCCAAATCCGTGAAGCAAAATTATCCAAGCCATCCACTGTAAGCTTAGTTTCTTGAATAAAAACCACATCAGGTAGTTGAGAATCAATTAACCTACAAACAACCTTTTGTCAAGGGATGTTGTTCAACCCCCTAACATTCCATGAAAGAACAATCATTTATAGGGGTGAGAGAAATGGGAATCAATGGGTTTCACAAACCCAGACTCAACCAAAGTATCCCCTATAATTTTGACCTTCTCTTCATCATTCTTTTTGCCACTCCTTGATGGTTTATCAAGAGGCCCCTTTTTAAAGGATTTCTGCTATAAGCCTAAAGTAGGATGGGCTTTGCTACCCTTAGCCAAATTTGAGGCCCCCTTAGGAGTAGGGGGGATCAAGAACCACCACAATCAAACTCATTAGAGCCTGTGTCCCCTAGGGATCCCTGATATCCTAAACCTGAGAAGGTAGACCCATATCAATCTGCACACTCTAAAGGTCTTCTAAAGATAGCAACTGATCCTCTTCTTCCTGAACTTCATGTAGACCCTTATCTCCAGAAGAAAGCTCAACCAGAATACCTTCCTCCTATACCAGATCTTCAAGAACATCAAATCTATTAAAAGTACCCTCATTATGTCTATCCAGCCAGGTTCTCTTCTTACCTTTTCCTTTGTTACATGATTTAACCTGAGTAAAGCCCTCATTATCCACAAGTTCAGTAGATGCAGGAGCCTTCTCCTTGTCTCCTTTATGAGAATCAAAAACATCCAAGGGAGCAAGCTTGAATATGGGGTATTTGTAGAGTAAATGGCCATATTCATGGCAAATTTGACATCTAAAAGGAAGAGTTTCATAATCCAACTGTTGGATCCAAGAAGAGGATCCCATGCGTATTTCCATAGAATCTAGTAATGGATTAGTTAAATCAACTTCTACACAAATACGAGCATAAGAAATTACCTTACAATCTTGAGTTTGTGTAGCCGCTCCCACAGGCTTTCCAAGAAGTAATGAGATTAAGTGAAGAATATCTTCCCTCCAAAACTCCAAAGGAAGTCTCGGCAAATGAACCCACACAAGTACCTGCGAGGGGATCTCCTCGGCTGAATTGAAGCCCATGTGCCAAGGCTTGATGAAAAGCCCCACCTGGTTAAAGAAATAAGGGCCTCCTTCAAATGCCCTATTCCTATCTGACATGCATGAGAAAATAACCAAAAAATAATTATTCGTTGCCAAAATAATCTCCATATTGCCTTCAGGATTCCAAACTCGATGAGCCCAGGAATCCAACACAGGTAAGGAGAGACAAAGGCCCAAAAATTTGCAGATAAGGGCATGATTATGCCAATATTCAACATCATTAGAAATCTTCTCAAGTTGAATAACCAAGACAGGTCAATCTTTAGATCTTTCCAATCATCCATTTACTATTTCAATTTGAGGTATCCCTTTTGAGGATGAGACCCCATCTCCCTTTGTAGATTTACTCATCTAATCTTCACCATTGACATGTGTTGAAGAAGACGGATCAACCATCTCCATATCCTCAGAGGCAATTTGCATGCGGGCCCTAGCTCACAACTCAGCCTTGCACATCACCATACTCCTGACTATAACTTCGCTCCTGAATGCAACTTGACATTCATTGTATGTGACTCGATGGTCACTAAAACTTGTTGTTGATTTACAACTTGGTATACAACACCTTCATTAGTAGGTATACCTTCGTAAAAGTATATAAAGGATTTATACTCATCAAGTTCCTTCATAGGTTCAATTTCATGTACCTCTGTATATACATCAAACTTTCGATTTGCACTTTCTACCAACTTTGTTAGTGTTAGAATTCAAAGACTTATAAGCTTTACTTATTGTGGAATAGCCAAAGAATATAACTTCATTAGTTTTAGCATCTAATTTGCCATTCCTGAAATCCTTAAGAATATAGCATGTGCTTCCAAATACCTTAAAATATTTTACATTGGGTGAGTATCCATACCATAGTTCAAAAGGTGTTGAATAAGTACCTTTATTAACTTGTACAAGTAAAAGCACAAACCTGAGTCACCCTTTGGTAAAGGAAAAGGTTAGGAAAAGTATAACTCTTCATCTTCAATGACATAAAATGGGTATTATTAGTTTGAATTTGAAAATGAAGTAAACTAATGAAATTTGTAGAAATGGATGAAGTTTAGGATTATAATTTTTAAGAATTATTTGGAATAAGAATTGATATGTTTTCTTAATTTTTATCAATAATTTTTTAGCTGCTGAAAAACACTAAAAATTAGGGGTCTAGTTCCCACTACAAAACTATATGGAAATAAATTGATTTCCCTTTGATCTTAGACTATATTATAGATAACATATATATTTAGAACAATAAAAAATAAAAATCATCTTTAGACCTATATTTTCTCTTTTATACTGATTCATCAACTCACTTGAAATTGATACTTTTCACCTCCCACCACAATTTTCAAAATAAATATATTCTAACCAGAAGAAAAATTATACATTATAAAAGAGGACTCTCTACTCTAGAGCATCATATCATTTTATTTTATTTTTAAAATGATTTAATATTTTTTTCTTTCTCAAAATTGACATATTTTTTAGTGTTAAAATAGAAGCTTGTAGAAATTTTTAATTACAATATACTATATCTAATTAGAACGCTATAAACTTTATATGAGAATATTCTTGACTCTTAGCTCTATAAAATGGTGTTTATATCCTACTAAAAAATATCATAAAAAATAGTAAGAGTTATTGAAACACCACTTTTCTAAAATAATTGTATTTATTTAGTAATTGGATGCAAAATAGTATAAAACATGCATTTAATAGACATTTCCAATTGGAAAAGTGTGAGACCATATATAAATTAGCTAGAATGAATTTATCTAAATAATATGTTTGAATAAAATTTACTTTTAGATATAAATACTCAAATTTAGTTGTTCTAATAAGTCAGCCTAAAGGGTGACAAACCTTTGTACTTTTACCCATACACTATTCAAGGTATAGATAGTTGTACTTACAGCTTTTCTCCAGTATTTCAAATCAACATTCTTCTCATTATGAGTGTTCTAGCACAGTCTATTACAGATTTGTTCCTTCTTTCAACAATCCCATTTTGTGGAGGGGTTCTAGGTGTAAAAGTCTATCTCTCAATTCCTTTATCATTGCAGAACATTCCAAACTCATTTGATGTAAATTCTCCACCTCTATCAGATCTTAGACATCTTAAGCTTTTTCCTGTCTCCTTGTCAACCCTAGCTAAGTACCACTTAAACATTTGGAAAGCATTAGATTTATATTTCAGAAACATAACTGTCATCATCTAGAATAATCATCAAACAATAGGATAATGTACTTGTCACCTTTGTAGCTTTGTACATCAATTGGTCCACACAAATAAGTACGAACTAATTCCAAATTTTCTTTAGAGGTGTGAGTCTTACTTTTAGAACTAGATTTTGTCATCTTGCCTAAGTGATATTGTTTGCAAATCATATTGCCAGGTTTCTTTGGTTTAGGCAAATCTCTTACTCTTTTTATGTTACTGATACTGACTAAGTTATCAAATTTAACATGACATAACCTCTTGTGCCATAGCCACACGTCATCAAATTTTACAACAAGACAAGTAACATCATTCAAGTTAAGATAAAATAGATTACCTCTAGTCTAATCACCTTTTCCAATTAGTTTTCCATCAGTGTCATAGATCTTTGCTATCTTGTTCTCAAACTCAACTTTGCAACTTGAACTATTGAGTTGTGACACACTCAACAAGTTATAGTTAAGTCCTACATAATAAGCATTGTCACACATGATCTTTTATGTCAATTTGATTAATATGTTACCTTTTATCAGACAGGGTGTATCATTACCAAATCTTACACTATTTCCATTCTAATAATCAAGGGTAATAAACTTACTTTATCTCTAGTCATGTGATGTGAACACCCACTATCAATGATCCATATATCACTCTTGTTCACATAAGATACTAGCGCAGTTGCCTCATCCTCATCAGAATCATCCTTCATTGCAACATACACCACTTCATCATCATGGTCATCAAATCCATCTTTGGTTTCCTCTTCAACAATGTAGCAAGACTTCTTTCCTTTATCTTTGTAATCTTTGTTGTCCTCATCTCTTTTACTT
The DNA here is from genome assembly GCA_028749045.1 of Cupressus sempervirens. Classification (NCBI taxonomy): domain Eukaryota; kingdom Viridiplantae; phylum Streptophyta; class Pinopsida; order Cupressales; family Cupressaceae; genus Cupressus; species Cupressus sempervirens. The sequence goes on from CM053788.1 coordinate 430,722,319, forward strand.
TTGTATTTGTCTCAACTTATATTGTTCTTCTTCTTTGGACGTCTAGTAGCAATATGACCAACCTCATTACAATTAAAGCACAAGATAGGTAGCTTACCTTTTAATTTGCCTTTGCCTCTGTGAAATCTCCTTGCCAGAAATGCTTAAAACCGTTCTATATCCTCCTCATCTATATCACCACCACTAGAAACATGTTTGACCTTTTTCTTTTTCTCTTTAGGTCCCTTTAATGATAGTTTAGCTTTGAAAGCAGATTCAACATTTTCAATTTTGAAATTATCAAAATTAGAGAGTTCAAAGGCAGTGAGTCTACCCATCAAACCTTCAAGGGACAGATTGCTACCAGGTATACATCTTAGTTCTTGTATGTCAAAAACTCTAATAGCATAGATAGGCAGTAGTGTTCTCGGTACTTTGCTTATTACAATCTCATCATCAATGATACCATTAGCTCCTCTAATAACATTCACAACATCTTTTATTCTAGAGCAATATTGAACAATATTCTCACCTTCTTGCATTCTCATGTCATCAAAATTCCCTCTTAGACTTTCAGATTTGGCTCTCAAAACATTTGTATCTCATCCATAAATTGTGTGTAAAGCATCCCACATCTTCTTTGAAGTGACACAATCCTTGATATCATTGAATTGTGAGTAACTTAGGGCAAAGGCAATCTCCAACATTGCCTGATTGTGTTCTTTCTTCTTTTTCAGATCATCAGTAGTTAGGGTTCCAACATGATCAACAAGCTCAATGGTGATGGTAGATTGTGCATGGTCTCCAAGACCTCTTAGGCATAGCTTCATCAAACTTTGTCATGTAGGAAAGTTTTCCTTGTTCAATTTGGGCACCTCTTTTTTATACATATTGATCTTTACCTCTTAGTACCTTTAAACTATTTCCTCTCAAGCACTATGGCTATGATACCAATTGTTGGAATTCTTTAAAATAACTGGGGGGGGGGGGGGGGTGTGAATTAGTTATCCAAGGTCCAGATATACAAATAAAACTTTTTAGTACTAATCAGATCCATACACATAAAATCTCAACATGCATGCATCCATTAGATCATATAATACTTAAACTTTGTAGGTTACTATCCTAGGTCAAAACAACTTTGCAAAAATGTAAACATGAAATACCATAAGAACATTCACACAATTTGACACAAGGATTTTACATGAAAACCCAATTTGGAAAAAACCACCAATAACATGCTACTAATGTTCACTCTTCTAAGTGATGCCCTGTGAAAGGCAACCCTGTTAAAGGTTATAATACACACTACTAAATGTGACCTAAGTTAAAGGATTTCAATCACCCTTTTAGGAGTGAGTCTTGTTAGAGAACTTTAGACCATTCCATTAGAATGTCATCGGTTAAAGGATTTACAAATGACTGTTAGGTCAACCTTAATCCAAATGATTTTATCTACACTGGTAAAATTATTAGAAAGTAATAGTAGGACTTGATATGATAAACACCTACAACTCAATTGCAGATTACAGATCTTTGTTTCAGTCCTCAATTCTGCTTGGCATTCATACTCTTCAACTCTGATAGCTTTTTCACCCTTTAAGCATTCACCCCCTTAAGCCTTCTTGCTTTGTATGCCAACTGCAGTCTCTTCTCTTCAGCCACTGAATGAAGTAATACCCTAGACTTCTTGTCTTCCTTAGGTTCTTGCACATGACAACCTTTGCTTCTAACCAACTATCTCTATAAATAGAGAACTTAGATCTTTTTTCACTTAACCACAATCATCCATTTTAGGGTTAGGTAGGATTAGGTAGGATTCAATGAATCTACCCACTTTCCCATTTGGTTCCTCTAGAAACTTCCTCTATAATCTTTCCTATATTTACCTCAAAATGGTTTATCTTGAACTTTGTGCCACCATCTCATCATAGTTATCTTCCACACACTTCACATAATTCAAGAAATCAAATTAGTCAGATCAGATTCGTCAGATCTTCGATTTAACATTGTTTGTTGTCACTTGACATCTATATTGTTATGTCACTCAGCCAACACTAGTTCACTCGACAAACACTAAAGTTTATCAATGCTCAACACCAACTAAACTTTACTCAGCATATACTAACATTCACTTAGCTTGCACTATTTTTCTTCTTTGCTCGACGCCTCTTGATTTTCACTCGACTTCCATTGATTTCTGCTCAGCTTGCACTAACTGCTTGACAAGGCTTGGAAGACACTTTTCTTGATCTTCTTCTAGTCTTAACTTGAGTAATCTTTCATTTCATATTTTAAGTAGATAAACAATACACTGTAGCATCAATGTCTTACTTAGTCTTAGTGCTTCTTTTATATAACAAATAACTCAATCTTTCTCTAGGTGCTCTTGTTATCTCCTCTTTTCAAATCCTCTTCATCAATCAACTAAATGATAGCTTTCAGACCAAAAAAAATTGTCTCATCAGCAAGTAGCAAGTTTGACATCATTGACAATATAGTGATTGCTCCATTACAGGTTCTTCACTTCAAAACAATCTCATATCAACACCAAGTTCCATTGAAGATCTATTAAGTTGATGCAGATTGTCACACTTCACGTGTGAAATGCAGAGCATATTGCATATGAATCAGTACAAAAGGTACATAGTAACTTCAAAGTTTGTATCCTTTGGCATTTGATGTCAAAGAGGGAGAGTTTAGTGTCAACAGGGAAGAGCTTATGTCAAAGATGAAGAGGGAGAGTTTTGTATCTCAGAAGGATAGTATTCAGATGAAAAAAGTACATGACAAAGTGATGATAGATGTAAGATGAAGAATTCATTTGGAAGTAGTTGAGACAAATCCAGGCAGAATCATAGAGGGAGTTGGTATGGATGAGAATCAGAATGAAACTAAGGATATTATTAAATTGCTCATACTTTTATCATTTTATGTTAACATGTTGTGTTGCCATCAATGCCAAAAAGGGAAATTGTTGGAAACAATTCTTCAAATTGTATGTTGTCATTGATGTTACACAAATGTCAATATTAACCAAGCATATTCAATATTGACCAAGCAATCAGGTAATGAAGAACATTCAGTGTTAACCAAGTAGTCGGGCAATGAAGGATATACAACTTGTAGTGTTAATAGAGTGGTCGAGCATCAAAGGACTTCCAATGGTAACTAAGTGATCAGTCTCAGTATTGACCGAGTGATAGTAGAGTACACTTTTCTAACAATTAATTGATTTAGGTTGACTATTTGGATGTTTAATGATTATTTGAAATGGTATTCAAGCTGACCTATCAAAGGTTATGATATATACAAAAGGTCAAGTAGTGAGGATAATAAATGCAAGTGGAATACATGGAATAAGATGGATATGTGATTGAAAGAAAAGGCAGAGTAGGAAAATGTGGAAGATAAGCTACAAAGAATATTTTAATCAATAAGAATCTAGAGGTCAATCCGAAACAAAGATTTGAATCTGTAAAGGAAGTTGCTTCATAGATCAGGTCAAATTGTTGTTACCTTCTAACCATTCTAGCAGTGAAGAAATCTCTTAACTAAGTTGACTTAATAGTCATATTGTAAATCTTTTAACAAGGCAACATTTCAAGATTGAAGTGTTTCAAGACCTCTAACCAGGCCACAACTAATAGGGTGAACCAAATCCTCTAATAAGTTCATACTTAACAATATGTTTTGTAACCTTTAATAGTGTTGGCTCCTAACATGGCTCACTTCAAAAGAGTGAAAAATATTGTAACTAGTTGCATGGTAGTTTTCTCAAATTGGGTTTCCATGTTAAATCTTGGTGTCATTTGTGTTCATGTTATTTAATTTATGCTTTATACTTGTACAACTAAGTTACTAAAGGTTAAACCAGATTAATATTCATAAGACTGCTTTGTTAACTAAGTTACAATAATAACTTAGTTTTAACTAAGCTAGACAGTATTGCATTATCAATGAAAAGTTTGATTTGACATCTAGAGACTGGGAATTGTTTTGGAGTAATAGATTCACCCCTCCCCTCTTGGGTTACTCTCTTCATTTCCAACAGTTTCTTCATAACTACATCTTGTCTTATGTGTTGATTATTTATTTATGTGGTTCATTCATCTTATTAGATGTTAGATCGGATATCACATGTTGTTACATGATGATGCATGGTTAAGGTTAAGGTTGAGATGTGTGGTGAATCAAGTTTGAATATGATTTATGTTTGAAGTAGTAAATAGTAAAAGTTTTAGAGATCCCCCCCCCCACAAACATCTCACTTTCCTAGTAGATTTTGACCACATATGAGAGTTCTATTCCTTGCTATGAGAATGTAGTGAGCAAATAGAGGGACCTTGAAACCATCTTTTATGAATATTCTCCAAAGTGAGGCACTTCTTTTGGGACACTAAAAATTAGAGGAAATTGCATTTAGACCAAGAAAAAATTTTCTAAACCTTTTTCTACCAGGGAGCCTCCTCCTCCCCATGTACATACCTCCCTAATATAGCATGACCCTAAGCCACAATATAAATGCCTTTTGGACTTAGGCCCCAAGAAAAACTGTCTCTTCCTTTAATAGAGTTGTAGATCCTACCCTCCAAAACTTTTCTCAAGGTAGAGTGTTCCACATCAAAACCACCTAGGGGAAACTCATGAGGATCCTTCTAGCAAGCCACCTCCACTTGTCCAAAGAATTTAACAATTTTAAAGTGATCCACCCTAATCCATCCAACATTAGAGAAAATATGATAGTGTCTGTAGCTTGCGGAAGTTGGAAAGAATAAGAGGTTGGCCATCGTAGGAGTCATACCAAAGTAAAGCATATGAACCTCCATTGCATATCCAGAAGAGACAATCTATAATGAGTTTAGCTTCTTTTTTAAGAGAATACCAAATACATGAGCTAAGAGGAATGTAATTGTTTAGAAATTAATTCTTTTTGTTTTAAATGGTCTTTGGAGTTTTAATTTATGAGTTGACTTTCAAATTAAAGACTCTTATATCTTCTAAAAGCTTTAATTTCATAATGTAACCTTTATTTTGAGTTTGAACTTATTTTTTCTTAAAATGGGTCAAAGCAATTCTAATATAGTGGAAGTGAAATGAAGGATTTTAATAAAGTAGGAGGAGATTCTTTTTTGAAAAGTAACATTTTAGATGAGTCCTTTAATTAATTGCATTCAATTGTTAAATTAAAATTACAAGGGGGATATTATTATTATAATTACTAAGAATAAGTTATTGAAAGTACTTTTAATGACACTTAGATTTTATTATTTAGTTATCATTACCTTTATTTTAAATTCATTTTGGGTAAAGGGGTGACTATATGCATTATAAGAATAACACAATTTAATAGATTTTAAGTGAGTTAAAGTGAACCTTAGAAAATGTTATTTCACTTAACTTTTTTTAATTAGAATTAAAGTTAATTAAACTAGTTTAATTAAGTTACTCTAGATAATAAAGATATTTTAAATATATTGAATGATTAAGTTAGTTGTAAGAGTTATTAGTAATTATTCAAAGGGATTAAATCTTTGGTAATTAATTAAACCCATCTAATGTTAATAAAATTATTATCCAATTAGGGTTTATACTTAACCTTCTTAGCTAGACATTTATTTCAACTCAAGAATGAATTTACCAAACCTTAGCTGAAACCTAGAGATTTGTCTAGTTAATTTATTAATGACAACTTAAACCTAGTTGATACTTCAACCTAGGTTAATGATGTAGTTTAAACTTGCAATTCAAGGTTAACCTATTTGTTATGCTATACTCTTCAACCATGATAGTTTGAATTAAGTATTGGATGGTTAGATAAGATTTGGTTGCACCTAGCCTCAAAATCTTAGAGGGCTTGGTTGACTTGATCAATCGTGATGGTGGGACAACCACATGATTCATGTTAGTCACGATGCCCTCAAGACCTATACCTAACTCATCATGTCACTCAATGCAACATTGTTGTAAACTCAGTTACACTTCAACTACTAACTTGGAAAAATTTAGTGCTTTAAAAAATAAAAGGTGTATTTTTTCCTTAGATTTTGGGTATGACAAGAATCAATTCTTCAGTCATGGGATTGATGGCATTGAATGAATAAAGCCACTCAAAGGTGTGTTGTTGTAGATACTAGGTGCTTATGTATTATGGCCTTATTGGACAAAATTTACAAAATGTTTGGGTCCACATGAGTATTTGTTCTTTCACAATTTTACTTATACTTTCATAAAATGGTAGAGTAAAAAAAACTCCTATAGTCTCCTTTCTTTGAAATGCCTGTTGATTCCATTTGGTGTTTGATCTTACATCTAGAATGTGTGTTGGTGATGCTTATTTGGGGGAGAAGTCACTTTTGGACAAAATTATCAAGAGCTCTTGAGAATTGTTCAATAGTGTCTTTTGACACTTGGTGATCTTTTTTAGATTGTATTCAAGAAGATTGAACTTTGAGAATCGGCATAATGACACCCTTGGTATTGATGTCAATAAGCGAGAGTAATACATGAAAAAAAACTTTTATTTGATTGATATTATTAGGGGACTATTGATGTCAATGAGGAGTAACACTTTATTCATCTATGGGAGACTATTGTGAATGGGGAAGAATATCTTTGTTGCAGGTATTGTATGGTTGAGTTAATCAGATAAGGAAGAAATATATTTTGGTATTTTTAGAACTTTGATGTTTTTCATCATATGTTTCCATCAATGTAAAAGGGGGATATTATTGGAGATTTTCAGTATGCTTTGTGAGATGATTCAGTGCTTATGTGTTGCATTAATGGCTTGGTTTGTCATTAATGTCAACATATCAACTTTTTGGATAGTTTGAGCAAAGTTGCAAAGATAGTTTTGTTTGGCAAGGATCGTGGTTGCAAAGTTACATTCAACGGGGTTAGTGGTATGTTCATGGATGATTACAGAGGTTATTTCTATGTTTACAGAAAGAGTTATGCAGTTATGTGTGAGTTACAAAATTTCTGCTGGGGACTAGTTGCAGGCCAGTGTTCAAGAAACTGTATGTCATTGTTCATGTTGCATCTTTTTGATGGAGTTAAAGCTTGTTTTGTAGGCTTAGATTTTGGTTAGAGATATGTTCATAACGATATGTATAAGATGGAACAATTTAGTTTTTAGTTTGTGAAGACTTGAAAAGGATAACATGCGAGTTATTCCTTGGAGGCTAATTGTGTTATGTATTTGATGTAATTTATATTGTAGTGTATGGAACTAACATGTAATATCTTATGATGGTCCTATATTATTCATTGTAGATTGGGGAAGCCTCAAGGTCGACTCAATTAGATATTAAGACTTGGTATAAAGGAAAGATGTTTCCACGATTATAAAAGTATCATATGTGGTCATATGTATTGTGATGTAATGTTATGCAAGCTTTGGATGCAAATTTGTGAAGGTCAAAGTAGTGATTGATACTGAGGGTGAGTTATGGACTTCAAAGGAACTATTAAAAAGGTAAGTTATTTTTTTAGCTAGTTCATTTTCTTGGATAGGTTATCATGAATTGTTTAGTGAGCACAGTTCTAAAGCAATTTGGACAATGGGTTCAGTTGACTTCTTATCAGCTCCTAAGTTGGAACTACTCTGAATGGGGTTGGAATCTTCTGATAGAGATTCAAAGTCTCCTAATAGGGACTCATATGTTTGATTGTATTTATTTGGCTCCTAACAGGGTCACATCATTTCACAAGGAACTTTTATATTAGCACATCATCTTATGGGCATCATTCCTACTAGGGTTTTCCCTCTAATCAAGGGTTTCTCTAGTTAACATATCCTGTGTCACTTTGCATGGTCATCATCTTGTGGTTGTTATATCTTTTGGTTACATGCTTCAATTTTGTTAAAGTTGATAAATATAAAATTTAAAGTACATAACTAATTCACCCCCCTCCTTGAGTTATATTGGTGGACTTTACTTTCTAACAAAACATACATATGCATATTCATATAAATATATACATATGATATATAAAAAAAACAAAAAAGACAAAGGGACCTATGTTATTTTTTGGGGTCGAAGTCCTTAGGTTGTGACCTCCCTTTCCCCTCCTTCAAAGAGAGGGGTTGTGGTGGATGCCATGCCACCTCCCCAACCCCTGCAAGAACATTGTGTTGCAAGGCACCTAACTCCCCCTTGTGCACTCTAATAGTAGCAGTGACTACCACCTCTTAAACTTGTCTCCACTACCATAACCCAACGTGACCCTTCCTTTACTCTTCCACCACCACCACTTTGATGGCCATAGCATGGATTTACATCATCTCCATGGGAGCTCGACCCTCACACGAGAGCCCTACAATAAAAAAGGAAACAAAAAATATTTGAATCAAAAGGGTATATACGAAGGTTAGAAAATGTATAAGAAAGCATTTCAAAAATAGGGTTCTTCAAATTCTAACCTAACCCTAATTTGACCTAGGGTTAGGGTAAATAGATAGATAGACAAGGAGGTTTTTTCTTTCTAAATATGACAACTCCTTATAGATAGTATACTAACCCTGATTAGGGTTAAGAAAAATCTTATTTTTTTTGGAAAAAAGAGGAGTTAATATTATTCAAACAAAAAAAAAATACAAAGAAAAGGCCAAAGCCAACATGAATTGAAGAAAAGAGACAACCCAAGATCACCCACAAGAAGCACTACCTATTCCTATCTTGCAACAATAACCTCTCCAAGATTACAAACTAATTCGGAGGAAGGTTATCCTTCCCTCTAATATCCCAACCACCTTCATTCATGGAATCCCCACATTGCAAAATAGTTTCCCACTACATTCCATTCCCTATGGATATGATAAAAGTAAATAAACTCTAAGGAATTACAAAGACTTAAAATCTATCTAGCCAAAGAAGCTAAATGATAATTAACACTATCAACTTTCTAGTTAATTAGAATATCCACAAGGAATATTTGAGAATTAGACTCAAAATTATCCTACACCATCTCAAAGCACATACTCTCTCAATAGTAACTTTAATGGCTAGGGCCTCCATTAGATTATTGAAATGTAGGTCCATATAGCTAGAGTATAATAGAATAACACCTTCCTTGCGATCTCTCCTTCTGCCTCCAATAGCAACATGCCTCGAGTTTCCACAAGAAGAGACATCAATGTTAATCTTTAGGATCTCAAGTGGGAGGGGCCTCCATCTTCCAACATGAAAAACCTTCTATTTTACATGATGATTTCCCTTGACAATACTACGACTACCACCATTATCTGCCAAGTTCAAATTCCTTGTAATATTATAATCACCAAGATCAACATTTTTTGGGATATCATATTTAGTAAGTATAGTCTCCTGGAGTCTACTATCTTCTACCACACCTGGACATTCTCCAAACTAGAACCACAAAAATTCTTATGATTTATCTCCAGCAAAATATTCCAAATAATACAAACAGGACCAATAGCCTAGGCCATCAAGAGAAAGGAAGCATTTGTTGGTGACTTATCAAGACTATCTTAGAATTCAACAAGGGATGAAGCATGAAAATAACCCCGTTGCTAGAGCTATCACCACTTGTGCTAGATAGCTTTAGAGAAAGGTAAAAGAAAGAGAATACGAGAGTTGCACTCCTCACTACAAGAACATAGTCAGTAAATAGAGGGACCCTAAAACCCTCTTTTACAAATATTCTCCTAGGTGAGACACTTCTTTTAGGCCACTAACAATCAGAGGAAATTGCATTTAGACTAAGAAAATTTATTCTAAACCTTTTTTCTACTAGGGAACCTCCCCCCCCATGTACATGCCTCTCTAACATAGCATAACCCTGAGCCATAGGTATAAATTCCCTTTGGACTCAGGACCCAAGATAGATTGTCTCTTCCTTTAAGAGAGTTGCAGATCCTACCCTTCAAATTTTTTCTCAAGGTAGAGTGCTCCACATTAGAACCACCTAGGGGCCACTTGTGAGGATCCTTCCATCAAGCCATCTCCATGTGTTCAAAGTATTTGAAAGTTTTAAAGGGCTCCACCCTAATCCATCCAGGATCAAAGAAAATATGACAGAGTGCCTGCAGCTTGGGGAAGTTGTAAAGAACAGAAGGGTGGTCATCCCAAGAGTCATACCATAATAAAGAATTTGAACCTCCATTTCATATCCAGAAGAGACATAATTTAATGAGTTGAGACTATTTTTAAAGAGAATCCCAAATATATGAGTTAAGAGGAATTTAATTGTTTTTTATTAAGTAAAACATGTTTTACAGGGATCCTAAAACCCGAAAGTTTTTACAACATATCTGAAATAAAAATATTAAGAAAAGTCCAGCTATAGAGAACATGCTTATCAAAAGCCAAACCTAAACAACAGGTCCACGACCAAGAAACAAAAAACCTGCTACACTAGAAAACCAACTACATAAAGAAAATACAAGACAACAAAGTAGCACTAATATTAGTTCTCTCTATCAAGAACCTGCAGGGTCTCTGCAGCTTTGTTGGTCTTCCTGTCATCTGCATCCTCCTGGTCCTAGTTCTGAGCATCCACCTAGTCCCTGGTTTCTTTCGGATCATCCTCAACCTGCCCAATGTCCAAGCTGGCCTTCTCCATCATATCCCTGCCAAATCCAGCACTCATCAATGATTCACCCAGACTGTTAATGTTCTCATTCAAGGCGTTCAAAGTAGCGATCACCTGATTCTCCAAGTTCTAATGGGAGAATTCCATCCTTTGGACTCTTTGTTCAACCTTGGTGATTCTGTCCTCTTGGTCAGCATTGTGTTCCTAGACATTGAAGTGTCGTTGGCTTCCATCCTAGTTTCTCTCCTCTTCATTATGCCCCTGGTCGCTGCCAATTTTCTAGCTTCCTTCCTGGCTTATTTTCCCCTTAAAGTTTTCAATTTCATGGAATAACCATTTGATAGACTGAAAGTTGTTTATCATGTTGTTCTTAGCATTGTTCAGAAGGTTAAGCCCAATTTCCCTCGCATTATTAAAGATAACGACCAAAGTAGGGTCAATGAGTTCATCATAGTGGGCTTTACCGTCGATATTCTCCATCACTTGGATATTCAACGACTCCTTGACAATCCCCAATTTTGCGGTATTTGAATTAAAATTCCTCCAAGATGACCTCCTATTTTTAATTATCACCTCCCCACTCTCTTTCCCTTGAATATCTATCTTCCCCTCAGACAGAGAGGTAGTGGGGCCAAGGCTTGGAATCTCAGGAATCAGGTCCTTGGTTTCAAAAGTCTCGTCAGCTTTCCATTTCTTGGGATTCCCCAACATGTCAGTTGAATCCTCATCCTCCTTTTCACTTTCCCTCCCCTTATCCTCCTCCTCATCATCCTCCCTCTTCTTCTCTTCCTCCAAGTCTGTATCCTCATCTTCATCGTTATCCTCCTCCTCCTCCTGAGGCTCAGGCTTAGGGGGAATGGGGGGTAAGCCTTTGGGGCTCTTTCTGCAGGGAATGCAGGCAGAGGGAGTGACCTTCCTTTCTTTGGGGGCTTTACCTTTAAAGGAAACATTGTCCTCTTCTTCTGATTTTATGCTATGCACATCCTCAGAACAAATTAGTTATTTGTATTTTAAATAGTCTTTGGAGTTTTCATTTGTGAGTTGAATTTCAAATTAAAGACTCTTTTATATCTTCTAAAATATTTCATTTCATAAGGTAACCTTTATTTTTTAGATTGAACTTAATTATTTTTAAAAAGGGTAAAGTAATTCTAATGTAGTGAAAGTCAAATGAAGGATTTTACTAAAGTGGGATGTAAGAGTTTAACATAACAAATGGGTTAACCGTAAGTTGCAAATTTAAACTATATTATTATCTTAGGTTGAAGTATCAACTAGGTTTAAGTTGTCATTAATAAGTTAACCAGGCTAATCTCTAAGTTTCACCTAAGGTTTGGTAAATCAATTCTTGCTTTAAATAAATGTCTAGCTAAGAGGATTGAATCTAAACCCTAATTGGATAATAATTTAATTAACATTAGATGGGTTTAATTAATTACCATAGATTTAATCCCTTCGGATAATTACTTATAACTCTTACAACTAACTTAATCATTTAATTTATTTAAAATTATGTTTATTATCTAGAGTAGTTTAATTAAACTACTTTAATTAGTTTTAAGTCTAATTTAAAAAAAAAGTTAAATAACATATTCTAAGGTTCACTTTAACTCACTTAAAAGTAACATTTTAGATGAGTCCTTTAATTAATTGCATTTAATTGTTAAAAAGGGGGATATTATTATTATAATGAATAAGAGTAAGTTATTGAAAGTAGTTTTAATGACACTTAGGTTTTACAGTTTAGTTATCATTACCTTTATTTTAAATTTGACTTTTGGTAAAGGGTGGCTATATGCATTATATGAATAAAGTAATTTGGTGGATTACTTAAGCGAGTTAAAGTGAACCTTAGAATGTGTTATTTAATGTAACTCTTTTTAATCAGACTTAAAACTAATTAAAGTAGTTTAATTAAGTTACTCTAGATAATAAACATAACTTTAAATAAATTAAATGATTAAGTCAGTCGCAAGATTTATCAACAATTATTTGAAGGGATTAAATCTATTGCAATTAATTAAACCCATTTAACGTTAATAAAATTATTATCCAATTAGGGTTTAGATTTAATCCTCTTAGCTAGACATTTATTTAAATCAAGAATTTATTTACCAATCCTTAGGCAAAACTTAAAGATTAGTCTGGTTAACTTATTAATGACAACTTAAACCTAGTTGATACTTCAACCTGAGATAATAATATAGTTTAAACTTGCAATTTAGGGTTAACCCATTTGTTATGCTAAAATCTTAAACCATGATAATTTTAATTAAGTATTCGATGATTAGATACGATTTAACTATACCTAGCCTCAAAACCCTAGAGGGAGGTTGACTTGATCAATCATGATGGTCAAACAACCACATGATTGATGTTAGTCATGATGCCCTTGAGATGTATACTTGACTCATCATGTTACTCAATGCAATGTTATTTCAAACTTAGTTCAATGCAACGTTGTTGTAAAATTTGGCAACAACACACCATTTTTTTAAGCACTAATGTTTACAATAGCATTGCATTGAAAAACATTATTGAAATATCTTGCATGAACTAAGTCGAGGTTGCACTGAAAGCTATTATTTGTGAACTACATTCATCAGATGAGATTCCAGAATACATGTCAAATTTGACCATGACATATGAGGGTAGTTCTAGTGACATATTTATAGGTATGTATACACTTTCTTCAACACACTTTAAAATGTCATTGAGAATACTTGTTTCTATCGATATATTAGAAGTTAACGTTATTGTTACATGAACATTATTGTCAAAATCCTCGTTTATCATTGCAAAAATCTCACTCTTTGTTCTTGACATTAACAAATTTTAATCATTACCTCTAGGTTGTGCATTTCTAAGATTTGTCAGTAGTTGATGAAATTATTTATGTTCAATTATTCTCCATCCTGTCTAATAACTTTTTCAATGCAACTACCATTTTGAATTCTTTCTAATTAGCCTTGCTCATATCTTGTTATCACATGTTGATATGTTTGTAATTGAAGGGAGATATACGAGGTCTCCAATTAAAATCATAGGAATTCATGATACAAATTTGGAAATGTTTTTACAAGGAGAATCTATTATTAGTACTTGTCGGTAGGCAAATACTATTGTAATCAAAATTTTATAACTAGTTATTAGTTGAATTTTATTTAACCAATAGTATAATTGCATATTTAATATTTATAAATTCTTGGTTAGTATACTAAAGTCTACATAGAAATTTTTAAATTTTTTAAATTTGTAAATTATTTTCCTTTTAGTTCATTAGATAATATTTTGGGGGTCTTATATGCACCTTTTTTGCATCTTGTTCGATCACAGCTTTAGGTTCCTTAAAAAAGGATGAGAAAATGGATAGTGGATGCAACATGTCTCCGCACTCCTTCGATTGTTTTGTTATCTTTCATGTTGTTCCTAATTGCACACATGATATTTGCATATTTAAATTCATCCCCCAGTTTCATTTTGTCATTCACACATAACAAATGTACTACAAAATCTATGCAAAATTGGAAATCTAAGAGTATGTATGCAATTAATCTATCTATTATTAGAGTTCTTAAACTACGTATTTTCTCATTTCTTTTCATTTTTCAGTTTGCTTAAGGTTTTATGTACCATAGGCTTATTATAATCCATAAATTCAAAAGTCTCAACCATTTATTGCAATGATTGCCACAAACTACTAAAAATTTGTCCAACAACTTATTCTTGTTGTAGAATTTGGTAAAAGTCTTATTTTAGCCAATATGTTCCACTTTTTTTCATTTTGGTGTTGTCTTGGCTTTTGTCTCTATTCTTACATTTTATCTACTACCAAAAAATAAATTTAGTTACCTCTGCTCTAGCTACCTCTGTTACTAATGGCCCTCGAAAGGATGGATGACTAGAAAATAATATTTTCCTAGAGCTATATATGCATCTAGAACAAGGATAAGCTCTAAAACTTTAATTTTATCTTCTATTAGTAAAGATTAAACGATGCAATAGAGAAGCCACCGTGGTAGCCCAGGCATGTCAAGTTGTTCCTAGGCTTCCAAATGTTGTTACCTCTTATCTTAGCATGTGATATCTAGTAGATTTTTTTAGATCAAATTATTATTTTTATTAAGATGAAAATTAACATTAAATAATTTATGAATACAAAATGGTTCAGACACTTTGCAACAAAGAGATCAATATTACCCCACAAGAAATATTCCTTATGTTTTTTTATTAGTCAACATTATTCATCTAAGTTGATATGTAGAGCCAGTAAGTCCTATCTCTTTCTCAAAAATATAACATGGATTGTGATGAATGGGTGGACAGTAAAATGATCTTAGATATGTTTCCCCAAGCTCCATATTATCATCTCATCTCTCATCCTTTATTTGACATGGCTCACATTTCTCAACAAAATAAAGAGACAAAGCATCACAAGGGTCACCAACAGTTGGGATTTATTCAGGTATATATACATTCGTGAAGCACCAAAAATGAACAAGTGGTTTTTTTTTCTTTTCCTATTTTGGGTTTTGAGTGTCAGTTTTATGCCAAATTAACATTGATCTATGGTTAAATCTAAAAAAATGTCTTATGATTCTATAAAACTATGTATATTGTAATGTTATTTTTGTAAGTATTGAACCATAAAATCTTGATGTCTCTTATAGGAAGATTGAGAAGAGGATTTTCATAATCACTAGATGCCATGGATTTGCAATGTTCTTTGGTGATCCATTGGATGAGAAGAGGATTTGTATAATCACCAGATGCCATGGAAAACTATGGTCAGGCCTATATTATTTGTCAAGATCAAAAGCTTAACTGGGGTAAGGTAATGTTTTTTCTCAAGATGAAAAGTTTCAATGGAAAGATTTGATGTACTTGTCTTTGTTGGCATTGACATTATAGAAAACTAAACTTGTGGTCTTCCACACCCTAGACCTCAAGTACATTCTCCTTACATATCCATCATCACCAATTTTTCATAATTAGATAATCATAATATTTTTTGTATTTTGTTCTATTTTTTTGCTTTCCCTTCTCCTCTTAAGTTAGGTCTGGATGCATATAGAGATCATTTTTGAAAGTTTAGATTAATTTGATTTTTAATGTTTTCTTATGGATGTTTTTGAAAAATGGGATAAGACAATTTGAAAAAGTATTTAATTTATGATAATGAATTGATAAAGACCAACAATGAACAACAAAAGGATGGTATTAAAAGTAGGCTCAAATTGTCAAAAGAGAAAAATGCCTAATTGGAAGAACACTTCAAACAAAACACTACAACAGATTATGTAAGCACACTTTACACTAAGTAATAACAACTTTACACATTTCTTTTCATAAAATTTTCATGTATAGAACCACGATAAACATTTTGTTATGTTGTTGTGACTATAAAATAGAAGGTTCAATATATCTTAGTCAATACTCTCTCTCTCTCTCTCTCTCTCTCTCTCTCTCTCTCTCTCTCTCTCTATATATATATATATATATATATATATATATATATATATATATATATATATATATATATATATATATATATATATATATATATATATATATATATATATATATATATATAAGTTAGTTTTTAATACAAATTTTTTTTTCATAAAATTTTCATATATAGAACCATGATAAACATTTTGTTATGTTGTTGTGACTATAAAACAGAAGGTTTAATATATCTTAGCCAATACTCTCTCTCTCTCTCTCTCTCTCTCTCTATATATATATATATATATATATATATAAGTTAGTTTTTAATACATATTTTTATTTCCTTACCATCATAAGTTGTTTGATTTGTAATTCCTTAGCCTCTAGAATTTGATTTGATAGTGTTGGTCATGTTTGAATTGATGTTTCAACATAAATGAATATGTCAAAAGCGTATGTGTTGTATAGTTGATAATAAGAGAATTTTAGTTTAGACGAGTTGTGCATGTATCTATCATAGAGTTTTAGTTTGAAACAATAACTAACTAAAGACCTCTTCAGATTCAGTTACCTACTAAAAGTTATCTATCTGTCGATTTTCACGTTTGATGTTAAACTCAAATTTTTTTTGCAAACTATTTACCAATAATTTAGGAATATTGATTGTTCAATCTAATACATAAATATGTAGCTATTATTCAATAAAATTCAATTGTAACTTTAATATCTCTCTACCATTATAATTTTCGGTAGGCCGGCTGAAGGGGGGAAGAGAATCTTAAGTGGTGAACAACAAATAAAAATCTTTGATTATCTACCCATTCCCTCTATCTCTAATGATCCAACAAGATTCAAAAGCAATAAATGATAGACCTCTTGATTACAGATGAGACCTTAGGCATTTTGAAGTAGAACTAGAATAACTTGGGGCAATTGACCGAGGAGTGAAAGCAACAAATGATCCCTATTCAATAGAGGCAAATGTGAGAGCATCATAAATAACAAGAAGAGCAAAGGTGAGATAAACACAGGTGATAATAGGAGCCTACCTAAATTGGGGCATGCTCATTGTGCCCTTAGAAGAGTAGGGCATGACTTCTTGAACGTCTATAATTAATAGGTGAATCAAAACTGATAAACTGGCATAACCAGATGCAACAGTTGACTCTGTGGATTCAGATGATCCAACCCACCCTTTAGTTCTTATTCCATTTAATTAGTCAAGAGGTAGTTTTAAGCTTCTAACCATACTATTGCTTGGGATGAGTACCACCCTAGCCTAAAATTTTATAGGCTAGGATAGGGGGGCGTTGGGGTTCTAGCCTTGGTCAAACCCCTATAAGAGTTATGGTGACATCAAATCTATCTCTCTATTAAATTGTGCATTTAGGAAGACCATTTGTGTTTCTGAAATAGGTTAATGCTTTGAAGATAAGAGAAGACAAAATATAGGATATATGGATATTTAATAGTCGAGGTGCAAATTGATTAGAAAAACTTGAAGTGTAGCATTACACATTTATTGTTCTGAGCCTTTTCATATGCATCGAAAGTCATCTATCTCTCTATTTTCACATGTGTGTGGTCAATCTATTTAGTAGTTGTAAAAATATGCATCTATTATTGAATAAAATTAAGCCACATGTTGAGTCCCTCTAATAGGCTATGGTTTATTTATTTTGATTTTGTACATTGATTAATGGGTGCTTAAAAATGCACCTAATATTTATAAACAACATATTTAAATAAATAAAAATTTAGTGTTAGATTTTTTTATTAAGTGAAATTTATAAATTACTTTTTCTTAGGAAAGGTATACATAGTTTCATACCATATTTTTGTGTTCATAGCATTTTTATATCTCTTTCATGATCCAATTTTAATTATTAAGTGAAATTTATAAATTACTTTTTCTTAGGAAAGGTATACATAGTTTCATACTATATTTTTGTGTTCATAGCATTTTTATATCTCTTTCATGATCTAATTTTAACAAGTGAGAACTTTTAATTTGTGAGTGTTAAATCCATGTGCTGCCAATAACCTATAATGTAAATTATATCTAATTTTATCAAAAATAAATAAATAAACAACCTCTTATTCAATATTTCAAAACATAAATTAAATTATAACCTCATAAGTATTAATGCTACTAATAAACTCTATCAAATATGAGAATTATTATTATAAAATAAATAATTAACCATGTTTAGTTAGTTGATAAATGAATGGTAAAATAGTTTTAACAAATGTTATCTTTTATTTGGTAAATAAATTAGCTCATTGAAATGAGAAGAGAGGAAGATTGTAAAAAGTCAAAACTTATAATTTTATGACTACAAAACTCCACTTTGTACAATTATATGAAAATAATCATTTAATAGAAAAATGATGATCTATCTCTTTTAGGGTTTTCAACATTTTAATATTGTTGTACTTGCTGTAGGTAATGTACTATTGCATTCACTTATATACAATTATCAATTACTATATTCTTTTAGACCCAATCCATAGTAACACATATTGAATTAATAACAATCTAATTATATTCATAAATGTAGTATAATATAATAATTATAGTGATATAATATAGTTATATTTAAAAAAAACACTATTAATCATATAAACAAATATATTGATAATTCATTTATAGATTTGAATTATATACTATTATTATATTTTGCACAATATTATAATATCTCACAATCACATGGATTGTTATTATGTTTTAAAGATATTATAAGATCTCACAATTCTATATGCTAAAATATTTATTATATCTAAATCATAATATATACATTTATTACAATTTTAAATTTACTATTATATAATAACTTTCTATTGTATTTATGTAATATGTTTTAATACTCTAGAATATAATTAAATATATATTACATTTTCTAATATAATTTTATCATTTACTATATATATATATATATATATATATATATATATATATATATATATATATATATATATAATTTAAAAGTACTCATTGGTGAAATATTAATTATATCAAAATTATTATATACACATGTTATAAACAAGTATTACAATTTAATTATAATATAATAGTACTATATTATGTATAATAATTTAAACTATAACTAAATATATATTGTAATGTATCTACATTTTCTAACATATTTTATCATTCACAATACATTATATTTTAAAACTATTCATACGGCCACTACATGAAACTAGAGAAGAAACATTTAATAGAAAAATAAATATGTATATCTTCTTTAAATTTTCAACATTTTAATATTATTTTTTAAAATGAACTTTTTGATAGATTAATATAACTACTCTTTTGGTTTAAGATTATATTTCTTTAAATATATATTTAACAAGTGTCACATGGTGGGTGTATTTGCTTTTAATTTTTTTTATTTTATTTTAATAAAATTATTGCTGTATCTAAAATATTTTAAATAACTAAAATATTATATAGTTATAGTTATAACTGTTAATAAAGTATTTTTTGTTATAATTATATAAATAATAACTAATTGTTAATCTAATATTAATTTTTTATTTTAGTGGTAAATATAATTATTGATATATATTCTCTATTAGATATATATCATATTATACTAGTATATTATAAATAAATTACAATACTAAAATAATAATAATTCTTAAAGATTGTATAATATAAATATATATTATATTTTTTAACAATTATAAATTGAATGACAAAAAAATAGTATAATAGATTAAAAGTATAAATAAACTAACTTATTTACATTTAACAATATTAAACATTAATAAATTACATTACATTAATAACAAAAATGACTAAAATCCCACCATATAAATAGATTTTTTTTAATATTTTAAAATAAATTATAAAGTTAAAAATCTTGGGTGTGTATACTATGCATAATTTAGAAATTAACCGAACAAATGAAAAGTTTTAATCACTATTTAATGAATGAAATCTAAAAACTATCGCAATACTATAGATAATAAATAAATAAATATATTAATAGATAGAGTTGGGTCTTTAGTGTTGATAATGACTGAGATTTATGTCATACTTGTACTTAGGGTTGTGTTTAAGGTAAATTATTATTGTATTTGTCGTAGACTATACTATTGCAATCACCTATACTTAAGTCGATTAATATTTTTGATTTCAACTAATTAGATACAATTATTTTTATTTTTTATTATTAGTTTTGATTTTTCTGAAGTACATATGTGAATTTTTTATTTTATTAAATCATTAAAATTATTTTATTGTAAGTTGATTGATCCATATATTTGGATGTTATAAGAGCAGATTTTTCGCAACCATTAAACACAACCCATAGTGTGAGGCAATATCTTAGAATCTGGAGATGCCCCTTAAAATATTTTTTAAGTTGAATTTTTCTAAACTAATTGTCTTAATTTTTTGTAATTTTAATATTAAATAATTATTCCATTTAAATAAAAAGAACTTTAAATTATTTCAACTTACAAGCAAAATACAACCCACTATCTCACACTTGTTACTAAATAGTCTAATCTTATTATTAGTCCCTGCCTTTTAAAAGGCAGGGAACTAATGTTTTCTTTTTACCCCCCTTCAATTAAAATTTGTGGTTGAGCATTCATATATTATAAAGTTTGAGTGCAAATATTAAAAAATTCTATTTATCAAATGAAAAATCTCAATTTCCTATTGGCTGGACATATTTTCCTCGAGTTTTTTTGATTTTTTGATTTTGAGAATTTATAATAAATAGCTGTCGAGGAATAATAAATAAGAGTGCAGATCAGGACAGGTGTGGTTCGCCGCCATTCTTGAAGCTTCCAAGTGAAACGAAAAGATTTTGCTAGATGTTTGTGGAAGCTTTTAGCAAGAGATGGTTGAGCAAATGACAAGCGCAGTGAAGAATGGCGGTGATTGTGAGCAAAATTCGACCATTTTTGTGCCGGTGGAGAAAGGGAATGAAGATATTATACAGGCTTCTACTCTGTCGAGCCAACAATTTCGCATGAATGGAACCGCCAAGTCAGTGGTAGTGCTGGGAGAGAAAAACAACCCAAGCAATAGTAATGCTAATGAGGATGTCAGAGGATCGAACTCGGCAAATGATAAAAACTTGTCGAGACCATTTTGTTTGTTTCCGAATCCTGCAGGCATTGGTTCACTTGAATCGACCCGTGGAAATGAGCTCTGTTGTTATTTAAGCTCAATTTCTGCACCGTCCCAAAAAACTAAGCTTCCCACAGCACAACAGACTATTTTTTATGCTGGAATGGTAAACATTTTTGACGATGTACCTTTTGACAAGGTAGGCATTTCTTACATTGAGGTAGCCATGAACCTTGGCAATTTGAAACAGGGCATCGTCATTCATTGAGGGCTTCAAATCTGGGTCCAAAATAAACCTTGTTTTGCACGATTTGATCAGCGAAATGGCCCATTCCACTGTATTGTCGTTGTCCTCCTCGTATTTCATGTTAATTGCCATCCGAAAAATCATGTCTAATCCCAAACGATGCATAACACTAGTGGTGTTCAGATGGTAGAAAATGAGGAAAAAAATATGATGCTTTGGGTGTGCCTGCTACAAAGATGTTTTCAATAATTACAGTGTTTTGACATATTATTTAGATGCCACGATTATCAAAAATCTCACATCCCAAGTTTGTGATTGATCATGGAGGAGACACAATTTGCAAATTAGAATTATTAGGCTCAAAACGTGTCACAGTCACATGAAGTCTAACTACAGTACTGGCTTCCACCTGTCCCCTGTGCCCTAAATCATGTGAAACTTCCTGCACTTGCAAAACATTGAAATATTGAGAATATAATCATACTCGTAAAAAATTTGAAAAGTTGAACCGCGCACAATCTTGTTTTATACTTGCAGGAAAAGCATCGAAGACTTGATGAGCTTACATTGTTCCAGGTGTCGATTCTCTTAAAAATCCTTTCTCATTATCTTTATTATAGATTTAAAAATGTGACTCGTTTGTTGTTGATGTGCAGGAGCCTTAAAAATTTTGCGCAATCGGTAGCAGACCTAATCACGTAGCTGTCGAAAATCTGAAAAGTAAGCTCCAGGTTTTTCTTTACTCTATGTATTCAATTACATTATTTATAGCTAGCATTTTGTTGTTCTGGGTAAAAAGGCTTTTAGATTCTAGTATTTAAGAGTCTTGATTTAAATATGTACGTTTTTGTTTATATTGGGAAAGGGTGTCAAATTTGAGGTTGAGGTTGACCCTTTACTTTCTGTATGGTACCAGCACTAAGTTTCCAATTGTTTTGAATTCATATGCAAGAGTGGAATGAATAGTCATTCTTTTAATTACTAAAATGCTCCGTGATCGATGAGTTTTTCCTACAATTGATTACTATAGTAAAATTTTAAATCAGTTTTCTGTTCGATCAATTGTTTTATTTATTGTTTATTTTTGAGGTATCATTACATCATTTGCAATGTAATGAATTATCTCAATGGTATTGTTTTATTGCAGATCTTCTCATTGCCAGAAAACACTCTCTGCAACATTTTCTTCAGAAACGCAAGGACAGGTATCTCGTCAACTTGTGATTTTATTTTTTTCTCAGCTTGTTGGATATTTGTTAATATCAATAGATTCATGTAATTATGAATTTTGTCGATATATAGAAAATTATTGTTATTCTATGATTATTGACTTTATTATTATATTAAATATTAGTATTTTGATTATTAAATTAGGCAACTAAAATTAAATAACATATGCTATTAAAAAGCTTTGAAATGTAATTCAAATGCAACAGTAATACATTTGTTCAATTTATATTTTGACTGGGGAGCACAACGAGATTATGAGCCTCTGTAAGATGGTTAAAAGTTTGTTTTTCACACTTTACAACACATTTCCCGATGGGTCATAATATGTTTTTTAGTAGTGTTCTCATAAGGGTTGAAGCAGGTGCAAACATTTTAGCTATTTCAAAGATGGAAACCAAACCAAGTATCGAATTTAGCTCTGTGGATATTTTTCCAACACAACAATTGCAGTGGCAAAAGCTCGTTTTAGGTTAGACAAATCATTTGTAGAGGCTAGCTCCTTCACTAATCTATTTATTGAATTCTTGCTAGGAAATGCCCCATTATTTCTCAATGATTTGAAGGCCTTCCAGGCATCGCTCAGTTTATTTTCATCCAGTGCTATTTGCATATTCTCTTAACATACACAAAATTGAAACTAAAAAATAATTTCCCAAACAATTTCTACATCCACAACTCCATTATGACCCCAAAAGGCAGGGACTCCAGCTCACAAAGAGCTCTTGTTAATTGTACAAATATATATGATATATTTATCCAATATTTTTCACTAATTCACTTTTGACATCTCTTAACAAACCCATCTCATCCTAAGATTTTCAACATTTAAATGCCATTTTTTAAAGAAGAACTTTATTAACCATTCTTTGTTTTGGATTATATTTTTAAAACATATTTTTTATAAAAATGTAGAAGTTTAATAAATATCTTAACAAGAGCTCTTTGAGAGCTGGAGTCCCTGCCTCTAGGGAAACAAATTGGACTTAATATTTGTTAAAATTATGGTTTTGAAAAGAGAAGTTATAAATTTTAGCAAATTTACTTTAGATTTTTAGTTAATATTTTAAATTTTAATTTTATAAATAATGTGGCGACTACCCATTGTCTAAAAATATACAACATAATGTAATGTATTGTAAAATTGCGAGATTTGAATGAATAGAGTTTTAACTAAGAAATTTAAGATTTTTAAAATTTTATTACATAAGTTAAATTTCAAGATTAATTGTTTTTAATTTTTTAAATTGATATATAGTAAAGTTTATATATATAAAGCAATACAATTCTTAATAGCAATAATATATTTTAATAAATAATAGCAATAATATATTTTAATAAAAAATCAAATTTAGTAATTATTAATTTATATAAAACCAATTTTTAAAATAATATAAAATATATTAACATTTTTAAATACTATATTCAAAACTAAAAATTGTGATATTAATATTGATAAGACATTATTTTTGTTGTGAAAGATAAAAACATGATTTTTTATTAATAAACTAATCAACTTGTGACAAATATTTAAAAGATAAAGTTTTAATTATTTTATGACTCTAATGAACTTGTGACAAATATACAAAAGATAAAGTTGTAATTAATAATAAAGTCGTAAAAGATAGAGTGCAATTAATGAATTTGTAAAAGATAGAGTGCAATTAATGAATTATTGCATTTTTTGAAAAAAATAAATAAATAAATCCCACCAAAAATGTAATGAACCAATTAAAAAAAGGTAATAAATCAACATAAATTAATTATAAAATAGAAAGTTTGTTGAAATAAAGTAATTGTTGTAAAAAATTAATAGGGAGGGGGTTAAAAAAAACATTAGTACCAGGGACTAATAATAAGCGAAAGCAGCTCTTTAAGATGATAATTAAGCTACCTAGTCATGCAACAATAAGCTCAATCAATGGTAGCAGGCTATAAGCAATATTTGGGAGTTATCCATGGCAACATCTGTTGTGAGATGATGAGAATATCCAAAAATGGCGAATCACGTGGCTCCACCGCATCACCACTTCGCCGGCATAGAACTAGACACCTATAAATACATTATCTGCTCAGAAAAACATCATGCGTTACACATGGACGCGAAAACACCTTTCCAATACCGTTAAGGAGTCGCGGACGCCAAATATAACTAAACCCCAATATAATATATTCCAGGTTCTCTCGTCTCTACACCTAAAAATCTTCCCTGAAGCCAGCAAATTTTCAAGTCGACGCCGGGAATTTGGTGGCCGAAATACTGTTGGAAGAGGGGAAGAAGTGAGTAATTTGGAGCCGCGGGGAGTCGAACACTCGACCATGGAGAATACGGAATTTAAGACGCCGGAAAAGGATACAGAGGCGGAAGGCTCGCCGGAAACTGTTTCCGTCGAGCTCCCAGCGCCTTCAGGATGGAAGAAACAGGTCACAAACTACTAGTTTACTGTCGTTTGAATCCAATTTTGTGTGCTTGTTTGTTTGTTTAGTTTGGTTCCCGTGGAATTGTTTTCACGTTCATATTTGTAGTTATGTTTGAGCTGTGTTTTACTGCTAGGGTTTTTGGAGAGTTTTTCTAGAATTTTAGAGATTTTAGGCTTTGAGATTAGTATTGCTTCGTACGGCCGGAAATTGTGTACTTATTTGGCCACAGAAGTGTTTATTTTGGTAAAGGAATAGTTTTGTAAGGGGGAGTTTAATTTTTGTTTCGTTGAATGTTGTAATTTCGGTGCTTTGTTGGTTGTAAGAGCGTCTTCTGCGTATGGTTGGGAAGAGTGAAATGAATGGAGGCTAGCTAGCGAATTAAGCCAAATTTGGGTAACATTACTGTTAGCGAGGTCTATTTGTAGAAACGAGACAATTTGTGCTGAGCGCTGGATTTTAACAGTGCGCTCTTTCGTAAGCATATGTTAGTGGATTTCAGCTGATTATTTAATATTTGGCGCATACTTCGCAGTTGCTTAGGTTTATTTTGCCCGTGTTATTGTACGAACTAATTAAAACGGCACTGGAAAGTACGAATTCGGGTCTAGCTGTCTTCGGTTTCTATTAGCAAAAAGCGTTGAGGTCTTTTAAGGTTCGTATCCCAGACACGTAAGTTACCCTACCGCACCTGATTGTGGTGGAGTAGGTAACACATCCAACTTTGGAGCATCCAGCAAGGGTGGGAACGCAATATTGAAAGTGGATGCAGCGATGGCTAATGCTTGGTAAGAGTAAAATCTCGCATGCTTTCACTGGTTCAGTGATTGATTGAGGGAACCACTGAAGACATTTGCGATTATGCCTTGAATATGTTGTTTTTGTTTCACTTACATAGACGAAGCCGTTCATACGTTTTCTCAGCATGTTGCTTCACAGATTTTTGGGTGATGTTACTATAGTGGGGTAACCTGCCATTTCCTTGGGTGAGAGATTTCCACGTGTGTGGGGGCAGGGGTAAGGGAAGTGCATGTGGTTGCCAGATTTTACCCAGTACATGCTGCATAGAGGATTCAGGTTTGTTCTGCACAATAATTGAATGCACAGTTTCCAGTTTTCTCTACCTTTTGCTGCATGGAGAAATAGGAGGTTTGAAATTACATGTGTGGAATAAGAATGAAAATTATAATTAGTCACACGTAATCAGCTGCTCTGGTAACCCTGCCATGAAAAGTTATGCTTCAAACTTCTTGACCAAGATTTTTGTTTGTTTTATCTGCACCAGAAAACGTCTATAGAACTGCTTAAGATGTGTGATGGAGACTGTGGCTTTCCTGAGCTTGTGCCAAATTTAGAAGATTTGAAATCTGTTTCACACTATAAAAGTTGACTGCACCACATTTTTGATGCTCCATGACCTAGTTATGTCAGGTTGCATTATCACGACAATCTAATCAGTAACCATTGCCGAGAAAATATAAGACCTTTGCTGTCAAATAATTTATTATCAAATCTTTATTGCTGCTGCTTTGGCCATGGCAATCTTAAACTGGACCTCTAACCTGAAAGCTTTTACCTGTGTCTCTATTCTACCTTGTATGATGACACTTGTTGGATTTCCTTCTTGATTATACCACGTGGAACACCTGCACAGAACTTAAGAACTGCAGCAGTAGCATCCCTCCTGACCATTGCTTCATTTAAATGCCAAGAGAGAATGGTTCAAGATATTGTTTTAAAACTATGTGACTATTTGTTTAGCTAATGAGCCAAAAAGTCTTGGTGATTTACATACCAAAAACAACCCCTTTAGCAGAATTTTAACTGTTCCTCAAATTACTGTTTAACAGTTTTATTCAATTCTTTTCCTTGCTGTGAATTTGAATATATTATCAATGGTTTTCCTAGCTAGGTGTTTGCATAAATAATTTATTATGCTCTTGAACAGTATTTTGTAAGGTTTTCGAATTTTTTATGTAAGTTATAATTTGCTGAGTTTCTGCAAACTAGTCAGAATTTTGATATGCAAAATAAATTTATAATATGGGAGTTCTAGTAATTGTTATGTAGTTCATGAGAATAATTCATTAGGTATTGGCTCCAAGAAAGTAATAAATATGTAGTCAGCTTCTTTGTCACATATGATTAATATTTTGAGCCAAGTTACTAGTACACCTCTCTCAATATATAGGTTCGGGTTCACCCTAGCCTAGATATGGATCTGGGTCTGTTCTTTAGTACTGTCTGTCAAAGGTACTTAGAAATCATATCAGATTTGTTTTGTAAGAACCTGTTCCATTCATGAACCCGCCATGAATTTTTGGGATAATTTCTTTTGTTGCTGTCAAATCTACATTTTGCCGTTATAAATTGCTATAATCTTTTTGGGAAGATGAAACAAAGCAGTGAAAAATTGTCCCATGAAACAGCTAAAACCTTGAACTTAGTAGTACCACTCGTTGAGTTTTTGAGAGAGATTGATTAGCATCCATTTGGTGAATTTAAGATCATTGGTGGAGTGCAATTGATATCAAGATTGATAATTATATGATATAGCAACTAACTTAGTTCATATTTAGATAGTTGTTATAGTCTTATAGAAACATCCATTCAATGTTGGTGTCTTCTTTGCATTTCAAAAACCACAAACAAAACAATATTATGTCACCAGTATCCAAGGCATGTGACAATAATGTGAAGGTGCACCAACTATAGACTTCGTTACTCAATCTTGCAAAACTATAATTGGTAGAAGCCAACATCCATAGCATAGTGAGAATTTGCATTCATAGTCATTTAATAAAATTTTCAAAGATATTTAGGATTGGTTATTATATGCATTTGGGGGGTGGATAAAGGAGGACAAGAGGGGATAAGAATTGTCCAGAATTAATATTAGGATTCATTCAGGTAGATTAATTAGAGATTATTTGCATGAGAATTCCAGAACGATATTGGAGACAATTTAAGGATTACATAATTGTCATCGGCCAATTAGTGAGATCATCATTTTCATTCAAGTATTGTGTAGTGGTCAAATCCTTACATATTATTGAGTGTCGTTTATTCATTTTGAGTATAAGTTAATACAAGTGTCTTGCAAATTGAAGTTATATAACATATTCCTAATATTCTAAGAAATTTCATAAGGGGACATTACAGTTGATCCTCACCCAATACGAGTAACGATGGATTGAAGGGATTTGTTGGCTAGCTCAAAAATGTATTTCAATTATCTTGTTAATATAATGATTTTTATAATTGCTATCTATTTTCTAATTATTTTAATTTAATAAGCCATCTTATAGGATTATTGATTAATATTGCATGAATAAACTAATCCAATTTTAAACATATATTAATAATTTAATCTATTTCTTACATTTCCAGCCATTTATAATTAAAATATATATATGCTAGTTTATATTGCATTTGTCTAAAATCTTAAAAAGGATAAATAATGTACTATTTATAACAAATTATTCAAATAGATTAAATTCTTGTCATAACATTTAATTAGATTTTTTTTGCAATGTAATTAATTTCTATTGGAGTAAATTAATATTTACTTCTAGCTTAAGTTGAACTTGGACATTGTTGAATGTTCATTATTAGTCTTAGTTGTCTCTCAATTTTTAGTAGCTCTTTTTCTCTTGGCTCTTATACGACATTATATTTTATGTTTGATTTCACAATATAATTTTCACTTGTTGGTGAAGTACAAGTCTCTTCGTGAAGGTTATCTTGTAGGCTATACTCTTGGGAGATTGATATTTCCAACATGGTATGAGAAGGACCTTCTTACATCTTCAACATATGAGAGTTTTCGTCAGATTTTGAGATTCGAGTGCTTTTTCTTGCTATTGGATATTTCCACTTTATTAATGCCATTTCTTTTTTATGTTTCATTAATTGGCCTCCAAATATTTTGTGATTATTGGTGAATTTGTTTATTGGCTATTTGTTTGAACATATTGGAATTACTATGGAGCCTTTTGTTATTTGTTTGTTGGCATATTGGCTACATTTGGTGGGAGTCTTTTTTTTGGTTGGTGTTGGTACCAAGAGTCTTGGCTCGATTCGTTGTTGAATTGTGAAGAATATTCACTTCATTCTCTTGTTTGATTATGGATTGGTCCAAAGTTGTACTTTTAACTCCTTATAAATATCAAAAGTGGAATTCTCAAATGGAGTTATTGTACTAACATTGAAGTTGCAGAGAATCACATATATCGAGATCTTGAAATCATAGGTGCGATAGAAAAGAAATTATGGTTTGATAGATGAAATGAAGCTCTTGGTACTCATCATTTGCCCATTCTCTTGATCTTAAATATCATGTTGCAACTTGTACACATTCCAATGAGATTTGGACCACCTTAGAGAATCTCTTTGGTATGCCAAATAAGATGAAGTTTTATTTGGAGAATGAACTAATGAATCTTGATCGAAGACATTTCAATCACATCTAAAACTTGTTTGCCAAGCTTAAATATCTTTACAACAATTGTTTGAATGTGGGGTCATAGAAGATGATGAGCAGTTTATACTATTTGATTCTCTCTAAGCATGGTCTTGATCATTCTGTATTTGTTTGTGCATGTTATGTACCTAAGGATGCACTAGGTAGTGCACACAAAATGCGCTCTCATTATGGTTTTGCGGCACAATTCACAAGGGAGCAAACAAAGTTGGCATAGATCTCAAGCATTTCTTGCTAATGACCCCCATCTTAAGGTTTCATTTGACAAGGACAAGAAACGACGTAAGGATTTTAAGGAGAGCTAAGGATCATCCTTAACAGCCTACCTTAAGTCCAAGATCTCTTTCAAAGAGGAATCATCACAAAGAAGCAAATTAATTGTGCATATTGCAAGAAGTTGGGACATGATGAGCATGGTGTTATACCAAGAAGATTGATGAACTTATATACCCTTTTCAAAACATCGCATCTCATTGCCCTCATCAATGGCTTCATTTTTACAACATTTCAATCACCAACTTCTTTATCTCCTTTTGCATAATTAGGGAATTCCTATTTTGGGAAAGGTAACACACTCTTGGTGTCCACTACTCTTGAGAATACTAGATGGCTTCTTGATTCTAATGCATCACATCATAGAGAATCTTATATATATATATATATATATATATATATATATATATATGTTTTCTACTTTTGAGCTTTCACTTGAATTTTGATGGGTAACAATACATATGTGAAAGTTTGAGGGTAAGGATCTATGAATATGGTGAGGGATCTTTCAATGATGTTTAGTGTACCCTCCTTGATTACTAATCTACATTTAATTTATCAAATTACTCATGGTGCATGATGTTAGGTAGTGGAGTTCTTGATCATGTATTCCTTAGAGTTGTGGAGACTAGATAAGTAGTTGCTATAGGTGTGTTCAGTTATGCATCTAAATAGTATTCTCTTTTACTTTGTTTTGGATTGTGATGTTCCTATTTGGAGACTGACTTCCTACATTCCTCTGGTTTTGGAGCGGCTTCTTATCATCCGTTGGACTTGCATATTCTTAAGGGGTAGCGTGTTGCTTGTAGGCAAAGGGTCATCTTTTGTCTCTACACATCATCGATATTAGAGCTTCCTCATTATGAAGGGCTTATATTGTCTCCTTTTCTCTTGAACTTGGGGGGTATTTGATTGTATGTGCTTGATGTATATAGTCCTTGGGGGGTTTTGATTAAGTCTTCCATACATGCATCTTGGTTGTTTCTAGCTTTGTGAGAGATTTCTATTTGCATTGCATTTGCATTGCATTTGCATTTGCATTGCATTTGCATTTGCATTGTACATGGGTACCTAAACTTGTTTTGTAGTCAGGACCTATATTGCATGTAGCTCATATCGCATGATAATCTTATCCATAAGTTGTATCAAGAAGGGTGTTGGAGTAAATTAATATTTGTGATATTGCTATTAGGATTTTGCTGTGGAACATATGTCCTACTTATCAAATTAATATTTATTTTAATCTTAAATTTTACTTTTGCATTATAATATTTTCATTATTAGTTTTAGTTATTTGCTTAGTTATCGATTCGATCGGGCACGTGAATTGGATTTGCAATTTTTTTTTCCCAATTATGGTTCGTGGAGGATTCATGAATATATATATATATATATATATATAGTTTTAGAATTATGTATATTTCGTAGTTTTTAGTATATATAATGCATAAAAGGGTCATTTTAGGATTAGAAAGCATTTAAAAAAAAATCATATTAAATAACTTAAGACTCACTTAAAACTGTCGGTCCTTGAGGATACATGCAAATCAAGTAGGATTTTTGTTTTACACAGTGGATTCGTTTGGATTCATGGCCCATGAATCCAGACGAATCCACTGTGTAAAACAAGGATCTTGCCCGAATTTGCACTAATCTAGGCTTGAATCCGGATTTGGATTGGATCCAAATCCATATCTGTATCCGGCCTCTAGGGCATGAATTCGATAACTAAGTTTATTTGTTGTTTTTTATTGACTTTCTTTCTCCCTACCCTTATAAGTACATTATGTTTGATATCTCATCACATTTTCATCCTCTGGTGAAGTATAGTCTATTTGTGAATGTTATCAAACCTTTTGAGAGGTTGATTTCTTCAACAATTTCTATAATCAATAATAATATATTAATTTTAATATTATAATCACTATATTATAATGTTGTTTATTAATATTTCTATTATATAAATATGATTGTATATCAAAATATGGATGTATTTATATTTTTGTATGTTTTTTAATGGATGAACCAAAACTGATTCTAATGCCATTTTTATGGAATTTGTGAACTAAACCTTTGAACCCAAACTTGAACTTATATATAAGGACTACTAACTTAGTATTGACATGCAAATAATTTAGTATTAGAATGCAAATGGAACTTCAAATATTGCAAGTAGCTTTATAAGATATTCTATGCATTTACCCTCATCCACTAGGAGATAGGGTGGTAGGGGATCACGCTATCTAAATTCAAAATCTCTATAGTAAGTCGTTAGTCAAAAGTGGGTTCTAGATATAAACATATATTGTATATTATAGACTTAAACTTTCCATGTGGGAGTTTTGGTCCCACTTGATGTAGCCAATCTTTATTATACCACAACCTATCATCATGTTCGTTGGTGTTATATGTATCATCTTAGTATGCATTTTGGAGCTATTTTTAACTAATAATAAAGTTTATGAAGTTGGTAGGAAAATATGGAACACCACAATTTTGGCAATAGAATTGATAATTTGCAAAAAGCCCTGATTATACCCGATCAATCAGAAATCCTAGAGCTTGCCGATGTTTTCCTCGGGAAAATCTCAATTCATGAAAAATTTGTTGACCTAGTTTTCAACAATCTTTTTGCATTCAAATTGCTTTAACATCATATTAAAATCCCTTAATAATAGCAAAATTAAAAATAAAAATTCATTGCAAAAACCCGCAAAACTCTATAAAAAACTCACAAAATTGACAAAGCATTGAAAAATAGGGTTGATTCCAAGATGGAAGCGATGTTAATGTGGAAATAATCTGTTATTTTGTGCCTTCTCTTTTCTTTTGACCTTTGGAAGACTGTGACCAAAGGAGTTGGAAGAGTAATGTTGGTCATCCATTGAATTTGAAAGTGCCTCAATTATTGTAAATTGTGGGGGGCATATGGGATGGTGTTGAAGTAACTAATGCATTTGTTCTAAATCACGATTTCAATATGACTCGAGCTCTTTGCATGCTTCGCTCCATAGATTTCAATGCGATCAAATATATAAATAATATTATACTCTAATTTTAAAATTTAAACTGTGATGCAGGGATGACCTTGTAATGTGATGACAAGGTCATGAGCCTTCTTGGATGAGATGAGCGCACCTCAAGCACATGTTTGCGAAGATTGCTAATAGAAGATACATCTTGTAATAGGAAGAGGACCAATGATTTTTGGGAGGTCTAACAGAGTTGTTAGAAGGGTGATTTCAATGCCAAGGGAGAAATAAGGTGACAACCATTGAGGAAGGCATAAGGGTGGAGGGATAAGGAGCAAAGGAAAGGTAAGGTGATGTCACATGGAGGGATAAGAAGTCGACACAAAGGAGATATAATGGTGTAATTCCAAAACAATTGAGGATGAGGCCCCAAAAAATGTGGTCTCACTAGCTCAAAGCTCTCGTCAAAAGCGATTTGGCTTCAACTTCTCTTTGGTTCATAGCTCCACTCAAAAGTTCCTTACCAAGGACTATTATGCACTATTATAGATGACCCTTTTATGGGAAGCAATGAACCCCTATAGTTTATGAGTAGTTCCAAAATTCAAATTATTATTCTATTAATAGTTATACAATAATTTATAAATTAGTATATGTATTTTTATGTAGTTAATATATTCAATTGTTAATGTGTATATATATGATTTTTATATTATAATTTATTTGTTTATTTTTATCGTTAAATTTGGTCTCAACCTAAAATAGTAGCTACCAAAACCAATGGCTTGCTAATCTTTTACTTTTAAACAAATGTTCTTTGTTGAATTCTACGCCATATAAAGGACTTAACAATTGTCATTGTGTTGAAAACAAAATCATTGCAATTTTAGAATATGATTTGTTAAGCTGTCTCAAATATTTTGATAAGCCAAATGTTTGAACTTTTGGTTTTGCCAGGAGCTAGCTTTTATTAATCTTTCAAGAAAGGATTTCTTCTAAGGGGTAAAAAATTATTAATCAAGAAGAACCAATGCAAAGCAAGAAGGGACACATGCTTGACCAAGAACTACCACAACACATAAGAACAACCCGCCCAATTGAACCTCAAACAAGGTCCCCAACTATTCAGACTTATCCTCAATAGTTATATTTTGTTGAGTGTGAGGCTAAGTTGGGGACATATGTCCTCAGTCCAATATTTCCTTAGTCCAATATTTTTTCATAATGTCCTCAGTTACTAACATTCCATTCTTTCATTTTCGATGAAGCCCATTTAGCCAAACAATTTGCCACATATTCCTTTCTCAAAGAATGTGTCAAAAGGAAATGAAATTAAGAGAATCACTCCAACTAAGGATCTATATGATTAACAAAGGCCCTTCCCAATCAACTCGATCTAGCCTCCACTCATTAAACATAGATAATCACCATTTGAGAGTTTAACTCAGAGATAATTTTACTCTAACCTAGAGCTCGTCCTTTGCCTAGTGCATAAAGATCAACAAGAGCTTGCATTTAATTGTTAGTTTGCTGCCTTTTTTATAGAGGAAAGAGAAAAACGACATCATAGATGTATTACACCCAATTCCTCCAACCCTAGTATGATTGAGATTCCCCACATCAATATTAGTCTTTTAAAGTCCATGAGGAGGGGGGATCTTCGACCTTCTTGCTAAGTTTTCCTTTTGGCATGATGATTCAATCTTGACAATACTTAAATTACTTGGATCTGTAGTGGTAGAAAGATGGCCATTTGGTTTAGTAAGGTTTGTTGAAGCTACAACATTTTTATGTACAACGAATGCCCTTCGAAGTTCAAAATTTTGACACAACCAAATCACTTGAATCAACAATAGCTAAAAAGATCACATTATCTAGTATTGTCTCCTAAAGCATGGTAATTATATTTTGCCAGATCTAATGCACCAATAGTTTCATGTCCTAAAAAATCTTGTTACTTTCCAACTAAAACAAACATAATATGAAAGTAGGGCCAATACCTTAGGCTATGTGAAGGGAGTCTTAGTTAGTGGGCTTCCTTGACTAAACCATAAGTCAACTAGAGAAGTGACATGAATATAGGCTTGGTCCTAAACTACCCACTACAAATGCCAAATGTCCATAGTGAGAAAATATTTGAAGAAAATATGCGAGGAACATTTATCACAAATTTTGTAAAGAACACAAATAGGAGACCCCTAAAAACTTCTCTTTTGTAAATTCTTCCAAGTAAAACATCAGTTTTGCACAACTGACCTTGAGAAGAAATTATGCTTGGGCTAAGAAATTTATTCCATGCTTCTATCAAGGAATCCTATTTCTCCCATAAATTAGTCTAACTAACTCTAGATAACTTGAAGCAATCCTACAAATTTTCAAAGCCTCCATCCACCCTACCATAAGTGGCCACTTGTGAGGTTCTTTCCATTTAAACACCTTTATATAACCCAAGCCCTAAATAGTTTTGTATTTGTCAATTTGCAAGCATCTTCAAGAAAGCTA
The DNA here is from genome assembly GCA_028749045.1 of Cupressus sempervirens. Lineage (NCBI taxonomy): Eukaryota > Viridiplantae > Streptophyta > Pinopsida > Cupressales > Cupressaceae > Cupressus > Cupressus sempervirens. Next base: position 430,757,523 of record CM053788.1, read on the forward strand.
TTACTAGAAAAGAGCTTCAAAATGTTTGTTATATGTCCAAAAGAAGACTCCTTTCACAATTAGCTTTGCAGTAAGCACCTCTTTTTAGGACTCGCCCAAATCATGGAATCCTCACACACAAGGACCCCAGATACTTTTAAATAAATATTCTTGATCTTGATCTTGGTTGATGCACAATCTCCAAAAAAAGCTTGGCAGCCAAAGCCGGCTACTAAGGGGTTCTTGATGAAGATCAAGGCCTCTGTCCTACTTCATCCTCCAAATAGAGTTCCACTTGACCAAAATCCACTTTGTTGAGAGCTAATTGCTAGCCCACAATAATTGCTGAGAGGGGGCATCATGTTCCTTAAATGGAGCTCAAAGGAGCAACTTACACAAACATACTTGTAAATGGGGAGGGCCTGAAACATTCACTTCAAAAGCATCACTCCTAACCATCGAAAGCCACTTGCAAGTTCAATGGCTAACTCTATTGCAAACTTTATGCAAAACATTGTAACAAAAGTTCTTGGCAGATGACCCACTGCAGTAGGAATATCAATTGAACCAACTTGCAATGTAAGAATCTAAGCAATCTTGTTTAGAATTAGTTGCTAGTATTAAGAATGAAAATAGAAGATGCATAATTAAGAATGAAAATAGAAGATGCATAAATCTATTGAACAAAGGCAGCTGAGTAGATATCTAATAGTCATCAAGTTCTCATCATTGATTTTGGCAAACAACCATCAATGTTGTATCATTAATATATTATAAATGGGAGTGAGGAAACATGCTATTATCCTTACTCCAACCCTTGATTAAACCTTGTCTTATGCGAGGCTTGATAAATCTACCCAACCCTCCTTCCATTAAATAAATAAGGAAGGGGACTAGGGATCTCCTTGCCAAAGACCCTTGAAAGCTACAATTAACTTGAATGGCTCAATATTGATAAGAACAACATAAGAAGGTAGTAACACAACTCATGACCTAATTAACCTACTACTACCAAATTTAAAAGAACTTTTTGAAGGAAAGCCCATGTGATATGGTCCCAAGCCTTAGCTAGGTTCAACTTTTTAAACACACTCTTCTCCTTAGAGGCAGTGATAGAGTGAGTAGCCTTAACTGCGACAACAACTCCATTCAAAATTTCTCTATTAACAAGGAAACTACCTTGTTTCTCATAAGATCAATCTATTGAATTGTGTCCTGAGCCTCTCTGCATTAAGCTTAGTAATTATTTTATATACCACATTGTAGAGACTCTATGCCTAAAGAGGTCAAGGGAAGAGGCCCCTTCTCTTTTAGGGATAAGAGCAAAAAATGTAGAGTTCATGACTCTTAACATCTTTGGTTATTTGTGACTTTTGCATTGCCCCTTCTTTTTTAGGCATAAGAGCAAGGAATGTAGAGTTCATGACACTAACATCTTTTGGTTATTTGTGACTTTTGCACCACCTCCAAAAGGCCTAAATTGATAATCTCCTAGAATTCTTAATAATATTCTATTGGGAACCTGATTGTATTAAGGGAAGGGCTTTTCCTTTAAACAATCTCGTCCAATTCAGACGAAGTGTAATTGCACCTTTCTAATTTTCCCTAGAATCTCAATAGCAACACATTAGGGTTAGTGTTACATCTTACTAAGTAAACAGTTGTTTAAATAATGTAATCCCTGATACAAATTGTGCAATCAGAAGTAACATATATTCAAATATCCAGTCACTAAGGTAGACAAGATTGAATCATATTCATATAATATAAATAATGTTATACAAATACATTTGGGTTTGGAGAAAGAAACATGATGAGTTCCCTCGAAGCCATTTTTACATTAAGCCCAAGAATGGATGTCTACCAGAGCCTTCTTGGAATACTTGGTTGTTATTGCTTTTCTATCAATTTTTCATCTTCCTAAAGACAAGTGGCATCATTGTGGTGTTGGGTGGGGGTTGTAAGTGGGTTTCTTCATTCTTCTACATAAGTGCCCTATTGTATGTAGGAGCCAATTATTTGGTCAATTCTTGGGTGGCCTACTTACATAACCCTCTTAAAGCACAAATTATTGCAAGTGCAAGTACTGAGAAAGGCAGATCTGATATTATATCAGGCTGCTGTATTCTGATTTGAGGTATTTTCTGTTAGGCCTCTATTAGTTGGTATTAGATTATTGGTATTGTATTGATCACTTTCATGTTTTTGAGCTTGATTAATGTTAAAAGTAGTTGCTTGATGATTGCATTTCAGCCTGTAGATTGTCTCTTGTGCAGATTGAAATTGAGTGATGCTGTTGATCATTCTTGATGCTCTATGTGTTTTAGGAAATGGTTGCTTGTATGTCAAGGTGTTTTGCGTTGAATGCTGTAATTGCCTTTATTTGATGATAACGTTTTTTTCTTTTGGAAGCTTAATGTTCTGTGGAAATGATTGTTTCTTCATCCAGTGCCCTTTTTGTTACTGCTCCAGGCGGCTATCCTTATTTTCCGACTTTTCCCATCATGACCTAATATCTTATATCTTTATGTCTCTATCAAGACAGACAGACAGCCTTTGAAAGTGGCTGACCTTTGATAATGATCAAAACCTTTAATAATGCCTCCTACAAAAATCGATTTCCTAGTGCTGCCTTGTTTATTTCTTTATTGCTGCTTAGGGGCTTTTGAATATTTAATTGCTGGTATCACTTAATTACTGCGTAATATATTTTATCTTAGTTGCCCTAATAATAGAACTGCTGCTGTTAATATATTACTATCTCTCATTCATTATTGATATTATGTATCAGTAAATAAACTGGTGCATAGTCTATAGCTCATTGATCACTTACTATCCTTCATTCATTATTGCTATTATGTATCAGTTAATAAACTGCTGCATAGTCTATAGCTTATTGATCACTGAAATAGATAGGATCACTTGATTTTAAGACACCTTTCTGTCTTAATAGCATGGGCAAGGGGGTATCAGACTGGAGTGTGACACAGAGATAGGTTGAATAAGAGGTTCATTCATTTTGTTCGAAAACAAGAGAGGTGATATAGTTTAGAACAGTTTTGTTTTTGTAGGAGAGCCCCTAGTAAATAGAGCTGCATAAGATTGAGAAACCTACTTGGAGATAACACTGAATAAAGCAAGCTGTGTTCCCTCAAAGGACTTTATAGCATTGTTCCCAGACTTGGACTCGTCAAGGTTGTGACTCGGCAATGACTCAGCAAAGTAGAGAAACCCTTGAAATTTAGAGATTTTTAACAGTTTAAAATTTGTTTCATGCACCCATTATTGAATAAAGCTGAAGACACTATAAAATCCTCAAATAGAGGCCATTTTGATCACATACATAAACATACATCCATCACATAAGTACAAACATATATTGTAGCTGAAGGAAATAGAAAACATAGATATATAGAATTATAAATATTGTCAAATGTATACAAAATCCACAAAATCCACAAAATCCATGACATCAATGTTCTCAAACATACGTGTAAACAAAAACAAGTCTATGGCTCAGGTTCTAGCTCAGCTTTAGCCTCAGAGTAGTCTGTTTGCCTCCTACAAATGATGACTGAGTAGCCATAGACTCTGCCTGTGAGGTACCACAATGCAAACCTATGGCGTTCCCAATATGATTTGTGGACTTCTTGATGCTCTTCTTCCTTGCTGGCTGCAAATCTATGGCCTCTTCTTCTCTCTCTCTCTCTCTCTCTCTCTCTGCCTCTCTTCTTCTCACAACTAGCAAATAGAATGACTTTTAAGGTGAAATCTGAGCATAAGTGAAAAAACAAGATGGGAAATAATCTTTTTTTCTTTTTTTCACTGGCTGAAATTAGCTAATGCCGACGTGAGTCATGGAGCTCGGGCTTGGTGAGTCATGTGAGTTATGAGCCATAACTTGTGGAGCCATGGCAACGGGTTGTTATGACCCGTTTGCCTTAATACAGCTCAACAACTCTGAAAACTCGCTGGACTCATGAGGAGCCCATTAGAGAGGTAATTGAATTCTCATTTCTTCTATCTTTAACAAAATTGTAGAAAAAATACAACTTAAAATATATCTTTTTAAATTGATGAGATGGTGGTTCATCTTAACCCGTTAAACCTTAGAAGATTCTGAAATGAATGATGTTCAAATCTCTGTTACAATATAACTGAAATTGGGTACTTCTCAAATTCAAAAGTTTTAAATAACTAAAGGGTTGCTTACTATTATTAGCAATAGCTGCCTGAATTCCATTACAATATTATTGTATATCACCTTCTTCAAGCCAATCGATTTGTAACTTTTGCTTCCTGAAAAATTCCTCTAGGAGCTCTTATTCTTCCAGTTCCTTCATGGCTGCAAACTCCTCTTTACAGCTGTCCTGATTTAGACCTTGATCTCAAATCTGACGACTAATGGCATCCAAACAATTGGGCAAACACTTATCCCAAAAGAAGTTTCCTAGTTACTGTCTATTCCTTTTAAGCTTGTATTTCACAATTGCAAACTAAGTAGTTCCCTAATTACTGTCTATTCCACCTTTTAAGCTTATATTTCACAATTGCAAACTTATATGGCTGCAAACTCCTCTTTACAGCTGTCCTGATTTAGACCTTGATCTCAAATCTGACGACTAATGGCATCCAAACAATTGGGCAAACACTTATCCCAAAAGAAGTTTCCTAGTTACTGTCTATTCCTTTTAAGCTTATATTTCACAATTGCAAACTAAGTAGTTCCCTAATTACTGTCTATTCCACCTTTTAAGCTTATATTTCACAATTGCAAACTTTTAACAAAGGAGTTTACATTGGCTACCATGTGGAGGTTTTCCTCTGCGCTACCACTAAGCTTAAAATTCTGAAGAGAAGGTTCTTGAAGTCATGTGTGACAACTTAAATTTTTGAGGCTCTGAAGTAAATAGTATAAAGTTTGACTGGGCAGTTGTCAAATCCTCTTCAATCTTATAGTTCTGAACTGTTAACCCAACTATGTAATGTCCCTTGTTAAGCTTAAGCTTAGTCATTAACAGTTTTAACTCAAATTTAGTATTAATGTCCTAAGGTAAATGGATTATGATCTGATGATTCAGTTTTGAGACACTCAAGTAATGAGAATTGTTCATTCATCTTACTCGATTATCTGTATGTATATTGAAAGCCATACTTACCTTGTTACTGCTTCAACTCAATGAAGGAAGATTAGGCATGTAACTAAGGTGCTTAGAGACCGATTACAATAGGCTACCTCAAAGTTTACAGGTCCAGCCCGTATCCTATCTTGGGACTTGTCCTCAAGGCTCCTAGGACACTGGCCCCTACCCTATCTGGAGAGTAATACTATTGATTTGATTTAGACAAGCCCCTCCCTGGAAACATTACAGCCCCTTTCTTCTCAGGCAAAAATAGAAATAAATCTGAACATGGACCTATATGATTATGATTCTATTGATAGTGAGTATATATGTTACAGATGTAAATATTAGATCTTCTGGAGATAGATATATGTACTTTATATATAGATGATTCTGATTTCATTCTTATTGACATATAATCTATATAATAGACTTATAAAGACTGTATTCTCAAAGAATCATATACATATACATATAAATATGCATATACATACACACATAATGTATATTTACAACTGAAATATGTGTGTGTGTGTGTGTGTGTGTATTGTGTTCTGATCATTATTGGAGTGTATGTATACATTTATAGCACAATATAAGTGATTCTGATTACATTATTACTATATAAGAAATTCCAACAACATCAATATATATAGAGTTCATATCTGGATACCTTTCTTGTGATAGAATTCAGATATAATATACATTATTAACTTCATGGGCAATTCACAGCATATCTGTTTGCTGGTACTGATAATGGGCATTGATAGATGCATCTTTAAAATCTGATTTCTTTATCAGAACTAATAATTCACTGACTACCTTAATCTATGATTCTATTTTCTTTTAAATTGCCCAATGGCTCCCTGCTTTGTTGTATTTAAATTTCTTAATATACCTCAAGACTGATTGGTTATTGTTGATGTTTTGCAGCTTATGTTGGATAAATCCCATGGGACCAGAATATTGAAGATATATATATATATATATATATATATATATATATATATATATATATATATATATATATATATATATATATATATATATATAATGTATGTATATATATGTATATGTATATGTTTAAAATACTATTAGGAGAAACTAGTATATATAAAATATTATTATATTAATTTCACCATAATGAATAGACATGTCCTATGAAGGGACATGTCTCTACTAGCCTCATACCCAAATATAAAATGCAAGAGAGATTGCTGCATTTGAAATACACATTATAAATAGGCATTGTTATTACATTTGCAGCAATTCTCAATTCTAACATGGTATCAGAGACAGTTTCCCTACCTGCCTAGAAGTTTCAGTGGGGCTTCTGGTGAAGGTTTTTTTACTAAGCGAAGTCACAGATGGATCAGATTCAAGTCTTCAGGGTATGGGAGGTACCTGTGAATGTGCTACGCGTTCTGAGAAAGCCACAGTATAGGGGTTCTACTACTTCATATTTGTTGACCATAGGTAAAACCTCACACAAGTTGATTGGTGACTACCAACACCAGATCGAAAATTCACATTGTACAAGCTCTTAGATATATCAGAGGTATACCACATTACAAACAAAGGAGTATGGCCTGTGGATATAAGATGGGAATGGTCACAGATGGATATGTCTGCCCTGCAACCATGAAGATTTTATTATTTAAATATCATATTCAAGTTTGAGGTGCCTGAATTACAAATATAAGATAGTGCTGTCTATTTATTTAAAATTCATGTTTGGTTGAGATTCCAGGGTAATGGACTTTGTCTGTATAGGGCCTTCAAATCCTCACCCTTATTGGCACTTAGGGCTAAGAGGTACACACCACCATGCAGTGATATGGCATGTGAGGGAGGAAGGGGGCAAATGATTTTTATACTAGAGAGCAAACTACCATGAGAAAGTAATTCTCTAGTGCAGAGATAAAGTTTCATCAAGGCTTGCCTCCTGGTGATTGGAATGCATTCTGGGTGGTCTGCAGGACTTTGAATATCTAATATTATATGCATCACAATATGGCATGCTGTGATTAGGCACTATACTCTAACATAATTAGCTATGACAGGAATAAATATCAATCTGGCAGTTGTTGATGAAAATAATAATATGGTTGAAGATCAAAAGATCAGTGTAATGGTCAAGCATTAGCAGTGGATTATGTATTATTGATCACATTAAAGCTTGGATGAAATAACTATGGTAAGAAGAGCCAATAATTGCGGGGTCCAATTTAGTGTCTTGATTTTTCCTTCAGCAACATGATAAAAGCTAGATATATCTGATCAAAATCTGTAACTATATTGCCTTGGATGAATATTGGTGCCACTTTTTTATGTTATAATGTCTGTGAATCACCCGTGTGTACCAGCGATGGATGTGAATTAATCCAAATATAAATAATGACAGAGGCTTATGAAAATAGAATTGCAAGGAAATAAATTTGTTTAGAGAGATTCGAGGACCTTCAAGTGATTGTAAGTCAGTGTTTGTGAAGTTGAACTCCACGAACTTTGTTTCTTAGTGTGGAGGCATATATGGTTCATATAGACTGTTTTGCATAGTACTTGATATAGAGGAATTAAATTACACATATCAACGGAAATAGATTCCAGGAACCAAATGAAGTTCAGCGTAGGTGCCACGATTATTGAGTCTCTATACAAGCTGTGACTGATAATAATTAGGCTGCCAATGAAATACATAAGAATCTCTATGCTTGCAAGATGCCACACTAGTAACAATGAATGAGGTTGATCAGTTTTGTTCTTTCTATCATTTCATCTATTGAGACCCCATGACGCATAGATATTGTGTCTAAACAAAGAAGATAATAGGGTTTTCTTCAGGATGTTGTGCAAAACTATTACAAAGGTACACCAAAATGGAAGGAAGTACAATTACAATAATGCAAGATTAGAATATCTATTTGTGATCTTCAAACCATGGATTTGGACATTCATAGAAATGTTTTTGGGAGCTCTGTAGTACACTAAATCAGTCCTCAACAGTTGTAATTACTTTAATAGCTGTTGTTAGTCATTTTCTCATCTTCAGGATGTTGTGCAAAGCTATTACAAAGGTCACCAAAATGGATGGAAGTACAATTATAATAAGGCAAGATTAGAAAAATCTATTTGTGATCTTCAAACCATGGATTTGGACATTCATAGAAATGTCTGTGGGGGTTTTGTAGTACACCAAGTCAGTCCTCACTAGTTGTAATTACTTTAATAGTTGTTCTTGGTCATTTTCTCAAGGAGATCTATGTATGAAAGCCTATCATGGCTATGATTCATGTCATATGTACCGAGAAGGATTGGCATATTTGTCTCGTACAATATTGGTGATTGAATCGAAGAACTTACTCTTAGGGAGTATCGACTTTCTTTCAATTCGCAGGCATGTTAACATAGACCATATCATGTTATGACCAAAATCAAATGAGTATCTTGAGAGCCTTGTTTGCATAGTTTTGAAGCTGTTTATAAAGAATACGCATTGTGTTTTGACTAATCCATTGATGCGGAGACACAATAACCATTGATATTTGCAGATCAATCATGAAGGAGGGCGTCACCTTTTGCTTCTATGGTATGATGAAAATAAATAAATAAAAAATTTAAAATAAAAATAAAAAACCTTTGCCAAGCGATCCCCTCATGCGTATGTCAGAAATGGAAGTCGTGGAATAGGCTATGGGTGGCAGTCAAATTATTTTGGAAAGGGATTTGTTTTCCTATAAATGATGCAAACATAGACATATATTGTTTGACTGAATACCCCAAACAATTGTTATTTCAAAAAGTAGAGCAATATATTGCACAATGAACATTTTTTTTGGTCATCACTCTACAACAATGGAGTATTAGTGAAATAATTTCTGCTGAAAGCTATCATGTATCTATTTCATAACATGAGATAGTGCTAAGGAAGTTTCTAGGATAGTGAAGCAGTACTTATAAATCCTATACATTTCAATAAAAGAATCATTCCTCGAGCCTCATAATCAGGATAGTAATGAAGGCTCGACATACAAAACCACTTAAAAATATGAGAAATGAGAGATTGTGTGATGTCTCTGGGCTAAGTGGTGCTAAATTAAAGACCTAGTCTTCTCAAATGATATGTGAAACACTGCACAATATTCTAGGGGAAACAAAGTAATACTAGAGATATAAACTAAAGGAAAGCTTTCATCATACTACTCTATTAAAGAGCCCAAGGAATTGGTCTTAACTTCTTGTTTGAAAGAAAAAAGAAGACCGCATTGGGAAGGATGTTGATGAACATATTAGTGAGATAAGTATTTTCTCTTGAGTACTATTGTCATATATTTTTTAGTTAATATCCTATTTGTAATCCTATATGTACTATTAAGAGTGAGTTGCCTTGTTCTTTTCTTTGGTCCTTAAAGATGTTCTTGCAAGAAAAGAAGAATGGTGGATTAGGAATGTTGGTGAGGCATTTATGTGTGATGGTAGCATTTGAGATTATAGAGCAAAGTCAAGTGGACTCTTCCATTAACAGGGAGCATCTTCAGCTGCTTGTGAATCATGTCAGATGATTAAAGTCTCTTGAAGAAATATATATTCCATGGTTGGAACTATGCGAGCAGGGTATCCTTCCATAGAGAGGGAGCAACTAGAGGATTTTTGTTTTAAGTTGTCTGTCGAGCATTTGACCATATAGTTGGTTATTAGGAAATGGACCATGTCAAGATGGTTTCTCTAGTGACCAAAAAACCATAACAGTTAAAGGACTATGATTCATGGGATGAAGTTCCATGTATGTAGGCTTGAAGGCCTAATGTGAATATCTAGACAATGACATTCCTAGATAGATGGATAGTTGTTGAACCAAGGAGCATGTGTAATATGCTAAAATTCCTAATCACAAATAACACTTACTAATATAAAATTACATTTCTTTCCATCTTCATATGAAAGGAAGAGAGTGATACAACTACTTTACATAAATGAAAGAATGTTAACGACGATAACAAATTAATTGAACTATCTTTAACTAACAAATGAAAAGAGTATTCGTAACTAACCATTACTTGAACGAAAGGAAGATCATTTAATATTTTCCAAAAATAAAGAGAAGTACTTGCAGCAATTAATTGATTTTGATTTAAAACATAAAGAATAATACGTGATAAATGTGACGACATAAGAATGCAGATCTTGACCCTATCTTGTATAAGTCCCTAGCATTGGTGGAAAGGAGAAGCACTATCAGAGGCTTAACCTCCCAACTGCGGACCCTAAGTATCCCCACACAATCTCAATGGAGAAAGGCCCTCCCTGCGTGAGATTAGGCATGGGACACCACTAGTCCCACCACCTGAGCATCCTGGTGTTAGAGTGTCATCTATACAACCAGCAAGGCCATGGAGTCCTTCCCATTAACCCATCTATCCGACTGCAAGCTATCCTGACCTCTAGTGATCACAGCAGCAAGCATGCCACTAACCTACCTTGGCCAAGGATTTGCGTGGGCACTATGTACGTGATCACCCACCGCTTGACTTGACAAACAAGATTGTAGTTCGGACCACCAGTTAGTCTATTAGGATTGCTTATGTTCATTAACTGTTTAATTTGTTATTGAATTCTTCCTCTTATTTTGCAGGAATAAGTGACTGTTCATTTGTTATAAGCTCACACTCTTTATCTTGACCTTGCTGGTCATCCTTGATGAATCTTAGTGTGATTGTCTATATCCTTGAACAATCTTTGTTCATAACAGTAAAAAATTTCTGTCCAGCTTGGGCATATAGCATACATTTTATAAAAGAGATTAATGGTATTTTCATAACAGTTTTCTTAACTCTCTGAGAGTGCCTTCTCTTATCTCAAAGGCATATTAATGATGCCATTGTATAAATATTGCATAGAGTTGGAAATCCTTCCAATTTATTTTAAGTTCAGAGGGAATAACCATAATAGTATACAAGAGATAACTCAAACTCTTCTTGCATGCACTTAATTCAATTAAACTTATGATGTCAAGACATTCAATTTGAACCTAGTCTGTCTAGCTCTATCTTAAATCAACAACATTCCTTCAGATTTTCGAACTAGAATTTGTAAAGTTCTGCAAATTCTAAATAATCAGATCTGAAATAATACCTTCTATGCTTGCTGTTCTGACGTTCCTTTTTATTTGACCTTGAAATGAGATTATAATATTAATTGTCTTTCTGAAATATATATATTTATCACAGCAAGTATTTGTGGCAGAGTTGCTTAAGGGAGCAGACTTGATATTCTTTGTGTGTCTTTTAACTACAATCACACCCTACATAAATACCATACCAAAAGGGCATGTCCCTTGAAGGGACATGATCCTATCTAGGTCGGCCCAGAATGCTTTTTCATAATTGCCACCCAATCAAGGTATTGAAGATGTTAAATGGACTTAACTAAAACTAGTTTAAGGTTAACACAATCGTTTCAAGAAGGGATGCCGATCATGACTAGAAAGTGCAATATAAATCTGAGGCATTCATAAGGTATTTCAAGAATGCTAAGGTCTGTGCAATCTGCATAGTCAGATCAGTATGTGATCAGAGTTACGGATTTAACAGAATTTCAGAGCCTTCAAAATATAATAAGGAGAAATGCAGAAAGAATGCACGACCTGGATTTGGAAAATCAAAGATTTTATCACCCTCACCGTTGGTGGAATCTTGGAGTGCTTGGCACGACTCCTTGACTATAAAATATCAGACCTCTTGCAATCACACGCAGGAAAGCATATGGGGTAATCATAGATGAGAAACAACCACTCTATGGATGCAACTTGTAGGTATACTCAATGACACTTTGAAATGCAATCTCTAATATGAATTCGCAGCTATGAAGCAATGGTACTATGAATGCAATTTGCAGATGGCAAATGAAATCTCAGATACCAAGTAGTATTGTAATCACCGATATGGAGTGTTATTGCTGGTATGAATGCAATTGCGTATGTAGGAATGGCTTACTTGTTTCAAATGCATGCTTGATGGAGTTGCAAGCAAGATGAGGAAAGGTGGCAGAGACATAAGTTACGTTCTTGGCTAATATGCCAGTCACGATTAAAAGACCAGTAAGGACAAATGTGTGATGAAAACAATAACATCATAAACAGTCAAAATTACAAAGGCTTGATGAAAGAAATAAAAATATAGGCCGTTGGAAATAAAATATAGGGTGCTGAAAATTACAAAGGCTTGATGAAAGAAATTCTTGGCATTCTGGCTCTCCACCCTTATTGTGAGGCATTGTAGGAACAAATCACCCTCATTCACAATCCCTTCTAGCATAGGGGCTTTCCTTTATCAACCTTAGGAGCACAAGGAGAGGGTGAATCAATTGTATGGTTCAATCTTGGGTACTTTGTAAGTGATTATTCTAGTTGCATATTCAACTCCAAAAAGGGACATCTAATAAAGCTATGGAGTCCAAGAAGAGAACACAAGACAAATATCCATTGCATTTGGCAAAGGATAATTTAAATCAATCTCATCATAGATCCAAGTATAAGAGGTTACATGTTTATCCAATGTTTATTGTGACAAACCTATTGATTTCCCAAGCAAAAGGCCAATCATGTGAAGAATGTCATTCCACTGAAACTCTAATGGGAGCCTTGGGAGACATTGTTAGGCTAGGACTCTTGAAGGTAACTTAGCAAAATTAAAACCCACATGGTAGGGTTATATAAAGAAACCAACCAAATTCTAAAAATACATTCTTTTTCCTATTTGCCATGGTCGAAAAAACTACCAAAAAGTAATTGTTGGCTGCCATTATTACCTATAACCTTTCAGGTTCCATATTTGCTCCACCCATGATTCTAAAAACATATAGACTCACCCCACAAAATTGCATATTAGTGCATGATTGCTCAAGTGACTAACATCCTCTGTGGTAATATCTAGTTGAATCATAAGTAGCGGTGGATCTTGGCTTCTCTCCAAAGAACCATTCATTTTCTTGACTATGGGCATTCCATGCAAAGAAGAGGCATTGTCATTTGAAATTGTTTTAGATTGACCATAGCCTTTGCATGCAAGGAAGGATCACACACAGGTACCAGTAAGCTAGACAAACCTGATTACACCACCCTAATAGCAAAAATCAAACCACCTATTTGTTGATATGTGGTGACTGATTAAGCAAGTACTGTACACTTTCCATATGGTGTGGGGTTCAGGGCATCAGTGTGATTTTTTATTTATTTGTTAATTCGTCAAGCATTTCTCAAGGTTGACTCATGAAGTGTGTTTAGGGTTAACTTGTTAAGCTGACATAAGTCATGAAATATTGGCTTAGGGTTAGGGTTTTCTATAGAGAATATGCAGCTTCCTGCAACAGTATTGAGCGGTAAGTGAGATTGAAGATTGTAATAGGTTGAAGTTACTGGATAATAATATTGGACTCAAGTATGTCTAGGGTTAACTTGTTAAGCTGACATAAGTCATGTAATATTGGTTAGGGTTTTCTAAAGAGAATATATAGTTTCTTGCAGTGGTATTGAGCAGTAAGGGAGATTGAAGATTGTAACAGATTGAAGTTAGAGGATGATAAAATTGGATTTTCTGTTGGTGAACGTAGTCCAATATTGGGTGAACTACGTTAAATCTTTGTCTTCTGTGTTCCATTTGTGTGTGCTTTATTCCTTTGTGTTATCGGGTATATTTGCATTTAACTGTTATTTTCTGTTTAAATAATCCTAACAGTATCCCCAAAAATGAAGCATAAACCCCTCTACAAATCACAGACCACAACTTCCTACCACCCTGCAAGTGAAGCCCTGGCTCAAGGCAATTATCAGTGCTCCCTAAATGTAATCAACACAGAGTAGAAATAAAATAATTGAGGCTAGGACAAGAGCCCTAGTCTGTGCAGCAGATATCTATGCCCTCCTTCACAGCCATTCCTGTCCTCCAGCACTAGAAATATTTGTGGAACAAATTGCCCAAACACTTCACTTCAACAACATATTAATTGAGAAATATTAAGGTATTGTTAAGCAAGGAATTGAAGATTGCTATTCATCATCTTTTGGTTGAATAAAAAGAATTAAGTTAATACATGTTGGACAATTGTTTCACATTTTGGCTCCTTTGTTAGTCACCTTCTGGGAATGGGAACATACCTGTTATTCCGTTTAAGTAAAGAGCAGTCCCCAAGATTGAATTATCATTTCCAGTACCATAATGAGTTTTATGTATTGATAGTATTGTAAGAAAGGATTTGCAGGAGCGAATAAAATGTTAGTTTCATTTACTTGTTGATTCGATGAATCTAAAGAAGCATACCCCTTACAATAATGTGATCTAGATTCAGGTTTAGAGTTGAGAGATAGACTGTTATTCAGTTGGCTCCTTCCAAATTGTGAAATGAATTTTGGTAGAGTCTTACTATAGATTCCTGATCCATGAGGATGCAGGAGTTGATTTAATTTCCATAAATGTGAAAAAATCAAGTACTTGTGCTGTCACAGTAAAAAATACTGGTAATGCGTCGGTGGTGATTGTGGAAATGCTGGTTTAACAAAACTGGTAATCTATACTTATAGTGCTGTGCTGAATGTATAACCATCTCTATGGTTCTGTTATTCGATGACTATCTAAGTACCTTAAAAGTGATGCATGTCATGATGAGGGATTGAGTCTGGGAAACAAGCAGTCATGACTTCTGTTGTTTCAGATACATGGAGGTTTCTAGGAGAGGGGTAAGACTTTGGAGAAATTATTAATGTGCACAAGGAGGAAATTAGACAAAGTACTGATTTGTTGTAACAGAGAAAGCTTGACAGTGCACCAAGAACAACTGGACTACTGTGATTACACTATAAAACTTGTTTTCCATCTAATATGTATAGGTAGATGAACTATTTGGCTGCTACCAGCTGAGGCTGTTGCCAGCTGATTTTAACTTTGTATAAATGTTTCCAGGGTAAAGTCTCATAGTGCATCTTCAGTTGGATGCTTATTTAAAATCTGCACATGCGACTCCCTTCTGGGACAGTGTTTTAATATTTTTATTAAGAGCAAATAAAGGAAACTCAGTGTTTCTTAATTTCTCCAAGCTGTTTGACTAAATTACAGATCATCTTGGTATTTAGCAGGTTACAGACTGTGGGAAAACTTGCATCCAATATGACAGTGACAAGGTCTTAATTGATTGGAATTTACTTCTTTAATCTAAGATATTGGAAAAGAATTCTGGACTTTGGAAATCCAGAGATTGGATCAAAGAAATGAGAATGGAAAAACTAAAAAATATGTAAATTATCTGGTGTCTGCCTTGGGGAGCCACGGCCACATGGAAAATTAACAAGGAACAAAGATTAACCCTTAGCAATTAAGCATGGTTTGGTTAAAAGCCCCCCAAAAATTAGATTCTTGGTTAAAGCGAATGAATGATTTTTAAAAATATTTTTATCATTAGTTGGACAGGATTTCCTTTGGTTGCCCCAAGATGTGGTCCTGGTCTTGTATGATGGGGAGCTTCTTGTGTCAGGAAACTGAAGACACAAGTGTGTAGTTGGGAGGGTTTCGAAGATTTGTTATGTAGAAATAGCTATCCAATTTGACACAGAATTGACCAAAAGACATTGTAGTTTTATTATAGTCATGGCAGTGGGCAAAATGTGTGAGATGACACAACCGAATTATAGTACTACTCAACTGAATTTTGAAGAAAAACCATGTTGTTTGGTATTGACTTGGAGGAGGTAGGTTATCCTCACCAAATGTATTGTTGGGCTGCACAAAAATCGTAGGAGAAGAGTCATCATCCCAAAGCTAAAGGGGATCAGATGAAGCATCTTCTTTGGTGTACTGGAGGGAGGTAAAAAATAAGAAAAGTTTTAAGGAGAGTCTTCCAAGCAATGGGAAAGTAATAACCAGCTAAAGGAGGGCCGCCCAAAGCCAGATGACCTAGAGGAAGTGTCTGCTTTGGTGTACTGGAGGAAGAAATAAAATAAGAAAGGTTAAGGAGAGTCTTGCAAGCTAAGAGAAGTAATAACCAGCTAAAGGATGGCTGAGGGAAAGCAGTCCTAGAAAAGTGGTAAGTTAACAATATTTGAATACCCTTTTCAATTTAAGGACACTGAAAACCATTGTTCTCAATTGCACCAGAAACAGAAAGCCAAGAAAGACTCCAAAAAGTCAATGGCCACCATCCAAGAGGAGGTAGAAATTGAAGATAACTCAGACGTAGAGGAAAGGCTTGGATGCATAGCCACAAGGACCATAGTTTTAAACGAAGAAGTAAAACTGGGAAAACAGTGAACTGACCATTAATGCTCAAAGCTCAAGTGAAGAAACAAAGGCAAGTGAATGTGTAGACCTCAGTCAATAACTTTTAGAAACTGAGTTTGAAGACATGACCAGCTCCACCCACATCCATTGGGCTGGGGGAAAAGGGTATTGTGATTCAAGTTACAGGAAGGATGTAAAATTATGTTTTATACAAGCCCCCAATATAATGATCTAGAGGCTGATGTGATTGCTCTTACATATTTTGATTTGGTTCTTGGATGGCTATATTTGTGAGAAAAGCTACCAAGTACAAGGGGTCAAGGATGAGTTAAAATACTTCATGAAAGTGCACCAAAGCCACCAAAGCAAAACAAAAATTGCCATGGTCGGTTTTAAATAAGCTATCAAGTTGATTCAAGAGAACAAGCAGTTCTATTTACTTCTGCTGAAGGATAAGAGAGACGATGGGTCTGGGAGTTCCTTAATTTATAATACGGACACACAAACAAATGGTTTAGATAGGTTGCATCTTTTCAGGAAGATTTCTTGCACTCACTTTTGTAATATTCTTTACCAAATAATTGATTTTACAGAAATTTTATAAGAGTGAATAGCCGAAGCACCTCACCATGTGGGTGACTATTGTCAGTTGTGTGAAGAAAGGATGGCTATTGAGAAATGTGTATAGACTCTAGAGTATTAGGCTTTCTACAAGATCACCATTAAGAGTGGCTATTCTCTTTCATGGATAGATGGCTTGTTGAACAAGTTGCAACATTTGATATATTTTCCAAGTTGAACTTGATATCAGCTTACCATCAAATACTTGTGGAAGAGGAAGATCCATGGAAGTTTGCTTGTAAAACCCAAGGAGGTCTCTAGTAAGGGTTAGTTTTTCTTGTTGCTTTGTGTGATGCACTTGTCACATTTTTGTAATTGAGGATCTCTCTCTCTCTCTCTCTCTCTGTGTTGGATTTTGAAGCATTAAATTAATGACTTAATTTAATGGAAAATTATTAAGATATTATAATATTATTTCTTCTAATCAATTTCTCTCTCTGTGTCAGTCAGATTTTGATGCATCATTAGTTTTGGTAGGAATGCTTTAAGATGGTTTGCCTTCCTATTCATTAGGATGTATGTAACGTGCTTTGGAACAGGTTTGAACTAAGTGCGAGTAACTGTATACTTTGAATTGAGGAATCACTTGATTTTTTGTGCTGCATGGGAGGAACACCAAATTAACTCGATGTTTTGGTACATTTTGAAGGATAAATGCTAAATTGAAGAATAAGCTTGCAATATAATTTTAGTAATATTAGGATGCATGTAACATGCTTCGAATCAATTTTGAATCAAGGATGATGCTTTGAGTCAAGGAATCACATGATTTTTAGTTCTACATGGGTGGAACACCAAATCCACTTAAATTTTTTTGTTTTGGCACATTTTGAAAGATAAATGCTAAAGCTCTTGATAAACATGAATAAGTACAAGTTTGTAAAATAATCTTGGTATATTAGGATGTATATAGCATGCTCCAGATCAGGTTGGTATCGAGGATGAGTAACTATATTCTTTGAAACAAGTAATCACATGTTTTTTATTGCTACACCGGAGGAACACCAAATTCACTGAAAATAAATTTCATGTATTTTGAAGGATAAATACTAAGACTCTTGTGGAACATAAGGAAGTACAAGTTTGCAAAATAACCTTGGTATATTTGGGTCATACAGTTGGATGATTTGAGATGAGAGTGGACTGTGCATACTATCAGAAATTGTCAACACCATAGTGCCTTAGAGAAAAGGATTTTCATAGATGTTGTCCAATATGCACATTTGTTCTATCTCTATCTTCTATGGTTGGTTTCTTAGAGTCGGTTGCAGCCATGGTTAAGAACTTTAAATAGGGTAAGAAACGATTGTTGAAGTAGAAGATTAACCATGCTCTGGTGTTAGTTCTACCTTACATTCTTTTGCTCTTACAGTTGTCAAGTGTTGGTTTTACCTAACATTTATTTGCTGCAATCATTGCCTAGTGTCATTTCTACCTAACAACCATGCATTTTATGAGGTTGAAAACATTGCTAGTGAATATGCTATGTGTGCCATCTTCAAACAAGGGCTAAACTTGTTTGTTATCATTCAATGGCTTTTACTTTAGCTGCGAGGAAGTATCTTGTGTATGGATTGGGAGTTATATGCTCTATTTCAGCCTTATTTAAATAATGGAGACATTATTTGTTCAGAAAATGAACTTTTTGCATATTGACTATTAGAGATTATAGCATTTTTAAACACAGGAAATTTTTGTAGAAATACTAATTGGATTGGATTTTGCAACAATTCTATTTGGTGACTGGATGTATGGATGGGAGCCTGATGATGTTATCCTAGCCATCAATAACTAAGCACATATTAGCTCTCATCATGATGACTCAACATGGGTCTTCACAAAATAGGCGTGTGGAGAAGAATATGAATGCAACTGAAATTTTTGGGCGAATCATAGCAGTTACAAGCACAAGAAGTTCTCAAGAATGAAACGGAATTGTACCTCAAGGATGAATGCATCTAGAATATGGGTAATCGTGTGTGCCAAAAGTATATAAGTTTCTACTCATGAGGGAGGGACATACCTCAAAAATGTCACTCTGCTGTTGGTAAGATGGCAGCCATTTTACCAACGTTGTAGTGAAGTTGCAAAGATTTATAAGGGGATGTAATTTCTGTTGCACTAGGTCAGAAAAGGAAGGATTGTACATGCCTCTTTAGTGCCTTACTAGTCCATGTGAAAGCAGTTCTTTGGGTTCTGTTGAAATTTACCAAGAAGTGAGCATGGAAATGATTCTCTCTTTTTTTTTTGTTGATAGATTTTGCAAGACACACATTACTAAATTATCAATGCAAAAGACTATCATAGCAAAAGGGACAACTTATTTGTTCTTTGCCAACGTTGGGTGTTGTATGGGTTGTTCAAATCTGTACATGGTTTATTGGCAGGTTGGGTTACCAAGAAGCAAGCACAGAAATGATTCTCTCTTTTTTGTTGATAGATTTAACAAGATGTGATTGCTTAAATCCATTTACAACAACTATCATAGCAAGAGGCTTAGCTGATTTTGTTCTTTGCCAATGTTGGGTGTTGTATGGGTTGTCCAAATCTATACTTATGTTTGTTGGCAGGTTCTAATTTAGCTTCTAAGAAACAATGGGTACCAACCTCCAAGAAGGTACTGCTTTCCATTCCCCAAATGAAAATCCAATGGAGGTTACAAACAGGATGTTTGAGCACAGCATAATAGGGTAAAAACAAAGGCATGGGATGAACATTTACCATACATTCAACATTTGTATATTGGAGCAATCTATTCTTTGACCAGTCACCGTTCAAATTGTGTTTGAATTATCTGCTTGATTGCACCAGGACAAGAAGATGAATAAGAAGCACTAGATTTAGAGGTAGCAAAAGCAAAGAAATTTGTGTGGAGGATATTCTAAATCTAGCTCAAGTTTAGAGAACTAGTGGAAGGTTGCAGGTGAAGGAAAAAGCGAGGCATGACCAACATTTTGTGAAGAGCAGTGAACAAGGACAATCCTAGAAGATAGTTCATTATAGTATGGGGCAGTTGTAGAGATTGCAATCAGATTGTATATGTACCTCATTAATGTGGTTACACGCAATGGTCAATTACGAATGTCTATAGTAGTATGAAGGAGGAGGAGGTTCAGTGTTACCCTTACTAGATGGCTTGGTCTATTTGAAGAAAGGGAGTTCAAGAATCTCCATAAATCTTATCACATGGTATTGAAGGACAAGGGATGAAGCAAGCTTGATGGTGTTCCAGGGGGGAAGTGTGGTAATTGTTTCATCGCTGAGTGTTTTATTTAGATTTTGTTGTGGCCCAAAAAGCCTCACAAAGAAATCAGGAAGCTGTCTAGAACAATAATTGAAGATTTTCTGAAAAAATGAAATTGTAAAAATGCTTGTGACCTTGTCACAGTTGGATTTACGAGTTATCCATAGGCAGCAATTGTAAAACTTTTTGGTAGTGTCATATCTGTCCAGACAATTATGCAACTAGCTAGAACAGGGAAAGTGGTTGTTTGGTCATGACATAGGTAATGATTTTAAAATAGTCATGATTTTTGAGTATTATGGATGACATGTGAAGGTGTCCAGTGCTGAGGAAAGCTTCCATGACACAACTTATGGCACGAGAAGGACAATGATCAGCTATAAAGGTTAGAGAATTTAATTGTAAATAATTGGATAAAGGAAACTCAGATGTAACAGAGGAAGTTTGAGAGTGAACAAAGAGTAACATTGCAGTCACTGTCAGTTTCTTGTTTTCCATTTATAATCAATCCAAATAGATGAGCTATTTGGCTGCTACCTGCCTGGATTTTCCACTGTTCGGATGTTTTCAAGGTTAACTTCAAATGCTGTGTGGATGTCCAGTTGGATGTTTATTTCTGTTTTGCAAATCAATTCACATTTAGGACTGTATTAATCATTCTAGACTAGTGAGTGCAATAATAAACAAGTGATTTAGTTTTGTGAGCTGTGAGACAAAATTTCCAATCATTCTATACCGACTGAAAAGCTACTTTGCTAAGAAGCTAATAGTATTTGCCATCAACTAAAAACATCCTAACTGCATGATTTTGGCGAATGAGCATCATGATTATGTGTAGCTTTTCTCAAGATAGCAGAGTGAAGAAATATGGGAAGGAATTTGAGGAAGGTTACATGAAAGGTAATTAAGGATCAGAGTGAAGAGAAGGGTGATGAGAGAATTTGTGGAAGTTTACATGAAAGGGATGAAGGGTGTTATTGTTTGACAAATAGAGAGGATTTGGTTATTTCAAGACATCAAAAGTTGACCCTGATTGAATTTAATTGACATGTTATAGATGTTCACACAAGGAATTAAGTAGAAATTCTGTTTTGAAGTTTTTATCAAGCATTTGTGATTGCAAGGATTTCTTCTGGGTTGCCATTGATTGATTATGAGCAAATGAAATAGTAATTTCTCTAATCTAGAACCTGGAAAAGATTAGCCTAGATCCATCTACTAATTGCTATTTTGATCCCTGATATCTATAAAATTTACCAGTAAGAATGGCAAAGGTCCATCGATATTTGTATGATGAAGTTTGGTATGTTTTAGTGGTAGTGAATGATGTCAGGTGTTGGTAGTTCGTTAGTTATATTAGATGTGGTTTGAGTAATTGTGGTTGGAGAGAGCATGCTTAGCTTTCTAGTAAGTTGGTAGTTGACGTCATCTATAAATTGTCGATTAGTTTTGTTGGTTTCTGTGAAGAGCATGATTCAAGTTTTATTAAGCATTATCTACAAGCACCATATTGATATCATCAAATGATTTTGATTTGAATGATGATAATTGTTATTTGGGCTACTTTGTTGAGCTGGTTGAATATACTTTGGATTAAGTAAAATCTAAGTTCTGTAGTTATTAGATTCTGAGCTGCAACTAGCAAAGGTATTTTTTTGCTAGTGCTCTAAACAATCTGTGCTATGATGTGGTCAATAAGATGATTCTGATGTCAATAAGCTACCCACTATAATGCCATCATGATGTGAGCCATGATGTTAAAAAGGCTATTGTTCTGTTAAAGCTCGAGGATCTTGGTTGATGTTTCTGTCACCTGTGGTAAATAAATAATGCTGATTTTATATAACATTGATGTTTGGTTGTCTTTTTTATGCAGTTTTTTCCAAAGAAGTGGGGAATTGTTTTCACTGCACCTACAGGTGAAGAGATCAAGAATAAGCGCCAACTGACACAATATTTGAAGTCCCATCCAGGAGGTCCCACTGCCAATTTGTTTGATTGGGGCACAGGTAGGTGTAAATTTTCTTAATTCCTTACTGACGGTTCTTTTTATCATAATATTTGAGTTTAGCTGAAATTCATTTGCCAAGAGTATTGTGTAAGTTTTATTGATTGGGAAGCACAATACTGACTGTTTTCTCCTGAAATAATAGGTGACACGCCTAGGAGATCTACAAGATTAAGTGAAAAGCCAAAGGCAGCCGAAACTCCAGAAAGTGACACTAAGAAGACCCCAAAGCGGTCTAGGAAGTCAGAGGGCACTTCAGATGAAAGGAAAGGAAAGAAAAAGAAAATGACTGAAGAGCCTTCAGAAGTTGAAGCCAATAAGGATGAGGAAATGAAAGATGCTGGTGATGTGGAGGATTTGATAAATGAAAAAGCTCACAGTGCAGAAGAAGTAGATGATAAGAAAGCTGAGGATGGCAAGGAAGACAAACCAGACAATAAGCCTGAAGAAGAGCTAGAAAACCAAAAACAGAAACTAGAAGCAGAGGCTGAAGTGAAAGTTGATGAATCTAAAGCCGAGGAAACAAAAGAGGTCGTAATTGAAGATGTGCCATTGGTGGAGAATGAAGTTTATCTAGATGAAGAGGTAAGAAATGACCAGTCAGGAGAGAAAAAGACCGAGGAAAAGAAAGAAGAGACTAAACTTGAGGAGATACCAATTGTGGTGACAGAAGTATCTCCAATTATGGTGCCTGACGAACCACTGGACACAAAGGAAGATGGTATAGAAAACTCTAAGCATGAGGAACTTGCAAAGCAAACAGAAGTGCCAAATGAATCAAATATAAATCATACCAGCCAAGAGACTGCACAGCAATTTGAAATCAATTCTCTGCACTGTGAGCAGACACCTGCACCGCCTTCAGTGAGCTGCTGAATACCACGGTTTTCCTGTTCTGTATTGTAGTAGGTTAGTGCATGATTCGTCATTAGCTCTACTCCAGGTCTGGGGTTTGGCAGGGAATAAATTCTGAGGTTTCTCTAGCATTGCAATGCATTAGCAATGTCACATTTGATAATATTAAAAATATAAACAAAAGAAACCTGGGGATGCAGTCACACTTTCCTTAGTGCAGTTGGGCGTAATTCAGATTTTTTGAAGCTTGCACTTTTCATATCTGATATAATTCAATTTCTAACGTTGTAAGTTTATTCTGGTAGTACTGTTATTTGAACTTGTAATCCACAGGCATCAGTGCCCCCCTAAATACTATTGACAATGCTGTAACCTTTTTAATTAGATAGTTTGACTTTTGACAGCCTGTACTGTTAAAAAGTTTTTGAGTTTCTTATGCAGAGATGGATTCAGGAAGTCAAATTGCATGTTGCTCTGTAATTCTGAAGCCTTTTGGGGTAAGTTTCAGGAATATCTTGAGACCCATTAATTATCAGTTGGTCCTTTGATAATGGTGATGGTGTGTATGTCTAGTTGACATTTGATAGCACCAACTCTTCAATATAACTGTGCAATGATAAACTATGTGGCAGCTTTGCTTCCAAGCATTGACGTGGTGTATGATATTTGTTTGCATGCTCATATAAGCTCATTTTTTTGTACATTTAGGAAGATTTTTGCTTTGAGTGATGTTAGAAGTTGGCGTTTGGTCAGATATCACAAAACCTCTTATTTGATTCCTTTGCATTCTGAACTTAATTATACTCTGCTTTTTGAAAGTCTGTCTTCCGCTTGATTTAGAATATTTCGGTGTATGATGGTTTGTCAGGATGCTTTTTTGTAGTTTTTGTTTCTGTCAAATTTGCAAAATCTTCTTTTTAGGTTGTTATGTTACATGTGCGTGATAGTTCCTCCCATAATTGCTAGTATCTCTATGAATTTTGAATATGTGCCTGAATTATTTCTTGATTGTATCAAGTCTAGACAGAAAGATCAGCCATTTGCAGATGTCTAGCACTATTGTATTAAGGTCATTTATTTGATTAGGTATAGTTATCTCCTTAAGCCATTGAGTAGGAATTAGCACTATTGTATTAAGGCCATTTTCTGGTATGTCGATTGAATCTGTGAGGCTTTAAGAGTTTTTCAGGTCATTGCCAAGCAAGGGATCAATTTGGTGCATGTGATCATCGAGAGAGCTCAAGGGGACATTGTTTTCCCATTTACATTTATATTGTTCAACAGTGTCACCTAACCTGTGGCTCCTCTATATGGTATGTACATTTCCTTGACCATCAGGGGAACTCCACCATTCCCTTTCATACTGAGCCTTTGGAGGTCCATTGTTATGCTGTAATTTGAGGAAACTATATGATTAATTTCCATTGCATGTAGTCTGTCATCTGGATGTGTTTTTGTTCTAGTAGATATTTCTTGGTATTTTAAAGGATCCAGTTAATCAAACTTGTTTATTTAAAATGTTTTAACTTTTGATTCCATATCTGCCTCAAGCCAAAAGGATGACTGACGACAAAGGTATCCGCATGCAGTTGCATTTGATAATTATTTGTGCCACCTAATTATTACTTTTGTCCACATCTATGAAAATGTCCCTACAATCAGGTCCTCTGAAGCTATTGACAACTAAGAGTTGTTTTAATGTATATAGAAACTTCAATTATGATATGAATACATGCTGTTCTGTATAAAGTTAATTCAAGATATGTGTCAAATCACAAATATTGTAAATTGACATGGTGCTGCTGAACCACAACTGATTTGACATTTGAAAGAGTTGAAACAGGAGGATATCTTAGATTGGTATTTATGGAGACTAGTAATTTTCTGCTCATGATTAAGAATTTGTGATATCTTAGATTGGTTTATGAACTTGGTACGAAAACTGCAGTAATTTTCTTGTCACATGATTTAGAATTTGCAGTTTCAAAATGGAACAAATATTTGATGATTTGATGATTTGAAGGTTGTTTGTCTCTGTTCTTTGCTGTGTTTGTTAGATTCATTGTTATGTTAGCTTTTCATTGTTATTGTTTGTTTGTAATGTTTTTGTGACCTGCCTGGAAGATATTTTGTCAATTGTATGCAGACGTTCTCTTTCAGATGCCAAATGTCATAAGTTGCATTCGTACTTTGCATAGAGTGGTTGGATGTGAAGATTTTCTTTACAGCTATAGCCAGGAGAGTGGTTTGTTATCAGAAGTGTTGAATTTGGCGGAGAACTTTACCGAGCTGTAAATGACATGATGGTTGAATTGGGGCAGAGGTGAAATAATGTTTTTTGATTTAGCCTCACGAGCTGCTATTGTCAGATTATTATTCAGTGATTTGAAATCAGCAAAACTTTTTATGATGATGGTAGGGCATCTAGTAAATCTTACTCATTGTATTGTGGTGTGTGCATTTTAATGTTGAAAAATGACTCTTACTCCTTTAATGAGTACTTCGACACCTACATTTTGTGACAATTGTCATGTTTCATTTGACAACGTATCTTGTATGCATTTCTTCGTTTTTACAATGTAATGTTCTCTTATTATGAAAACATTCTATATTTCTCAGTTGGCAATTTATTGAGTAGAAAAATTCTATTTTTTATTATGTGATTGGACCATCTGCATTAGTGTAGAGGCTGAACAATTTTATCTAAATTCCAGAGATAATATGGTTCCCTAGGAGACCAGGTGATTGAAAAAAGAATCTGGGATCAGACGAGAAATGCTCTCTGAGGTGGTATTCCAAGAACGAATGGAAGTTTCTTAAAAATAATCAAGAATTGAATGGGCCGAGAGGATATGTTTTACAAGTTAGTCAGAAATAGAATGAGCTTCAAAGGATTATTAAATTTGTAGGTAAAGTGAACATAACAATAGTACCCAAGAAAGTCATCAATTCTGCGTTAGTAAATAAAATGCTATCGTCTTGCACCTATTTTTTATTATTACATAACTTCTTCATCCTTTTCACATATTAATTTAAACAAACATGTAGATGATTATGTTTAGGCAAAGTTGGTAGGCAACTGCCAACATACAAAGGCTGTATAATGCTTTATTTGTGAAGGCCGTTGTGTGATTTTAGTAACTTTGAGCAAATCTTAGGTCTAGAATAGCACCCTAAGATGTAATTGAATTGCCAAAACTCGGGTAGGTAAAACATACTAGGACTAGAAGTGTCAACCTGTAACGCAAATTGCAACTGAATGGCTGATGCACTGATTTTTTGGGCCTCTCAGTATGGTGGTCTACTCTTTTGGGAACGGTGCAAGATATTCTGAACTTACTTAAGTGGATTGGCCAATAAAATATTGTGGTGCATCACCCATTTAATTTTACTCTAAAAGAGAGAATTCTAGTAGCATCTGGCCCCGTGCTCATAATTGAAGAATGAGAGAAGTCTGATTGGCCCGTATAGTGCTGCAACAATTGCAATTTGAATGTGAGTTAATTTTGAAAGGAATATGAAAGTTACAAATATACTTCCACAAGGCCAGGAAGCCAATGAGATCCATTAGTTGAATTTTGTTGACCAATAGAAGTCTTACCATCGATCGCCTCGTCTTTTGGTTGATAATGGTTCTACTATGAATTTTGATAAAGTACTATGCTGTTTTTTTCCTTGGCCGGGCATTACATTTGAAAACCAGTCCTTTTCGAGAGGTGCCGTGAAAGCTTAACCTTTCAAGTGTATCAACGTGATTGAGTAGCGTCTCTATATGCCACACTCTACATGACGGTATTATCATAACTGCGCCATTCTATATTCATTCTGTTTTGATGTGAAGAGTTGACAAACTATGTTTTACCCACACGGTATTTATCTACCGACCTATGTTATATTTTAACAGCAGAAATAAAACAGAGAAAGAAAGAACTTCCAGCTTGTTATTTTATTGAATAATAGATGCCAAATTATACAATAGCTTGACTTAACAACATTCTTAAATGACTTATAATTAAAGTGATAATAAATTACTTCATGATTGACAACACACACATAAATTTGATACTAACTGAAACTTATGGACACCTACCTCAAAACATCTACAGTAAGAACCTGATCCAAACTAAAACTCTGACTCAATCTTAAATTAAATTTGTGTTACCAGCAACTCAACAAGGCTTCCCACATGTGCAATTATTATTATACAAGGCTTGCCACATGTGCAACAATTATTACTGACTACCGTTGGAACATTAACTCCAACATGTTAAGTCCAACATGTTACCACTTAGTACTTTTCACCTATGTTACTCCCAAGGTAGTGTGAACGGATTCTTGGCTGGGCTATTATAGTTTTAAAAAACATTTCAACATTACATATTATATCTCTCATTTGAAATGAAAAACTGGAATGCTCTGTTAACTGCAATTACAATCCAATAGGTCACATTCTTCTTGGCAGACATAAATGTACTAAGAGTGTATTATATTGTAAATGTATAAATGGTATAATCATCATCTATGATCTGATTGTTTTTTATTAAGGAAAACAGGATTAAAAGGGCCCTCAAAATCCAAATTGTTGCTTTGTATATTCTTTAATATACAACCACGTCAAGTTATTTTTTATATATTTATGTCACTCTTAAAATAACAAATTACAAATTAGTTTAATGAACATTTCAATATGGCTGTTGCACGTACTAGCGTGTTTAAAATTCTGCACAATACACGAGTTCGAAATTAAGTATTAAATTGGTGAGCTTGTTTATATGGACAATATCATGTGATATTTTGCACGGTAAATTGTAATTAATCTGCGGATGCATAGAATTATGCCTTGTCTGTATTACACAAATATTGTAAGCATTCAGCTGTTCATTATAACAATTGATAGGTGTACACCATTTACAATCGAAGGCATTTTGTTCTATTAAAAGAAATATATTTCCACCCTCCGAATGAAATTTTGAGCTGGACTCCTGATGAGAACAACTTAAATATGGTATCAATTTAGTACCCTTGGTTTGGCCCCTGCAACTAATCATGATTCATAATGTTTATGGAGAAAAGTGATTCTTTTCATGTTTATGGTGGGTTGGACTTTTCTTAAATTAAGAAACATTGTTGTTTATCAGCTACCAAGGTTCTTAATTCTTTATAATATTGTATAATAAATGGGGCGTGTAATGTTATGTGAAGGTAATTAATACAATTTCAGTATCTACCACAGACGGGGCATAAACTTGGGAGGTTGAATTAATGATTTTGTTTGTAAATAGAAAATAATAGTAAAATATGTAATTGATCTATTTAGTGATCTTAAATATGCCACATTTGAAAGTCAACCCTGAATAAACTCTGAATAAATCATCTTTCATGCACTATACATTTGTGGTCAGCAATGGGGAAAACGAATTTCAACTAAGCATGGCTTTACGAGCAATTGAGATTTTCAATTATTTTTTAACAGCTATGTAATTCTTCATAGAAAATGGCACTTGTGGTAAAATACAAATTGGGAGAGCTAAGGTGCTGTCATCTAATTGTGGAAGCTTATTATGAATAATAATAATAATAATTATTTTTAAAAAATCCAGTGTGGTACTAGAAAATGGGTACAGATGCGAGGTACTTATTTGTGAAGAAGAGTGCATATGGTTTTAACCTCCTTGGGCACAACTGGTTGCCGGAATTGGACAAGAATTGGCATTAGTAATTTTGAAAAATTCTTCAGTCGGTGTTTGGATGCACAAAATCATCAGAATTGGAATTCGGATGAATTAGAATTTATTATCCCCATTTACCTCCAAAGTAGGAATTCAGTCTTCTATATTAATAGGTGGAATTGATCGAATTCTAATTTGACAAAAACGAGCATTGAAGACTAAAATAAAATGTAAGTTGTTTTGAAGTCCGTGTTATGAAAATACATTCTTGGGGAAACTCCATCGTGGGTCGAATGTTATTCTCGAGGCCACTGTGCAAAAAGAGTAGACTTCTTATGAGTTTGGGAATTTGGACTTCTGGCTATGGCCCAAACTTATCTATAGTAGGGCGGATAGTCGGGTCGGAGCAAAAAACGAGCCTTGCTCTCTCCCCTTTCCCGGGCACTCGCTCTCATGACGACTCCAAATGGTAAGTCCCGACCGCTCACAGTAGTAGTACTGATAGAGAAGATAATGAAAAGAAGTGCAACCATGTTGCTTCAACAAATGCACGATCTTCTGTACATTGAGGAAGGTTTGAAGGTTTTGCAAAATTGGGATTAAATTTGAGAATCTGAGTGATGTCGGCCTCAGAGAGATTAAGTTTCGTGGAGGCAAATTGTGGAAATAGGGTATGTGAAAATGGAATGGACGAATAAACATTGCGAAAATGAAAAGGGAAGGGATGAAAACGAAATAGTTTGCAGGATAAAATGTAGTTGATGGGAGTTGCTGCAAGAAACAGTCTGTGGCATGACAGAGTGTTCATCATGGAAGAGGCAACAAGCAGCTTAGGTTTCCCTAGGTTTGTGTCTTAATGCTGAGATTAATTTGTGGCAGCACTGTTGCCCTATAGATCGAAATCATCGTAGGATTTTTATCGATTTAATGTCAATTTTCACTGCAAGTTTGTGGGATGCTCGAAAGCTCTCCCATACATTCTCACTTGTTTTGCCCGCTTAACATGACCAGATTGTTGTTTTCCAGTATCTTAATCGAGGACGATTTACCTTTCTGCGCCGTTTGAATCGAACAAACTGAGATAACTGTCTGTAGACAATTCAAAACACCAAACATGTTTTTTTATAAAGGAGCCTCTCTATTTGCCACCCGAACTGCTAATTTGTTTGCTGTTTGGATATACAGATGCCTACATACAAGTTGGTGCTTCCATCCTGATTAGAAAACCCCATCGCAAACATACCATTCTCTGAAATTATGGCCTAGATTAAGCTTAGAGACTCTCTCATAAAAAGCTCGTCTCTTGAGCTTAATTATGTTAATTTTTAAAAAAAATTGCTAAATTAGGTGGTATTCCAATTTCAGAAATATGCAACCAAATGCAGGAAATGTACCTTCTCATTATACATTCTAGGTAGACCAAACAACCGAAATTATAATTTGGATTTGAAATTTCAGAATTGTTAAAATTATAGATTTGGACAATTTTGGCGTCACCATTTCCAGTAACCAAATAGGCCCAAATTGTTTTTTTGATTAAGTAAAACATATTTTAAATGGGTACCTGAAACCCAATAGTTACAAAAGAAATAGACATGAAGTCTTGAACCATGTCAAACAACAAACAAACAAGGCTAGGAGAGCTAAACAAAAAGGGACAACCTTTGAAAGAGTAGGCAAGCATTAGGTTTTGAAAGGACCCGAAACCTTATACAATACCGACCCTCAAGATTTACATTTCGGTTCCATCTTTTGAGAATGTAAAAATATCAAACGAAGGTTTGGAGGGCTTGACTTTTTTTCTTTTTACTGCTGTCCATCCATCCTCCACCTTTCCAATAGTGTTCTGCCAATCAAGGTATTCAACCCCACAACCAACCCCAAACACCCTTGTTGCCGGAGATAAAACGACTAAAACAACACCACCATCCGTGATCTGGACAACAACAAAAGAAGGGATAGTGACACTGTCGTGAGACAGAGCCCCAAGAGAGGCAACATTGGACTCAACATTTTCAACAGTCGAAGAAGGGACAATTTCAACATTCTTGGTCACCACCATAGGGACAACATTTGAATCATCAAAAACAACAACAGATTCCTCCACCGAAGAAAGATTATTTTGAGAAGAGCTTTCCAACTCATCCCCAACTGTGGATACTTTCAGAACCATGTAGTGATCATCCAAAACCCCCAAGCACCAAAAAGGTGATTTCTTCAATCTAACCTTTTTCGAAGAGCATTGTGCAGCGAGATGACTAGTCTTATGACATTTCCTGCATCTGAAGGGAATACCCTCATAATCAAGAATCTAAATCTAAGAACTTTTTGGAGAGGCCAACTTAATCATTTCAGGGAGCCCCTTGGAGATGACTATCTCCATAAGAATGCAAGCATACATCGTCCTACACACATTGGAAGACACAATATCAACAAACAAGAAGTCCCCAAAGGCCTCTCCCACAGCCTCTAGGATTGAATCTAACAATAAGTGAAGGGGAAGATTTGACAACCTTACCCAACGAGAAATCTTATTAAAGGATTCAGTCATCGGGTCAAAATCCTTATACCAAGGTTTAGCTATTAAGGGGAACCTCTCCTCCCACGAGAAACCACGACACAAAATGGAAGTTCTATTTTCAACATTAACAAATTTCACAATAAAGAAGCCCCTTGCCACAGGGTAAATTTGAACTAGATCTGAAATGATAGGTTTCCCAATGCTTGGAAATCCAAGCATGCAGATTTGATAGAGAGGGCCAAAATTTTATAAAACAAAAAATAATAGCTATAGAAGAGTAGTCCTCCTTGTGAGTGGAAATCTCATCAACTATTTCATATAGATGAATTTGAATTGGGTTACTTACAGAGACACGCATAGCCAACCAGAGCCCCGACTACACAACATGACCCCCAATACCTGCCTCATATGTAGCCACATCAACATAAGAGATAATAGATGTTCCCACAACAACTGAAGGCTAAACAGTAGGGGAATGATGAGCCTCAATAGCAGGAGCCACACGAGTAGAAGCCATGACAACCCTAGTCGCAACAAAGGGACAAATAACATCCATCGTCTTAGCCAAAGATCGACCTTCAACCCCATTATCAAGCAGAGATAAATGTGCAGGAGAAAATGTTGATTCAAACCCGACAAGAGCTATGCGAGTGGGAGACATCAAGCGGTGTTGGTTAAATAGGCCCAAACTATTTCTTGTAATTCATTGCATGTATTATTGAACATCCTAGTAAGTTATATTACACCTCTTGTATTGAATATTTTATATATGATAAGATTAATTATTGTCTATCTGAAACATGTATACGTGTGTGTGTATAAAAAGTTGTATTAGAGTATTAGAGGCAATCACACTATATAGAGGCTTTACTAAAAATGTAAATAATAAAACCATCTTTTGTAATAGAACAAAAATGACTTTTAGAAACATATCATATCAATCACCTCAATTGAATGATAACTAAATGCAAGAGACACACAACTACTAGTAATACGTGACAGGTTGAGGCAATGTTTTTTGTTGTGTCTATTAAATTGAAATTGAATGATAATGATGTGTTTGAAGGAGACAATTAAATATGTCTTTAGAGGTGTAGTGTCATTGTTTTAACATTTCATTTGTTGAAACTATCAAACTCGTGCTAGGCAATTGCACTTGTAGGCCTCGTGTTTTCGTTGGGCCATTGAGCTTGCAAATTTGAATAAATAAAATGTGGGGATGAGTCCCCTAGTTGCTAGCCTTATTGGTTACTAGCTTATAAATAAATATAAACTTAATTTGATAATGGTAAACAATCAATCATTTTAATTGTAACTCGTCGCAAAGAAAATGACTATTATGATGTACATAATAGTGCACATGTCATTGTAATAACTAGTAGACCTAAAATTTGAATTAATGAAATAAATGTTATTTCACAATTTTCTTTTATATAGATTATTTTCCATATGAATAAAATAATAAAAGAAAATAATTTTGACACAAATTTAAATTAAATATAAATTCTCACTATTCATTAATATAAATATTTTTCATATTGTTAAATTTAAAAATATTTTAAATTGAGGGATGCAAACATTAATTATTTTATTGATTATATATATATATATATATATATATATATAATAAGTTTTATATTTTAATATATAAAATTGATAAAAATATAATATAAAAAATAAAACTATATTGATTGCCTACAACCATTTGCATAAAAATAATGTCAAAAATCTAAAAATAATAAATAAAGTAAAGTGACATAAAAATAATTTGTACAAAAAGTTAACATTGAAAAGGCTATATGATTCCATAATTTACATTAGATTATCAAGACTTTCACATTTTTGATATTTTGACATGTTAAACTTTTTATGCAAAAATTATATGAAAAAATTTCTTTAAACTATTCTTTTAGTTGGTAATATAAATTTATTTTATTGATATATAAAAAGGATTTACGTAGTAAATATTTGAAGGTTCTAATATGCTCATAAGCATTAATCAACACCTCCAAAACTTCAAACTACTATTAACAATATTCATGAGGAACTAACCCTTGAATCTTACATGCAAAAAAAAAAACTCTTAATAAATTATAAAGCATAAATACAAACCCAACTTTGTAGCATATAATAGATTTTATTATAATAATATTTGATAGAACAGACACAAAACATGAAAGGTATTAGGTGCCACTTTACAAAGACCATTCCATAAATCAAACGACTATTATAAGGTAGTCTATACATAGATAAGATAAGATAAATCTATTAATGTCCAACAAAAGACCACCAAAGGTCCAAGGGACTGAGAGCATACAAACAAAGAAACAACAAAGTACAAGACACCAAATGATGTCTGGGAAAGAGCAATCGAGAACAAAATAAACAAAGCAACAAAGGAACCAACAAGGAGGGAAGAACTAGGGATCCCTCGCCAAAAGAACTCCAACACTGAACGAGATGAATTTGGGCAAGAAGGACATTTGGTCTGTTGCTGTGAGTTGTGGAAGTGGTGTTGCTAAAGAGTGTTAAGAATAAGGTGTCTCAACCTTGAATAATTCCTATTCTTATTATTTGTTTAGTAAATGAATTTTTTGCAAATAATGTAATTAAGTGTGAGTGTACATGTCTAGTTGGCATGTTGATGTGTCAATCCACTTGTATGTGTCGACATCTTGAATTGTGTGTAAGGAGATCATGGTTGAAACAATTATGACAGATTTCTATGACGCGTAAGAGCTATCTCTGGAAGATTCGATGATGGGTGAAGACGTGAAGATGTGGCAATTGATCATTGAGTACTGTACACTCAAGTCTCCAACTCATGCATGGGGTTCCTTTTCTATTTTTTTTCGGAGAATGGTAAACCCCTAATACGGTTGTTCTTTGGAAGTTTCCCTAAAAGAGAAAGCACATGATATAAGCATTTTTAGGGTTGCATATTGAGAGCGGGAAAGTGTATTGTTGGTATGATATGTTGCTACTACTTTGGTCTTCCGTGTCATTCTCCTAAAAGAACTTGCATTGCAAGTGTGTTGTAACCTTCTGTGTTGAAGATAATACATTGTGCAAGTTTTGGAGGGGTGGGGTTGTTTTACTGAAAGGTTTTTCCCTGTCGACATATCTTTGTGTTTATGTGTTTTCTTTTTCTATTTGTTTTCTGTATCCATGGTTGACTACAATATTATTGTTTACATAATATTGAATATGAATTTGTAAGGATTTAATAGGAACTTGCATAATACGTTCCTTAAGGGATTAGTGTAGGAAGCTATTTTTGCACTTGAGTTTCCTTACAAAGAGTAAGAGTAGTAGTAGTATTAAATCTGGTGCGGGGTCTCACTAATCTAGAGTGGCCAACCATTGAGAAACTATTGTTACTGGAGGTCCGCTTCACCCCTCTTGTCAGAGAGAAGGGGGAGAAGAAGAAGGTGGTGATGAGGGGCTAATTCGTGACCTTCTGGGGGGTCAAGCACTATAAAGTGGAGTCCAAAAACTGCATCGCCTCCCTGAGATAGAGCGCTAGAAGAGACCGCAGACCATCATCCAAAACTAAAACAATTGTTTTTTGAACTTGCTCAACATATGAATTTTGCCCATCACCAACCATTGAGCAGTCTTAATACACATTCCTTGATTGCGTCTAATTATTCTAATTGTTGAAGCACCTAGCCCTTTGACCACTCCTAGTTCACATGCTTCTTGGGTCCATTTGTGGAAAAGCTTGAGGTTATTCATTTTCTTTCATTTCATGTCTTCAAATAGTTAACTTTTCACATACAAAAGGCCCTTTTGTTGACCTTGCACATCCATCTTAAAAAGGGATAGTTCCATGTTCTTTGACCTCCTCTTCATTAACAAACCCGTATGAAATATTTGTCCCAATACTAGACACAATCCATTCCAATTTGGAATTAAGACCTAGTAGTAGTTTTTCCTTAGATACATGTTACCACCCACTTCACAATACTACCGTTCTCACCCCTTTTGAATCCCCATGCAATAATCATTGAGGTAATGTCCAAGTTCAGCCTCCAATGCAACTTATTTTCCCAAATCTCTATCCTAAAACCCCAAAGGAAACATTCACGTCATCCTCTGTTGTATTTTAGTAAACCTTCAACATTTCTTTGCTTTTTGGTCCTTTGAAACCTTTATGCTACTTCTTTGTGTCCACCATTTAGTTGGCCTCCATAATTAATTTAAACCTACATTCACCTCTGTAAAAACATTTCAAACACTCCAATCACAATTAGAAATTTCCTATGTTGTTGATTAGATCCCATCATTCCTTTAAAAGCATTTCGTCACAACATTTGGCACAAAGTAATAATTAATCTTTATTCAACATTCTATTGCTAACATTCCTCTTTGGACCTATAATTAGAGGGATTGATAAATATTGTCTCAAAATAGGGCATCAACTAAAAAGTTGTCCCCTATCAAATCACTATAGCTGAATGCCAATCACATTTCTTTGATTTTCACCTCACATGTTTGAGATCTCTTTGGCAATTTACAATGAAAGTGATAGGACATTCACTTGAGTGTCATGCCAGTTCACCATTTTAAATAATCTTTAACTATGAATTAATGTCATCATCAATAAAAAGAAAGCCCATTCATTGATCAATACAAAAGAATAGAACACAACTTGATCAAATTTAACTAACAATACCAATATCTATCAACATAGGTCAACATATTTGAAAAAAATTCATATCTGCAAACCTTAATTTATTATCCACATCAAAGGCTAGCATTATTTTAGATAATTTATTTGCCTCTCTGTGTTTCCATTTTTGTATATAATTGATTTTAAATTCATCTATGTGCTATAATAACTCTATTATTGCAATAATATAATTCTGTGAATGTCAAGCCTCTACTCTAACCTTTCGAATGAAATACAAAACAATTTGCATATCATCTTGAAAATGAATTTTATTTAAATTCATCCCTCTTTTTGACTTTAGAGTTATCAGTGCACCCTCTTCCTCTGCCATGTTATTTGTTCCATCATAATTCCCCTAAAGCCAAAGTGTTTCCATTCCAATCATGCATAATGAAACCAACACTTGAGGGGCTTGAGTTTCCTTTCACAACCCATTAAAGTTAATTTTAATCCTTTGTTCATATGGTTTTCTCACTTGCTATCCTTATTCTTATTTCTAACAACACTCCTACCATTATTTTGGACTTTGATTTTTATTCTTGTCCATTTAGCTTGAATTTACCTATCAGTGAAGGTGTAAGGAACTTGTGGATTGAGGTGCGATGTTTCTTCTCCAATCACCTTGTCAATTGAGTTGTTTATCTTGAATTAAATTTTTTTGTGTATATTCCTTTTGATCTACTTTTTCTTTCTATTCTATTCCTTCCACACTTCCCATATAATAATGGATGGACTAACTATCATAACCGTTAACATAGAATTTCTCTAAGAAGTGGACAAACTATTTAAAACTTCTCTCAATGTATTTTACTTAGGTCCATTCCATTGTAAATCTGATCTCACCATTTTCCAACATTTCCATGCGACTTTATATTGTAACAATAGATGATCAATATTTTATTCAACTTCTTCACACATTACAATTTTTGTGGGTCTAATAATTTTAATTACTTTCTTCTTTATCTAGTTAGGATTCTCCCCATAATAGCCAACCATGAAAATGACCCAACTTTTGGAACACAATCTCTCCCTCAACATAATTTTGTTGGCCAATCTTCATCTTCATTGGCCCTATCTAGGATATGATAACCAAGTTTTACTAAATACTATCCACTCTTTGCAACACATTAAATAATTTCATCATCATCTTGGGCAAATGTAGTATCTCTATTGTGGATTAAGTTTTTCACCAATCCAACTTAGCGTGCTAATAGTCCCAAAATTTTAACACTCTTTCAACCCCATTGCTTTCATACCTCAGTTTATTTTAATCTCGTGTAATCACAAACATACTTTCTCCATCAATCTAAAAAAGGTTTTTTGAATCTTGATATTCTACCATACATTTGATGACCCAATAATTGTTCCATGAGTCAGTCCAGAACAATGCCTTCCTACTACACTAACTTGCCACATGTGTTAGATGATTTGTAATTAACTCCTACAATTCAATAGTAAAGTTCCAAATTGCTTATCCCTTAAGAGGGTTTCCAACTATCAATAGTCTTTATTTTTTACTAGAATCCAGATATTTATCCTTCATCACCCTTAGCAACAATAAGTTAGGATTTGTATAGATGATCCACACAATTATTGTGCATAATGCTACATTCATTGATTTCCAATTCCAAATTCCAGCTCAATCATTGACCTTTTCTTTACAAATCTTATCACAAGTCCAAAAAGGAAGTTTGTCATCATCACTAGCACAATTCTAGAAAAATTTGGGCACCCTTTTCCCAATTGGCTTGATCAATTTTTAAGGAATCTTAAGACACATTATAGAGAAAATTGATATTGTTGAAATAACATATTCGAGCATAATAATTCTACTTGAAGAAGTGAGTTTCCATTCATCCATTCTTTTAACACAACTACCAATAAAATCTTTCCAAATGTTGGATTTATATGCCCCACCAAAAAGACAAGGAATCCCAAGATACTTCCCTGAAAACTTGTTTTAATTCTCATGCCAAGAATCCTACACATCATCCTTTGCCTTTGCAAGTTTGTATTAAAAAATAGATTTTAGACTTGTTCTAATTAATAAATTGGCCCAAAGCTTCACTATATTTATCTATAAAAGCCTTCATTATCCTTTCTTACCTTAAAATTGCCTCACCCATTAGGTAAGTGTCATCCACAAACTATAGGTGAGACAAAGGATCAATTGCTTCATAGTTATCCCTTTCCACTAGCCTTCTTTTCTTCTTTCAGTGATCAACCACCCTAAAGATTCAACCATTTTGATGAACAAGAATGAGAGATATGGTCACCTTACCTTGTTCCCTATTTATATTCAAATATACCTTGTGGGATACTACTAACATGCACCAGAAACTTTGGTGTCCTAATGCAACTCATAATCCAATTGATCTATTCATTATAGAATCTAAAATTTTCTAACAATTATATTACAAATCAACGATTGAATTCATCATATTCCTTTCTAATTTCAAGTTTAATCATCATTTTATTTGTTTCTTCTAATCTAACCAAGTGAATATCTTCATGAGCTACAATCACTCCTTCATAGATCTATTTGGAAAAAAAACCACTTTGTTCATTAGAAATAATCAAACTTTGCAAACCTTTTAATCTATTTGTAATTACCTTTGCTATAATTTTATTAATAGTATTATAGAGAGAAATTGGTATAAAATATTCAAAAGAATGTCTTCCATATTTCTTTGGGATTAAAGCAATGAAGGTGCTATTAAAATATCTAAGTGTAAATCCCCTCTTTAATTCTTCCACTACCTCCCAAAAATATGATATCAATATATCCCAAAATTAATGGGAAGCATGCACACGCAGACACACACACCCGCACACGCGCGCACACACACACACACACACACACACACACACACACACACACACACACACACACACACACACACACACATGGGTCAGTGTAAGAAGTTGGGTCTCACTTTTGGCCAAAAAGTGGAAGTGTTTTTTCTGTTTTTGAAATATTTTGTCAATTGATGCCAAAATTTGAGGCATTTAAAGATTAAATATTAAAGAACTCCAAAAATAAAAATTGTAGTGCCTGGGATCTTCTTTTTGAATATATAATTTATTTTTATACCCATATGGTAGATTATTTTTTTGGTATGGATCTTTAAAAATCACTTTTTCAAAATGCCTGTTTCAGGACCATACCACACTCGTGTATGGACACCATAATTTGACACAACTAAATGAATTTTTGCAAATCCTTTTAAACGAAGTTACTTGACACACCAAAGATTGATGAGAATATTTTTCTTGAATTTTTTAATGATTTTTTTATTATTAATTTTTAATTGACGATTAAGCTAATTTCTAAAATGTTTTGTGTACGAACGCCATAATCTAATCAATTTTTTTAATTTAAAAAAAAAAAACTTTAAAAGAATTGTGTGAGGATTGATGACATCTAAATTAATTTACAAAATATGAAAGATTAAAAAAGTTTTAGTGAATGTCACTATTTAACATTTAAGAGATACTTTTGATTAATAAATAATGGAAAAATAGCAAATGAACTCATAACACTATAAAATTTACATTTTTGAAATTAGAACAGTAAGACCTATATGATTTTTTGTATAGTCAAAAAATTCAATGGGGATGACCATATAAAAATTACAACAATCCCTAAAATTGTTGATTAAATGCCTTAGAAAAAAAATGATTCATGAAGGCATGGCTTGGTGGGACCAAACCTATGCCATACCTTTCCCCAAGGCAAAAATCGAAGAAAATTTGTGACCATTCCAAATTCCTGCCTATGTCAACTAGAATTGGGCACTCGATTTAAAATTCAAAAATTGGGTGCTTGCTTCGGTTTTAACTGTTGTCAAAAACGGGTACCCGATTGTATAAAAATTGAGTACTCGATTTTTATACAATCAGGTACTCGATTTATAAACAATCAGGTACCCGATTCTTATATACCCGTTGGGCCCCAAAAGATGCCCTGCAAACCACTTTTCAATGATTGCAATCATTGAACAATTTCGATCTACGACAACAAATTCTATCATAGTTATTCTATTTTCTTGTCTTCTTTTGCAATTTGCAAGCTGTTGATTTGAATTCAAAACTGGTGCAAACATGGGATCAAAACAATGAAGAAAGAAGAAACTAAAAGTTTTGACAAATGAGGAGATTGCAATAAATAAAGATGTGAAGCACAACGTCAATGAGAGAGAAGACAAAGAATTAGAGAATTGAGCAATGTTTCAAAGGAGAAAGACATTGAGGATACCACAATGGATGAAGAGGCTAAAGAAGAGAACCCATTAATAAAAAATTCAGGTGCACATTCTAATCAAATATTCAATACAGGTGTGTCTCCAAACCCTCAATTTTTTTCTCATGATGAAATTGGTGATTTTTTAGAAGCAGGTTATGATTTAAATAATTTAGATTTTCTTCATGATAATAGATTGTCAAATGATCATGCACAACAAAATCCAATAGAAATGCATGCCCTGAAAGAAATACCAAGAAAAATTGAAAATGAGATTCAAATCCCAAATAACAACGAAAATAAAATGCCAATTGAAAATAACAATTGTATGAATGTAGACATAGAAACACCAATTACTAAATAGACATGTTAGAATGATGCTAAAGTGTCGGACCATAATTTTCATTTTTCTAATGATGTGCTAGATAATCTTGAGGGATTGGTTTCATGGAGACAAATTAGGACACATGTTAATAGATTATATAGACATTTTTTTTATAATAAGAAATTTGGGTTTCAATGTCAGTTGATGTTGCAACTAATTAAAATGTCTAAAATGCGAAAAGTAATGAAAAGGTTAGGAATGTATGCGAAACCTAAGAATAAAAATGAGTCTTTAAAACAAGTTGTATCCACTGTTGCTAGTGCCTTTGATGTTATCATAAATAAAAATTGCTCTAAAGATAAGAATGCAGCACGACGAGCAATAACAACAGCTTTAGTTAACAAATCAACAACTGACGAAAGATTGAGTAGCAACATAAGTGGATATCTTAATGTGAATCGTAAGACTTTAGAAAGAGCTGTAAAGAGAAGGGTTAACTTTGAATGTGATCCAATAAATATTTTGTGGACTTCTAGTGGTAGACCCCCGAGATGTGATATGAAACTTAGTAGTGAAGTCAAAAGTTTGGTTGAAAAAAATTGGCATAATAATACAAGAGTATCACCTAATTCAAGAGATGTTCTTAAATTGAGAGTTGGGTCTGATTTGTTTAGAAAATTTGTAGATGGTAAGGTGTTAACTATTACCATTAGTCAAAGGTCTTTTGAAAAGTGTAAACCATGGTATGTAAGGA
This sequence comes from Cupressus sempervirens, assembly GCA_028749045.1. Classification (NCBI taxonomy): domain Eukaryota; kingdom Viridiplantae; phylum Streptophyta; class Pinopsida; order Cupressales; family Cupressaceae; genus Cupressus; species Cupressus sempervirens. The sequence goes on from CM053788.1 coordinate 430,798,804, forward strand.
TTAACAAGGAAAGAATCACATGTTGTTGCAAAACTCATATTCAATTTTGTTACCATTATGATGTATCTCAATCTATACGTGGTACCATGCATAGTAAAGAAATGTTGCAAGAATGTGGTATAAAAATACCACTTGAAACTATAAAGGATTTCATATCAGGTTTGTTTCTTAAGCCACCTAATGATCAATACTTTTTTTTCAATGCATGTCTTTTTGGTACATGTGATATATGTGTCAATCTTTCTTTGTTAGATGCATGTTTGCATGAAAATGCTTTGACTACTTTTGGACAACAATTAGTTGAGGTAAAAAGATTCAAAACTATTGAGTATCCATTGAAGGATGGATGGGAAGATTGGAAGAAGGTGTGATCTAGTTACAAATAAAGTTAGTTGTCATGCATTTATGGATGAGTTTAAGAGTGTGATCATACCAAGATATGTTAAACACTCTCAATATGCTAGATGGCTTGATGGACAATTTCACCTATGTAAGAATACATTTCCAATTGGTACTATACTTTCAGTTGTTGACTCTGGAGAGAACTATACAGTTGCACCACAAGAAGAGGTACAACCACAATATTACAATTCAGTGCAAGTAACAATTTATGTTCATATAGTTTATAGGCATGCACTTGATACTATAGAGGAGGATCAAAAAATATTGAGAGAGTACCATTTTTATATGAGTGATAATAAACTCCATTCATCTGAGTTTGTCCAATATTGTTTCAAGGTCTTTTATGATAATTTAAAAGAGAGACAAATTCAAATGACACAACATTGGATATGGTTAGATAATTGTATAGGACAATTCAAGAATGCTAGAATGTTCTATTGGTTGAGTAGGACACATAGGCAAACTAACATCCAACATGTGTGGAGTTTTTTTGAGGTTGTACATGGTAAAGGAGAACATGATGGTGCTGGTGCATGCATGAAGAGAGCCCTTAGTAGAGAGCAATCAAAATTTAAGGAAAAAGCCAAATTCAAAATTGCACATGAGATTGTCAAATGGTGTAACAAATATTTATACACGGGATCAAGTGAGAACTCAACAATCAAACGTTTCTTCTACCTAGTTGAAAAGAATAATATCCTTTCAAGATATGATTGTGATACAATTAGTGGGTCAACTAAATGACATTCATTTAGGAGTTCAAATTCTAACACTTGGACTATATGGACTAAGGAGCTTGCTTGTTTTTGTCAATTTTGTCTTGCAGGTGAATGGGAAGAATGCGAGAATATAGAATGGGTTGAATATTGGCAAAAAAAATCATTAGCACCTACTGACACACATTTTCAAGATGATATAGTAAATGAAGGCAAGAATGCTACTTTTGCATCAAAATACTATGATTGTATTTCAAACCTCATAGAACCTGGTATGCACAATTTAATTAGATTTTGTTGTGATCGTGCTTCAATTTATATTATTTATTTATGTACATGTCATTAATATAATTAAAGTACATCAATGTCTTTAACATATTATTTATATATGTACACATGTGATTAAAGTGTTTATGTACTTTATCTTATCTTGTAGGACATGTTTATGCTGTTATTGCACCTAATGATAACAATGAACATACTGAGTATTGGCTAGCTAGATGTGTGGAACCTAAGAAAAAATTGATATGTCATCAAGTAGACGATGATGGTTTTGAGTATCCAGTTGGGTCTGTTGTTGTAGTTGGCACCTGGCTATGTAGATACCTAACAAGAAGAAATGGTTTACCAACATTTGAAGACTACCAATCCAAAAAGAAGATTTTACACTATTCTCATTTGGTTGTGGCAACAAATATCAAATTAGAAAGATACAAAGGGAGATCCACCAATAAGGTATTATGGACAATTACAATGGACAAGCACAAGACAATCACAGATGCATTGCAAAAGAGAGAGGCTGCAGATGGTACAGTGGGATGACTACATTTAAATCAAACACATGTAAGTTTTTTCTTTATTGTGCTATTTTTATATATGTCCTTAGTATATTTAATTACATGTATGTATGCATTGTCAATAGCAAATTAGAGAACTTTTATATACCTCTTACTTAGGTCTCAATTATAATTTATGCAAATTTAAATATTAAGGTGGATGGAACATCAACATCTTGTGCAATTCCACATAGTGAGTACATACAAATTACACATATTTACATATTTCAGATAAATTTATGCTTTTATTAACATGTGTTTGTTTTACAATTTTTTTTTATAGGACCTCGTTTGAAGAAATGTGTTGAACTAGTTTTATATTTTGGGTTCACTTCTATAAATATGTCATTGACATTGTATTACATGTATTCTAAAACATGTTGCAAACATTTAAAAACAAGAGTTTACTTCTATTTGAAAGCTAAAGGTGTGCACTTGATATTATGAATTAATTGTCAATTCAAGTAATGACCTCCTAATTGTTTCCATTCCTTTTACATTCAAACATGTTTAAATTAATGCTTATATATATAAATAGTTAAAATACCATATACTTACAAAATGTGTCATAACATGAATAAAATATGTCGCAATAAAGAAAAAGGTTTGAATACTTACAACATGATCTAACATAATAATATATACTACATACACTCACATGATAAGAAGTCATAAAAAAATAGTGCATGGTCTAACATGTCATAACATGATCTATGAAGGAAAAAAATACATATAATACAGTTAACTGTCCTAATACAAAGTGTATCAAAATAAACAACGTGTCATAAAAACACAATGTAAAGGTGCCAAAAAGACCTAATCTATTTGATCTGCAATCCTCTTTAGTCCACATGAAGAGGACTCAGATGGATCATCCTGTGTAGCATGAGGTGTCTCATCATGTACATGCTTAATTGAAATGAGTTTCAAAATCTAGCTTGCAAATAAATTAAATATTCATTATATAATAGAAGTAATACCACATGAGATGGGTGTCCCTCTGTAACGGGAGGAGGTGCACTGTGAAAGCTACCAAATGCAGTAGTCATGAGGTCCTGTAATTTACAATACATAAATTTTAAAAATTTGATAAAGAGCATAATGAACTATGTATATGTACATAAGTCACAATACTAACCTCAAAGGATGATGTAGGTACCTCCATCTGGCTTAGTCCCATACTCTCAGCAACACTCATGGTGACATAGTCCTAAAATTATGGATATATAAATGTTGAGTCAATATTATATATACATGAATTACTAAAGTATGTAAAACATGTATATATATCATACATGAGTAGTAGCCAATGTCATAAATGTGTCTAAAGATGTGCTAGCATGATGATCAAAAGATGGAGTCAAAAATAAACTATATCGAGGCCTGTATGGATAAGTACGATCCATCTCCTGTTTGTAAAATCAAAACACATAAAATATATATACATGAGTCAAAATTATTCAGATTATAAGTTAATAAAAATGTACATACATAAAAATAGTACAAATTATTTGTCTTCAGTCAAAAGTTCATACCGTATGTATTTGAGGCTGTGCTTCAGTGGTGAATGGATCAGGACCTGTATTGACATCAAACTGTGTAGTAGCCGAAAATCCTTACAAAATCAGATAAAAAGAACATATGAGCACATGTTATTAAATTTGAGTTCGAATGTACATTTTTACAGTGTAATTCAAAGTGCATACCGTATGAGGGATGCCAACATCTGTAGGTCTCAAAAAAAGACTATCCTGCCTCCTAGGAGGAATAGTATCATCCATCCTCTGTTATTTTAAAATCGACATGTACATAAATATAGTTAATACAATTACACATGTATGTAGAAAATAAATAATTATGTACTTTATATTTAAATTTTAATTAAAATTTTACTTGCTGCTCTTGACTGTCTCTAGACTCTCCCTGCATGAGGTCAACAAATGATGACACATCAATGTCATCACTACCATCACCATGGGTAGCATATGTTTCATCATCAAAATCAACACCCTCAGCATAATGGTCATCGTGCACTACATCAACATCGCTCTGGGGGCCTCTGCATATGCCTCCACAACTAGTACAAATGTCTCCAATTGGACAAATATGTCTCGCCTGCATCCACTTCTTTGCTAAATTGCCCGAAAGGGCACTCAAAGAGGTAAGAGAAGATGAAACTACTTGATGATGGTGTGGTGCTGGTACAACAGGCGCATGAAGAGGTACAAGAGGTTAAGGTCGCCCGTGGTTTCTCATTCTGTCACTCAACTTTTCCCTAGGCCTATCCTGAGGCATCCCTCCACCAACCCCTGAAATGATTTCATATCAAAATAATTGGGTTTAAAACCCAATTCAAACTTAGCCCATAGTTTCCTAAGGAAGTACATGGGCACCTCATGATTAGCGTGTGGTAGATGGTCAAATACCATCCACCACCACTCCCAAAAGTGTACTGATATATGCGGATGTGTGCACCATCTAATAGAAATATGAGGCTTCTTCTCATTAATCTCCTCACCCATCTTAGGGTTTACAAAATATCTTGTAAAATGTCCTTTACCTATTTTGAGATTATGGACCTCTCTATATGATAAGCCATTAGAATATTAGGTACACGTGTTTTGCCTCCATAATCTAAATGAATCAATATCAGAATCCAAATGCCGTATAGATTGAACGACACCTTGCATGCTATCCGTAAGGTGTAGTAGGTGAGGAGGGGGGTGGGCCTCACACCTAATAGCTTCAATATCTCGCATGAGGTCATTAAGATTATGCCTCATGCTCTCTCACAAATCATCTGTGGTAGGTTGTGGAGGAACACTATGTGATTGTGGGGGTGGGGGTGGAGGTGGAGGTGGAGATGGAGGAGGTGGAGGTGGGGGTGCAGGAGGGGGAGGGGGTGGCAGTGGGTCCATCAAATATAATCTGCATATATGTTTAAACAACATAAAAAATCACAAAATTACTATTTAATAAAATAAATCTAAAATATCAATTATATAAGCGCAGATCTTTAAAACCATATCAATTAAATAAATAAAGTTAAACACTAAAGTAAACTTTAATGTTAAGGCTAATTGAACATTATACTGAATTTAAGTCTAATCATTAAATAATACTCCAAAAAACTATATTAATAAATCAACTATAAATTTGGTTTTAATGTTAGATACAAACTTGTTTTGTCTATGCAAGTTCAAGGGAGCATGTTTTTGATATTAAGGAAAAGGATGTGAAAGTGCCCAATAGTTTAACCAAATTGTTTTGTTATATTATGATCTAGATCCTAAATGGAATTAATTTATGAAATATTGTAGTGATTTTATTATTATTAATATTTTATATTGATGCTAGAGTAGTTATATTCCTATTCTATTTAGTTTTTAAAGTCTTGTTGAGATAAAAATGAGGATAATATAAGGATAAGATGAGTTAAAAATAAGGATAATTAAGATTATGGAAGGAAAGTATGAAGAAATTGGCAGGGGGACTAAGAATGCAACTTCTAATGTGTTGATGGAAATAGATTATATGGGCACATAAGTACCATAGTCTATGGGTGTAACAATTAAGGATGATTTAGACAAACCACGTGTGATTAAGGATAGAAAAAAGAAATCAAGGACTCACTTCTAGGTAATTTCATCAATAATGAGTGAAGAAGAAGAGAAGGAACCAAATAAAGTTAAGGATTACAAATGTTGCACAAGATATTATGACTAAGAAAGAGAATAGAAAGGTAATTAATGAAGGGTAAGCCTTAAATGATTTTCCTTAAAATCTTGTGATTGTGAGTGAAAAATCTTTGTGATAAGAGAAGGTGATAGATAAAATGGAAAATATTATCTAGATTGACATTCCTTGTAGTGGTGAGAAATTAGGCATAAGTTTATTGTTGGCAAGTGATTTTGGTAAGACATTAGCAAAATTTGGAAAGGAATAAGACTTAGAGACATATGGCGAGGATCAACTCATGAAATAATTACTAATACTTTGTGAAGGAAAATGAGAGGTTAGAGAAGAAAATAGAAGAAGATTGTTGGAATGTGTATTCCATGTGACCATATAGATGTTACAATTGCTGGAAACATATCTCTCAAGTATGATTAGTAGTCATGATGAGTGAAATAACAATAACATGTCTATGTCTAGGAAGGACTCACAGTGTTTCTTGATCCTAATAAAGGGGTTGTTAGTGATGGCCTAACTAATCATTTGGTTTCCCAAAGAAACCTTAGCAACTAGATTTAATGCCACAAAACCCTCCTTTGACAAAAAATGCACTTTTGGTAAAACCTATACAAGTGCCAACACAACTAGTAACTAATCCCAATAGAAAAACCCTTGAAGCATTAATTTTATTTTCTCATATCTAAAAATTAAAAAAACATACACCATAAGGATTAATGATATCAATCTTAGATCAAAAACTACTATTCCAACCTGACCATCTAATCTTATAACCATAGAGATACCTTTAGAGGAAATGGCCCAAGAGGAATCTATTGATCCACTTGCTAAAACAACTTCGATACAATGACGCTTCAATCTAGTTCATATATTTGAAGTGGTTCCTATGAAAAATATAGTGAGTTCTCCATTCAATAATGAGAAAAAAATAGATAGAGACAACTGAGCCCATTGATGTATTAGGTGCTTAGTGGACCTCATAGTTGTTTCTTGGAATAGGCCCATGATTTTGAGATTCAATTAGCTTTTTTTAGTTCTCCTTATTTGACTCTCATGTGATGATGGATCGATTATGTAATATTTTTTGGTGTTAACCAAGTGAAGTGTTCAGTACTCATATGTGTATCTCAAGATAGAAAGCTTTATGACTTTTATTTGTGCATGCTATTTTTATTTAAAGATAGACATTTCTATTTGATGTTCATGATGAATAGTGTAGACACCTAAAAATCCTTTAAAAAATAAAGTATTTTTATTTTTTGAAAAAATCCCTGATGACATCATCATTAATTAATTAATTAATTAATTTTTATGCCATTAAATCCCTTTATCTTAATTAAAAATATTTAATTAAGGAATCCCTCTCAAAAATGTTTAAATCTTATTTAAACATTATTTCCTTATTTATTAATTATTTAATTAATAAATTGACCAAAAATCCTAAAATAAATAAAAAATTTATTTTTTGCCCAAAACTTGGCCAATTTCCTTATGACCAATAACCTCTTCCAAAATCTTCTAATCCTTCTTTAATTTCGATTAAAGGCTAATCCCATCATTTCCTACCCCTAATCCCAACTCAAAATATTTAATTAAGATTAAATATTAATCCTCATGTTTATTAAAAAAGTTTTAATAAATATCTCCTCAACCCAAACCCTTGAAATAAATAAAACTTTATTTATTTCCTAAAAATCTAATTTATCCTCATCCTAAGAAGTTCTAGACTCTTCTAGAAAGTCTTCATCCTCATCCTAGGAAATTCTAGACTATTCTAGAAAGTCTTTATCCTCATCCAAAGTCTAGACTCTTCTAGAAGATGTCTTTAAACCTAATCCTAATCCCCTCCTAACCTTGTCACATTCCCTAAACATGGGTTAAGACTTACTAACCCAAGCCAAAGTTAACAAATATCTCCTCCTTCACCCACCCTCATTAAATGCCATCCACTTGCCTATCCCTAAGCTAATCCTAAACCATCCTAATCCATCCTCTAATCATTTGCACAAGCCTAAACAAGCTTAAAACCTTCCTAATCAAATCTAAGTCGAAATTGCTCTCATCACCCTCAAAATATCTCAACCATAAAACTTTATGAAGTCCACTAGGTCATAAATGACTCTTACAAGCCCTTTTATTGCTCTTACAAGTCATTATGAGGGTCTTTATGAAGATTTTATCCCTTGAGCCTCCTTTGTTGACTCATCCTTCCCCTTTCCTCCATCCTCTCACCATGTGACATGTATCACTCCTTGATTGGGTATAAGGAAGCACAATCCATGTGCTCTCTTCTCATGCAATCTGAGCCCTCCATGAGCTTTTTCCCATCCTTGCATCTTAGCCCTCAATCCCTCAAGCCTCTTGCCTATAAATTGGGTCCTTCCCCTTTGCAAAATAACACAATCCATGAAGTAAAGTCATAATGCCATTTTGAGAAGCCATTTTACATCAAAACCATACACTCACACCCAAATTCCAACTCCATTTGAAGCCCTTTTTGAAGCATAAGCTTGAGCATACATCCTATCTATTTAGACAAAGCTACTCAACAAGAGAGCTTCTCATTGAGAGAGCCCATTAATGGCTCATATTCTCAATTCGGAGCTCATCTTAGTCTATCTTGAAGTTTATGAATTTTGTTTAGTTTGTAGAAGCTTTATTTAAATTTGGTTTCTATTAGCATACTAACATTGCTCATATACAAATAGTGTAGAGTTTCTTTTGGATTATGAGATAGAGATGTGTTTTTTGTTGATGTGGTATTCCATCATACTTATTTATGTTTCTTAATTGTATCATGTTATTAATATGGGAAA